>JAAWXA010000018.1:16514367-16736743 GCA_038090715.1 Florisuga fusca
AAAAAAAGAAAGAAAGAAAGAAAGAAAAAAACCCAAAAACCACCCCAACCTAACAAAACCATCCAAAGCCAAAACAACCCCCCCCAAACAACAAACAAACAACAAAGTGGATCAGGGAAAGCTCTTTTACAACTCGGCATAACCACCCGCTTGTGGGAACCCAAGGCTCCTTTTAAAATGGGACCCGGGGAGACGAGGAAGGGCTCTCCCCGAGTTTCCTGGGCTTCAGGCGACAGCTTCAAGGCTCTGAATACAAAGCACATTTGTATTTAGTCTGAAGTACAGTTAGGTGCTAGGGCAGGTCTGCCGGGGTGCTCTGCCTCCCCCGGGCCCACGGCGTCCTCCCGCTCCGTCTTGGAGCCGCCGGGCTCTCAACCCAGAGGGGATGGACACAAAAATATTCTTGATGATTGATTTCTCTTTCTTTCTTTCTTTCTTTTCTTTCTTTCTTTTCTTTCTTTCTTTCTTTTCTTTCTTTCTTTCTTTCTTTCTTTCTTTCTTTCTTTCTTTCTTTCTTTCTTTCTTTCTTTCTTTCTTTCTCTTCTTTCTCTTCTTTCTCTTCTTTCTCTTCTTTCTCTTCTTTCTCTTCTTTCTCTTCTTTCTCTTCTTTCTTTCTTTCTTTCTTTCTCTTCTTTCTTTCTTTCTCTTCTTTCTTTCTTTCTTTCTTTCTTTCTTTCTTTCTTTCTTTCTTTCTTTCTTTCTTTCTTTCTTTCTTTCTTTCTTTCTTTCTCTTCTTTCTCTTCTTTCTCTTCTTTCTCTTCTTTCTTTCTCTTCTTTCTCTTCTTTCTCTTCTTTCTTTCTTTCTCTTCTTTCTCTTCTTTCTTTCTCTTCTTTCTTTCTTCCTTTCTTGGGGGGGTTGGTTTTTTTTTACTCTGATTTTTTTTTAAGGGCAGAGCTGCACAAACAAGTGAGGCAGGACATGCAAATTCACGGGGCAAATTCATGCTGCACCTGCCTCTGTGCTTGCTCCAGCCTGCAGGAAATGGGAAATAGTTTTCTCATCTTTTACTGAGGACAAAACTACCTGAAAGTACCCCAGAGCAGGGGGTTGGATGAGGAGGGTTTTAGGTGAGGATCAGCTATTGTTTTGGGCTTGTGGTGACGCAAAAGGATTTGGGGCCTTTAATCAATTGCAAACAAAATTTCCTACCATACGCCCAGGGTATTGTTTCATAAACGAGGCTGTGATTTGGGAGAAAAATAAAATAGTGGGGAAAAAATATAAAAAATAAGAGGTATTTGTCCACTTCCTAGAGGGTTTGGTTAACCTAGGATTCTATAACCTATTAATTCTATGGTTCTCTTAAATCTTTTTTGGGGGGGTTACTGTCCTAATAGTGTGATGTGAGTGTAATTTCCCAGGGAGCACAGGCTGTGCAGGATGCTCTCCAGGAGGGGATGCTGTGAATTAACCCAAGCCCCTGGCCAAGGAATGATTAAAGCAGAGAATAAGCTGGATGAGACAAGTGCTTTTTGGCTTCAGATCTGAAGTCATCACCCTGGGGGCACTTGTGCCCCAACTGTGTCATCTTCAATAAGTTATCTAAAAAAAAAAAAAAGCAGCATCTGGCCTAATTTCCAGTCTGCACTCCCTCCAAAGTGCCCTCTGGCCTTTTAGCACTTCCTCCAAACCCTCCATTTGCTAAATGCTCTGATAGGTAACGAGTCAATGGTCCAAGCTGTAATGAACAAAATATTTGGCTACTGTGGCTGACAGGATCTGATTCATCGTGCTTTTAACCCAGTCACATTTCCATGATCTCAGGGAGGCACGTGAAAATTTGTTTTGCCCTGAAAAACAAAGCTGCAACATGCAGAATTGGCAGTTTTTATGGGATGAGCCTGCTTATTTTGTCAGAGGACACAGGCATCAGCATCTCAGTTTATGTGAAGGGTTTTTTACTGGCTTTAAACTCTTCCTGATTGTTTTTTTCTTTTTTTGCTCATAATTATAAAATAAACCTGGATTGTGTGTTTATATCTTGGGAGCTCCTGGTGAAATGGAGCACAAATAAGATATTGGCAGCCTTGGCTGTAAAAAGCAATGTGGGAAATCATTCACAGTAAAATTAGTGAGACTATGGAGCAGGGCTGTGGAGGAGCCTTAAAATTTGGGGTATTTTTTTTTTTTTTTTTTTTTTTTTTTTTTTTTTTTTTGAGAACAGACTTGCTGTATTCAGGGCTTGCAAATTGTGGGCCACATAGGGCTGAAAAGCAGAGCAAGAAGCTGTGGGGCTGGGGAGCAGAAAATCTGTCTTCTCTTTTCCCTGGTGGTACAACGGGGGGAAATGAAAAAAATTCTGTAAACACATGATTGTGCCTAGGAAATAAAACTCAGCTCTTGCCAGTGTGGACAGGACCAGTTCTGGGGTGATGCTGGAGCTAAGGGTCTTTATCAAAGCTGTCAAAGAGCTTTTAAATTTCACAAGATGTTGTCATTTGTCACTCAGCCAGGCTCTTAGTGTGGAAATTTGTCCCCAATCCTATGGAGCCAGGGGGAAAATCTCTTTGCTTTTGGGATGAATCTTTTACCCACAGTTGTGCCCCAGTTAGTGAGAGGATGGGAGATCACCTCTTGGGGGACAAGGGTTATTGGTGCCCTTGGCAGTGCTGGGGACAGTTGGGATTGATGATTTAAAGGTCTTTTCCCCCAAAAAACAATTGGAGGATTCTATGACATAAGGAGGCAGGTACTTATCACCAGAGCCAACCCAAATGGGTGTCTCAGCTCTCAGGAGATATTAATTTAATAATTAAACTAGTCACACTGATGAGGAAATGATGGGTGGTTAAACCTATAGGCACAGACTATTGCTAATACCCCACCTTAAAAAAATATTATTTACAGTGTTTGCTTCAGGGTCCATTTTGTCAAGAAGTCTTCTTGGAGAGCATCCCAAGGGGCTACACCATGGAAAGTCAACAAGGTTGTTGTGCCTTGGGATTGGAAGGGAAGGTCTTTCTTCTTTTAAGGTCTCATCTTCCCCAAACTCTGCTATCAATTCATGAAAGCCAAGCCCAGCCTGAGATACGAGGGCTGTAACCCAGCAGGGTGATAAGGGGAGCTTTGGGGTGAGGCAGTAAAAAGCCTCTTGGTCAAAGCTTTGAGGAAGCAGCAGAACAGTGAGTCCTGGGAAAAAACAAAACAAAACAAAACAAAAAACCCCAGCACAACTCTGAGGATGTCTCCCAGTGGAGAATGTTGCAAATTGATTCAAGACAGTCGAATTTTGTCAGCCAATTTTAGATTTAGAGATTTCCCACCGCATCCTAGGGCGAGTCCACAGCATATCTCCCAAACACAGCCTTCCCTTGGCCATATATAGAAGCAAACCACCAAACTGGAACTCAGAGAGCTGCCAAGAGATAGGATATCCAAAGGGATAAATATCTAGGGGACACGACTGACCTGCCATATATGGCTGCAAGAATGACCCAGCACGAGCTGTATTGTATGCAGGCAATGGGAACATCTGGTTTTCAACATCTGGTTTTGAACATCTGGCTTTGTGGATTTTTAGCAACCAGGGAGTTTATGGGGTTGGGGTTTTTCACCTGCTGCCATTCCCTAGGCAAAGCTGGTTTGGGGTTTTTTTTCTGTCACCTTGCTGCATGGAAATCCTCTAAAGGGCTGGTGGCCAAGTTTGTGCTACTCCTCAGTCTTTTTTTTTTTTTTAGATGCTTTGGGAGCTCTGTCATGAGTCATTAGTTTTTGTCTTCCTCCAGCTCTTCTAACTCTGCACATCTTGGAGAGCAGGGTAGTGGTGAGATAGAGAAGCTTTAGTATTTTCAGAAGTGTTAATCTCCCCTCCTTACTCAGTGTTGTTTTACCAGGTAATGCCTGTCCAAAAACTACACCACTCAATGGGTGCAGTCCTTCTGGTTTTCCTAGAAAGAAGGATGCAAGCTGTCCTGGGTAATTGGTGGTCATTTCCCTTCATTCAGGAACAATGTCTGCTTTTCAGGCAACTGGGTGAATAAACTTTGCTGCGGTGGCTGCTCGCTGGTGAGGAGTTTCACCACAGCAGTTTTGTTGGGGCAGACCCAAGAGGCACTGGCTGGAAAATTGTCCTCAAGTCAGCTTTGGCCCTGAATGATCTCCCAGGCACAGTTCCATTGCAGAAGGGAGTGGTGGAAAGGCTGCTTGTCTTTTGAGGTGGTGAGGGATGCTCTTACGGGAGGGGTTTGTGTTGTACCTGCAAGATCTGGTCCATGACATCTCTTATCCCTACTTTGTCCCTAAGATCAAAGAATTGTTTTGAAGCTTTTTCAACTCCACACTTTAAAATTTTACTTTTTAAAAGTTTGTTTGTTTGTTTTGTTTTGTTTTGCTTTGTTTTGTGTTTTCTCTTTATTCCCTGGTTTTCCTTGATGCTGATGGAGACAGAAAATCTCAGGATATACAATACACAGCCATTTTATGAATTGAAATCATTCTTTTCCAGAGCTCCAGTATCTGCAAAACTGCAGTGCATGCAGGAGTCATTCCAGATGAAAGAGGTGGTTTTGTTGATGTGATGCCTGTGGAAAAGAAAAAAACTTACATTGGCTCCTTGAAGAACGGGGTCCAGTCTGAGAGGTGGGATTTTATTTTTTTTTTCCCTTTGGCTTTCAACTTCCCTTTTATTCTTTATCCTATGTCCAAGTCAGCAGATATCAGGCAGAAAGGCTGGAGATATGGGACTTAAGGATGTCACTCTGGATTTTGGGATGCAAACAAATAGAGCGTGTTGCCCTGCTCTTACTTTTCTGAGTGTCTCAGAAAATAAAAATAGACTAAAAAAGGAAAGTCATAGGCATTAAATATGATATTAAGTATTAATATTCATTAGAATAGCTCTATCATTTTCCAATCCTGTGATTGAAATTTGGCAGATTGGATTTTGGTGACAAACCTCCTATTTGTATCAGTGTTATCTCTCTCTCTTGCTTTCATTTATCTCTTGTATCACCAGAGAACTTGTAACTTGGATGGCAAACTCTGCCCTAGCTAAGAATAAACTCTACTACTTAGCAGGGGCCTGCAATATGAGCACCAGGTGCTGATCTAGGAGGTGAAGGAAACCAAAGGGATGAGCATGAAAGTCTGGAAAATGTTATTTACACTCTGCAATAAGGAGCAACTTTGTGCTGTGAGATCCACTGGGTAGTGAAAGGTCTAAAAATCAAAAAGCTTTACTCCTTATGCAGTAGGACACTGGAAATAACCTTTGGTTAAGGTAGATACCCAAACTGAGATGGGAAAACCTTGCTTTTAAGATTTACTGTGTCTTTAAATTGTTAGAATGGGTTTTTTTGGGGGAATATGAAGTTTTACCTGGGGTTTTGCAGCCAAGCAGGGCTGAAGAAGGAAGGGCTGAGACTAGAACAGCCACCCAGAGTCACCTCTGACTATTGAAAATGAATATCCATATTTATTGTCATTTAACAGGAGCTGCTCTGGCTTCTCCCATTGCCAGCAGCAGGAGATGGGCCAGACAGGCCCTGGGAACCTGCCAGCCCATTTGACAACTGTTTTTAGGAAACAGTTGGGCCTGAATCCCTGCCTAAGGGAGCTCAGTGTTCCTTGGATAAAAGCTAGCACTGCAAGAGAACCTTTTGCTTCCCAGCTCCTTTTGTTGGCATTAACACTGTGGATTTGGATGAAAGCATAAACCAAAAGTGCTTTTTTTGTGTGGGTGCCTTTTATTTTTTTTTTCTTCTTCTTCATCCTTTATCTTTCTTTTGCTCCTGGTAGGGTGGAATCAGCACAGACAAGTGCACCCTGAAGAAATGTGGGGGTGCCAGCAGGTCTACAGCCCTTTGAGTCCTGTCTGGTTCATTACATGTGTTGTTTTGTTTTTTTTCCTTTTCTTTCTTTTTCCTGCAGCTTGAAGAATCCTTCAGATGGCAATGCTTTCCGAATTTTTGCTGTGGAGCAGTAAAATTCCTGGGGAAGGTGCAAGTTTCTTCGGGAGAGCACTCTGTTGATCTCCAGAGACAGGAAAGCTCCTCTGATGGCATCACCTCTGACCGTACCCTCCTTGATGATCTCTTTCAGGGAATTAAGACAAGAAAAAAAAAAAAAAAAAAAAAGGAAAAAAAGAAAAAAGACAAAAAAAAAGACACCAGGTCCTGACTCAGCTGTTCGCATCTCATCGCACCCGTTCAGCGTTGTATCTTTTTTGTTTTTCATCTTTTTGTTTCTTTAGGGGCATTCAGCAATGATAAACTGTTCTAACTTTCAATTTATGAGAGGTGTGCTACACAGAAGGGTGGTGCCTCCCTGTACAGCAGCGTGGGGATCTCTCAGCCTGGCCCTGGGTGGCATTTTTTTTAGGGTGTGAAGCATCCACTGCGATGGGTTTGAGGACGTGGAGCTGCTGAGCAGGTTCAGAAGTGAGCGACAGGCCAGGTGCTGGACCCTTGGAAATGAGAAACTCTTTTAAAAGTTGCATCTTTTGAGGAGAGGTTGGGCTTTGATTGAGTGTTTTTGGGTATGTTTGATGTTTTCTGTGTGAAAGAAGAGAAGATTTTGCTATTTTTCCAATGAGGTGGCATGCGTCAGCACTGCTGTGTCAGGCTGCTGGGGCGATGCTGTGTGATGGTGTCACCTTTGGGGACAAGATGTCCTTGTTGGGTGAACATTTCTGGGGACTGGAGAAGAGGGTGAAGTGGTGGCAGAGATCCTTGCTGTAGAAAATGAGGCCACCAGATAATCAAAAGAGCAGGTTTAGTGTTTGCTGGTCAAACATTGGCAGGTATTTTGCAAGTCAGGCAAGTTATGAGAAATCAGTGAATTGAGGCTCCTGTGCTGGCACATCTCATCCTGTACTCCACACCATTTCCAATAAAATTTCAGTTAAATGCAGTGTATTGGTTCATACAGCAGTGCTGGTTGTTTTATCTGTAGTAGTTGAGTAGTGATAAAGTTAACCTGATTTCTGGTAGGAACAGTTGCAGCCCTGGGAAGTGTGCTCACTTCACCTTTGTGAAGCTCTTCGTGGTGTGTGAAGTTCTGAGGCTTTGAGATGGAGCATAAATTTGGGGTAGATGAATTTCCCCTGTTGAATTTGTCACGACAGATCCCAGCTTGCAGTCTAAATGCTGTGGCCATGAGCATTTGTCATCCAGGGTGGTGTGTTTTTGCAAACCCCATAGGTGCTGCAATGGCCTTGTTTAGGATTTTGTTCTTTGTGTCTCAACATGCATCCAAGTGCTTCCCAAAGCCAAGAGAAGAGCCTAGCATAACCTGCTCTCCAAGGCAGGAAAGTATTCTCTGCTTCATATTGGAAATGAATTTCTCGAATTGGTCTAAACCCAAATCTGGTTGTCTTCTGATGTGCAAACATCCAGTAACTTCGTTACTCATGAGAAGGCAACGTAAAACATTAGTTCTTCAGTTCTTGGAAATGCATAGTCCTTCTGCTCCACTTGGTTGTAGTATTTCTTATCAAATGGGGAAATATTTCCCTCTACTTGGCAGATGTCTGATAGTTGCTCTTATGCTCAGGCTGTGTTTGGTTTAAGTTAGACAGGTAGCAAAGCCATCTCTTCAAGCTGTTTCCAAACAGAGACCAAAAAGGTTTATGTGGTGAAGCTTTTCTTTAGTTCAGGAAACACCATGAAATCAGCAAGGTAATTACTTTTATCACTCGGTTTGTCTCCCCAATGGGGTTTCTTTCTCTGTGAAATCTGAATTTGGGATGAGACTTTTTGTAAACTGAGAAACTGGAGCCACTTTGCGTTGTCTCCAATAGTGCTGAACAGCAAACCTACTTTTGGGGTGGATAGAGAGAAACGACCCCATGTCAGCCTTGTTTATATAGTATTCTCTTCCAAAGTGTACAGTATTTGCTTTAGGTAGGAAAACTGAACTAAATTTCTCTTATTATGTTAAAAAAAGCTGGAACAGATCTTAGAAAAGCTGCTGGTTGGAAGCTTTTGAGGTCTTGGTGGTGAGATAAGGTTTCCCTGTTTCTGCCCACCATGAATAATTACCCTAAATATGGTCTGGTTCAAGCCCATTAAATACTGCAGCATGAATCTAGGACCATTGTGAGCCAACTGGTAGCCAGAATGCTATTTATTGAATTGGAAAGTATAAGAGATGCCATCAGGCATGTAAAATGCCCTAAAGTAGGATCCCATTTCTCCTGTGTCATCCATGACCATTACCTATGCTATAAAAAGGATGAAAAGAAACGTTGAGGGCTCATGGAGAAAAGCCCAGGAGATTACAGTGAGCACATAAATTTCCAAACAGCTTGAGGTGGATCTACCTGATGAAAAAGGGATGAGGGAAGAATTATTATTCCAACAGAAGTATCCTAAAATCCTTAATTCCACTTACAATTACCTATTTTTATCTGCAGCCAACTGGTTTGGATTTTTAGAAACTGACGTTAATTTAAGTCTGTATCTGTTTATTTTTGTATTTGTTGTACAAAAGAGGAATTGTGACTTTGCTACACAAATATTATTCGAGGTCCTGGGTGCTATTAATTTAAACATACCTCCACCAGAATTAGGGGTGATCAGGTCCTCCGAGGCAGTCATGATGTATCAGTTACTTGCAATCATCTGTGCTAGCTATTCATAAAGAGGTGGGACAGTACCAGTTTTTAGCCACGTATTTGCTGATTTTGTATCTGAAACCAAAACATTTCTCAGCCTAATACAGTGCAGCTTCAAGATTCAGCATATCTTTAACTCCCTAAATTTATTCCTCCTTAGACCCCAGCTCAGCAGATTAGTAAGCACGTGCCAACTTGGAGCACCTTGGTGTAGCCTTGACTGGAGCAGCTGGTTAAACCCTTGGCAAAATCAATGTTGCCTGGTGGTTCTTATCCTATAAATTTATTTTTGAAGCTAAGACTACCAGCTCAGGCACTGCCACCACAGAGCATCAATCAAATCTCCAGAAGATTCAAGCAGACTGAAAGCTGGAGCTGCTGCTGTGCTGTCGGGTCTGTGGGCTCCACTAATTTCTTCATTTTAAGATGTTCAGCCAACAGCTGATTGCAGAGTCTCCAGTTGGTCGGTTGTGCAGTCTAAATATTTAGGGCCAGTTCATAGAGTTGCTTTTTTTTTCTATGAAAAATGATGTATTTTACTTCCTATGTATAAAAGTTTCTTGTAAATTTTTTTTGTGTGTGTGTGCCTTTGCATGTTTTTCATGGGGCTGTGTGGTTGTTTATAAACTATAATTTTTTTTCTAAATACAGGATTGTAAAATATCTTCCCCCTCCTTCCATTTTCTTTTGATTTATGAATTATTTGTGAAATAAAACCTTTCCAGAATGAATGTATCCCTTGTCTTTAATGCTTAGCCCAAGGTGGGGTTGTATTTAGAAGAGCTATTTCAGATTACTCCTGGGGACCAAAGTAAGCCCTGGAGATCCTGAGTGTGATTGGGATGTGCAGAGTCTGTTTCACTAAAAAAAAAAAAATTAAAAAAAATGTTATACCCAGGCATTAAAAGTCAAATTTTACCCCACCAGGAATGAGATGTATCCTTTCCTGAAACATCCTGAGAGAAAGGGAAAATCAAAGTCTGCCTCTAAGTCAGATATAAGGGATGAGAGAGATTAGCAGCTTGGGAAAAGTTTTTAATGAAGAAGTGCTGCAAAATACAACTGAGATGAACTCCTCCCCATCAGTTGTTAAATGGACCCTGAATTTTTGAAGGGAAAAGTATGTTAAAAAGTTTGGTTTGGTTTGTTGGGTTTTTTAATTCCCCTTGAAACTTTCTCCAAGCTCGTATTTGCCAAGAACACCAACAAATCAAACCAGGTTGTTTCATGGTAATCCAATACCATTTTGATTAAAGGAACAACATGACAAGGAGGTTTCTAACTGGGCCTGCAGGCAGTGAGCATCATATGGCTTTTGACCAAAAATGTGGACTGAGCCATGGGAGGGAATCCTGATTGATGAAAAGGCCACGAATTTCTATGTTTTCCACCACATATAGAAAAAGAATAGAAAATACAGACTTGCTTGCATCACCTCCAGGCTGCCCTGCTACAATTAGAGTCGAAACCCCAAAACCAAGGACTGAGGAGATGATAACATTCTTCCTGGGATGACCATGATTTCTGCAGAAGGAAAGTTTCCTGGCTACCCAGTGCTCTGCAATTACAACCTGCCCATCTGAACGTGTTCATGTCCAGTTTGTTCTTGTTCTGCCCCATTCTCCCTACTGCAAAGCTGTCTCCCTTGCTGGAAACACTGGGGAAGATTTTCACCAGTGGAGTTCCAAAGCCAGCAGAGAGGGGAGAGTGTTCAAACTAATTCTCCTGGTGACACTGAGCAGGCTTAGTCCAGCCTGTTGATTGCAACAGTTGTTTGAGCTCCTATTTGCTAGTGCTCCAAAATGCTCCAAAATACTACTGCAAAATTTATGTCCTGGTTGGCTTAGGGAGGAGACACAGCTTGACTGCCAAAATTTAAGGTGGATATTCCTTTTCTATGCGTTACCTGCTGTCCCTTTGACATCGTCTTTGGTTTTTCTAACTCTTTTCTCCTCCTGCTCCAGCCATGCTCCTGTATTTGTCTACAAAACAAAATGTTGTTATCAGGGGTGCTGTGTGCATGCAACGCTGCAGCCAAAGCTGTGCGAGTCAGGTAAGTGACATCTTGGAGGAAAACACAAAGAGGTAAGAGGGAATTTTAATTTCTTTAATCTTGTTTCCAGCTGAGGGTGGAATTCAGGTTCAGACTTTAGTGAAAATGATTGGAGAAAAAACTGGAGGGCTGGATGTAAGTAGGGTGGAAAGGAAAGAGAAATCCAGGTGGGTCTGGGTGAGGGTAGCAGTCTCCAAGAAGAGCAGATCTCATAACCTTTTTATCCCACTTGGCTGGTAATCCTCTGGGATCAGCAGGATGCTGGGCTCTCCCTGCCTGCTATTTCAGGAGAAAAGTCTTGTTGCCTGTTGCTCCTGCTTCCTGCTCCTCATCCCGTGCTGAGCTCATCAGAGGCTATGTATAGAGCATGGGCATGCCTGGGGATGGGTGTTCTTCCAAAAACCCCACATTCATTTATAGGATGCATCCAGGCCATGTTTTCCAAGCCATTTTGCAAACGATGGGGTTGGTTCTCATTTATACTAAGGACCTACTTTAAGGCACTTAGAAGACATTTATGCCACTTCAGGGTGTGGACAGAGAAGCATAAAGAAGCCTCAGTATAAACAGAAAACCACCCTTCTATCTTGTTGACAGTGGTTAAAATAGGGTTATGGAGTTAAATCAACAGACAAGGTCTCCCTTGTGCTGTCCCCATCTCTGCAGTGGTTGCTCCTCATGCTTTGCAGCATGTGAGCAGGCAAGGCTGATGTTCAGCTCCACTGTTCAGCTGCCACATCTCTTAAGTCCATCACAGTGCTATTAATTGCCAAATTGAACATCAGGCTATTGACACTGAGCTGAAAGCCAAGAGTCTCAGGTGGAATATTATAGCTAAAAGCTGAAGGAGAAGGGAGCAGGGGTGTGCTGAATAAATTCAGTGTTGAAGAATGCCCTGCAGGCATTTTCAGGTTACTCCTGGGGACCAAAGTAAGCCCTGGAGATCCCGAGTGTGATTGGGATGTTCAGAGACTGTTTCACTAAAAAAACCACTGCAGGTAGGTAAGTGCTGCTCCTCTCAGGCTTGGGGCTCCTCTGGGCTAGGGGCTGTGGGTGACCCTGACCCTGAAAGAGGACCTGTCAGCACACACTGTCCTGAGAAGGGCTTGATACTGAGCCTCAGGTTTCTATTTCAGCAGCTGCTTCAAGATTTGTTTCTGCACCTCTGACTTTTGCACTTGTGGAAGGAAAAATACCAGCTGTGAGCTATGCCAAGGGGCCAGAGGAGAGAATTCCTTTTCTACCAGCTTAAGAAGCTTTGTGAGCTGGGAAAAAACAAAAAACAAAAAACAGTAAAACCTGATACAAATTGACTGTAGAAGGGTTTTGGATACCATCTCACTTGATGTGCTTTTAATCAAAATATGGTTTAGATGAACGTGAGTGGGTTCCAAACTGGATCAGTAACTGTATCTGTCTGGAGAGCAACTCTCAGGGGTTCACAGCTAGTATCTGTTTAGTTTAAATCTAATAATTTCATTAGTAATGTGTGTGGTGCACCTGAAAGGTAGAACAACCCTTGAGAAAGGAGGAAGGATCACTGAGGAAACCAAAGGAGATGAAGAGAACTCTTGAAGTGTGTTTGATAAGGGGAGAGAGGACATTTGTTCTTCATGGCCAGAAGGGCCTCACTGAGAAGGAAGGCAGTAGGAAACTTTGAAATTGGCCATTAGGAAAGGCTCTGCCTGGAGCAGATACTCTGCTGATACTCTGATGGTCTTTTCAGGCCATCATGCAAGTTTTTTTAAGGACATGTTGGGTGGCAGCTCCTAAGAGTGGGATAGCGACTGCTAATCCTGCTTGGAGTAGAGGATGGACTAGAAAATGTCTTGATGGACCTCCCAGCTGTAATTTTTGGTCATTTTCAGGGCTAAGGGAAACATGAAATCATCTGGGAAGGGCCATCATCTCTTTGGACCAGGATGGTGAACACTCATGGACCAGAACTGACCCACAGGTTTTACAGATGATAACCTCCTGGTAGAAGTGGCCCAGATAAAGGTGCACAGCATCATGCCAGCATGGACTGAGATAATAAAAATCAGTCAGTGCTTTTCTAACTGCTCTTCAGCTATTTTTTTTTTCCCCTGTAGGTCTTCGGGCAGACAAATGAATCCTATGGGATCCTGAGGTGGGTTTGCAGATGGACCTGTGGGCCTCCTGAGGTAAAGAACTGAGGACAAATCTAGAAAAATGCTGATCTGAAATGCTGCCAAAGGATGATTTAGGGCATGGCTGTAGGGATGTCACCATGAAGATCATGGAGACCATGGAAATGTTCTCATCTACAGAGTTGTGAAAAAATCTCAGGCGTCTGAGGGCAGCAGGCCAGCTCAGCAGGATTCTTTCTCCTTTCCAAATACATGAGTGAAGACAAAATGAATGTCTTAAACTGCTGCAGCAAAACAGATGCACAGATCTAACAAGCCTTCCACTGGTCCATGCTTTTCTGGGCAAGAGCTTCTTTCTGAAGCTTTATAAAGAAAATGATGCTTTGGGTTGGCTTTTTATTGTTGTTGTTTAGGGTTTTTGTTTGGTTTCTTGTTTTTTGGTTTGGTTGTAGGTTTTGTTTTGTTTTTTTTTTGTAAATCCAAAGCACTCAACTGGAATTTGGTTGGGCACCAACCATTTTCACAAGAGCAATAAACCTCTGAAAATCCTTGAGTTCTGATCAGCTCAAAACTCTAGTCTAGACTAAGAAGAAGACTTGAAAAGCCATCTCGATTTGATGTTGTGGACAGCTCAGGATGCAGTTCCAGAAAATGCTCGTGATCCTCTTTTGAGGAGAGTTACTGGAAGAATGGTCAAGCCTTGGCCTCCTGGCCAGGTGGACCTCATGGCACGATGCTGAGCTCGGTGCTGAGGAGCTCCCTGGCCCTCCCTGGGGGTCCCAGGCTGACGCAGAAAAAACTTGTGTGTGGTCTCTGCTCTTCTCTTGGATCATCCAAGCCTTCAGATAAAATTAATGCCAAGTACCCAAAAAAAGGGATTTTTTTTTGTTTGTGTGTGTGTGTGTGTGTGTGTGTGCTCCCTCGCAGCCTCTTCCCGTAATCTGAACACAGTGTTTGGCTGTGACACTTGTGCCAGTAAAAGAGAGGTTTTTCCTTTGCCTTGAGATACAGATTTAAAATTAGCTATGTCTCAGCAGAGCCATCAGCTGTGATCCCTGCCAGCCCCAGGGCTCCATGTTAGAGGTTCAGGACCATAAAAGAACCCAACAGCCCAGTTTAAACTCTGACCAGCAAAGTTTGTTCAGGGAGGGCTCCCTGGCTTTTAACAACAGGAGCCTCCATTGGTTCCTACGTTGAGAAAACCAGTCAAACTTTATAAAAATACTTCCTAAAGCAAATATTAGTGAGTCACAGATACTAAATATTAATAATTCAGACACTTGGAACAGAAATATCATCAGCAGCTGTAAGGCAACACCTTTTTACCTGTAATTTTACAGAATTGGGTAAGTGTTCCCCTGCCCTATTTTTTTTGTGTGTGTGTGTGTGTGTCTTCTGTGTGCCAACCTTTCTCAGATGCAGTTTTGGAGCTACTCTGAGGTCTTGGGCCAATGAAGATAGTTGGTGTCCACATGAGGGAAGCAGCTTGGTTGGAAGGGCCCCAAGCAGGGAGGTGTTGAGCAGGGGGTCAGTAGTTGGGCACTCCTGGGGAATCAGAGGCTTTGACTCCATATTTGCAAATTGTACATAAATGAGGGTTGTTTGGTTGTTTGGTTGTTTGTTTGTTTTTTCATTGCCAGAATGACCTCTAAAAAAAAAAAATGCACAAAGAAAAATCAGCCCCAAAGCAGCCATTTTTTGTGTGAAGTTTATCCAACCACTTCATTCCTCAAAGCAATTTTGCTGCATTAAGGAGACAAATGGAGCAAGAGATACCCCTTGTTTTTCCAGTGAGGCAGTTTTAAAAGAAAAGTGGTTTTCTTAGTCAAAATGCAAAAAAATACTAACAATTCTCAGTCTTAGAAAATGAAAACGCAGATGTGTCAATGATTTCTTTTCATGATTGAAAGCAATTCTATTTAAGTTTTTTTTTTTTCACCTGCTTGGCCTTTGCACAGGAAGCCAAGTTCTGGTTAAATTAGATGCCCTAAATGAGCCATGAAGAAAAAAAAAAAAAGGCAGATTTTTCTGACATGGTGGTGTCTTGGTGAGGGTGTCTTTACAGGACAAATGATTCCCACCATGGAAAAAGAAGGACAGGAGATGACATCAAACCATTCCTCTGGCTGTTGACAGCTGTGAGTATCCACAGGGCTGTGGGATGGGGTCTAGCACAAGTTCACAAATGAGTTTTCTAATTAAAAGGTCCTGAGTGATCCTCACAGTCTGCTGGGGGATATTGTTAAGATATTGTTGTTAGGACCATTGTTAAAATCAGTGCTAGTTGGGTTGATGTGGAGCAATGTTGGGGCATTGTGTCATTAGGTATTTGAATATTCTTGCCCTCAGGGGATGGTAATACCTTTTCCTGAACAGAATCACCCCTCTCTAAGCCTCTTTAGTCTGCTGGCATCCTGGTGGCTTGGTCAGTCAGGAGATGGTCCCTTAGGCTACAACCCCACAGCATGGGGCTACATGAGCTTTTGGTGTCTTAACCTCTTTTATGGCAGGAGAAGGATTTATGGGATTTCCACCACAGGAAAGATGGTTCCTCCTCCAAATCCAGCATTAGGGCATTGCAAGAGATTGTCTGTGAAGAGCAAGGAAAGCAAGAAGGATGTTTCCAAGTCTGTCTTGACTTCAGGGAACAGGATATTGCTGTGATGACTCTGACAGCTGGCTACATCCTCTAAAATGTTCAGTTCACTCCTCACCTCAGCTGGGGCAGTTGACCTCAAACTTTTCACTGTAGAAGGGCTGAGAGTTAGTGCTCTAGGGACATGGGTATCCTCCTCTTTGGATTGAGTAGTTAGCAACAAAACAAGAGGGAATAAAATGAGCTTTTAAGGAGAGAGACTGTACTTTGATGAAATATATATATGAGGAAAGAAAGAAAAAGTCTCAAGAGAACGTAATATAACTATTGAAGTTCTTGACTGTATCACCAGGATACAGTTCTGGAGGCCTTCATGGTGTGCCATGGGCAATGGGCCAGGAGGTGATATCAGCCTCCAAGTACTCCCTGTCAGCAGGAGCCCATATTGCTCTGGATCACTGAGATATGGGTTCTGGACAGGAGGACCAAGAAGAAGAAAGGTTGCTTGTCTCCTTCTTAATGAAACCAATTATTCCATCCAGAAGTAGGGCAGGCAGCTGTGAAACATCTTTCCAATAACGTCAGAGATGTTATTACATTGTTTGTAGCCCTATTTGGCTGATTCAAGGTTTCCAGTGTTTGTGTCTCCTGACAATAAAAGCAAGAGCTGCTCACATCCTCATTCACCCAGAGGAACCAGCTTTAACCACGAGTTTTTTGAGCCAAAAAAATCTGGGGCCATGTCCTGAGCCATAGAAAAGGCAGCCACATTTTAAAACTTACTGGATTTTCTTCCATTGTGATTTTACTCATGCTGGATCCCTGTGCACAGCTTGATTCCTGGCTTTGGGAAGGAGAGAAAGAGGTGTTGCCTGCTCAGAAAGCCATCTGCAAGTAATACATCCAAACCACCATGCTGGACTCTCAAGTTCCTTGCCTGCATGATTTCCAGCTAAAATTCCCATTAGTAGCCACTAAAGGATACAAATGATGAAGATTTGCATATTTGAGGGAGGGATTTAAAAGATGTGTAGCTGTGGCTCTGAGGGTTTCGTGGTGGTCTTGGCAGTGTGCTAGGTTAGCAGTTGGAGCTGATCATCTTAAAGGTCTTTTCCAACCAAAATGATTCTCTGATTCTATTTGATGACTGCCCATTTCACTCCCCCAGTCTTGTCTTCTCCTTTACCCCTATCTTGTCCTCTTCCACAAAATATCCATTAGTATTAATCTGAGATTTATTTTTGCAATGAAGGTAAGAATGCCTGGTATGTCTCCAAGAACTGTGTTGAGTCAGGACATTCTTTTGAACCCAGAGCAGGTAAACCTCACTCTGTCCTCTCCTTTATGAATTATCTGCTTTGAGAAAGAAACTGGTGGGGTTTTTTTTGGTTTTTTTTTTTTTGTCAATGAGCAGCAGAGCATGGAGTAGCTCTGTCTCAGAAGCACAAGTCACCTGGAGAGTTTTGGTGCCTGCTTTACAGATGATGGTCTGATGTGTGGCCATTTTCTGATCAAAACTTTTTTCTTTTTTTTTGGTGGGAAGGTTGAACTTCTGGCATCTGAAATTTGGGACGTTTTAAGTAAGGAGTTGACTTCTCTCTGGAAAATTATAATTCTCCCATGGGAAGATGAGCACATGCTCAGTCTAAATATGAAAGTCCATCACATATTTCTTAAAACATTTCCTCCATGCTCTGTCAAGCTGCTGGGCAGTTACCACACATTTTGCAGCAAACCCCTCCAACCTACCCTGACTTCTGACATTGCATGGTTTGAATTTGGGCAGTAGGAGAGAGATGTCTTGCTTTATGCTCTGAACATTACTACATTTGTGTACTGTTGATTTTGGTAGGAGCCTGTCCTTCCTAAACACAATTTGTGATAAACTTTTGATCTGTTATCATGTCTTGGAGAATCTGTATAACTGGTCCTAGCTATCTGGGAAATACAATTTATAATTTGCCTGTGACTTCTTAACCAAATGAAGGAGAATCTAAGGAACAGTTTTATCCCAGAGATGTTTTGCTTTTTTTTTCCCTCTCATGGAAGAAAACTGATATTCTTCTTTGGATTTGCAGTACTTGAATACATGGCTCAAAGTGTTCTTACCCAGAAGTCATCAATGAGACTGGAACTGTAAATGCTTTATCCAGGGTTTGAGTGGGACACTCAGTTTTCCAGGCACAGTGAACCCTCACGGGTGGTATCTGAGTGGTGTGAACTGGCACAGCTTTGGTGGACGTGATGGACCTACTTGACCTATTTGCTGCAGGTGTTTGCAACCTAAAAACCCACACACCTAACAGAGGGAGATATATAAATTCATGCATGCGAAACCCAGCTCTGTATTCAGGGGCAGTTAAATCAAAATTATTTCAGAGCATGATTTTTGGAGGGTTTGCAAGTCTTAGCCCTGAGTTATGCCCTCGCTGATGGTGGTTTCCTGCTAGGGTTGGAAAGGCTGCATGGGTTCAGGCAGAACTGCCCTTTCCCAGGGAATCACATCAGCCTGAAAACAGAAATAAACTTCACATGGCATTTCTTCCAACTGCTTTCTTGATCCTCTGAGCTCTACAGTGTACCAGGAGACTGATGTCAGCAAATGCGCTGCTCTCCCCTTATTAATTAATAACAATGTTCTTTCTAGAAGTTTGCCTGGTTTCCAAAGAACAGAAACCTGAGAAAATGATTGGATTGAATCACAGGGTAAATTCAGCTGTTCTGCAGATGTGAAATGATAGAAAGCCCTTTGGTTCTGCCTCTTTAAAACAAAGCATCTCCTTCAGCATGCAGTCTCTCAAGCACGGTCACAGCCTCTCCACACCAGCAGAAAGAATAAATATCCTCCCTATGCTTTCCCTGTTGGAAACCCATCTGCAAGAGATGTTTTTTAGGCTTTGTACATCAATATATTTCTCATATTCTCAAGGCTTTTTGTGGGTAAAATGGTGTGAGTGAAACAACTACGATGAACTTCACGGTTGTAAATAAAATGGGAAATGAGGTAAACCTTGTTTAGGAATAATTTAGCTATTAACTTGACTTTGTTGTTACTAATCTGTTTTCTCAAGCTGAATTTCTCTGCAGAGTTTGTCAGAGAAGTTGAAGGATTTCCCACCAGCACCTGTCCATCAGATGAACTCAAGTCTTCTTCTGGCCTTGAGGTTTCTTCACTTTTCCTGATGAGCCCAACTGGAATTACAGGTAGATGTCATGAAACACTCTCTTCACCTTTTCTGTTGGCAACTTGCTACCCACCTCCTGTCTCATGATTCCTGGGCATGTAAAACTAAAAGACATTGCTGCTACTCTGCTGTCCTTTGCCCTTTCTATCTATTGCAAGGTTTCTTGGAATCCATTCTTTTTTCTCTTCTGTTCTGCTCTCTGCATGGTAATACACTGGAAGATAGTAAACAACAAACCAGCAAAAGAGGATATGTTTTGTATTACTTTGTTTATAAGAACACTCTTGACTGGTAAATAGCTACACCCTTCATAAGTGTTTTCAATTTTCTCTTTGAAATATGAAACAAATAATGCTTTCCACAAGCAGCTCTTCTTTGTCAAGTATTTTTCTTGTTTTAGGATACCAAATAATTTGAAAATCAAAATATTTCCAGACAAGATGTTTTGGGCATGTTTGTTTTTTGTTTGTTTTTTTTTTTTTTTTAAGCCATGTAAAGTTCAATCTGTGACTACCAAGTCATGGCTGCTCATGGTGCTGAATGCTGAGCAAAATATCTTACATTATGGGAACTAATGTGTGATTTGTAAAAAGACACAGCAAGCTTATAAAGCCACTTGCATGAGAGACTTCACTTGGTTTACTTCTTCTTAAATTCAGTAAAAAGTATCTCTTACAATAAACCAATAGCTTGAGGTGTTTAGGAAGGAGTGATACCTTCAGAAACTCCAGTGGCCTGGAGTAAGACAGTCTTGTGATGGTAATTTCTCAGGAACAACTGACCAGACCATGGCATTTTACTTCCAACTGCATGAAATGGTCCTCAAAATCTCTTCTTTAGCAGCTCATGCCCTTTCCCCGGGAGAATTTCTGAGTCCATGCTTGATACTTTGTCCCTTTTCCCGAGCACAAAGGTAGAATTCTTGACTTCGTCAAGAGAGAACTTGAAAAATTAGGTCCCAAGTTGAGGTGGCCCAATTTATTCTAGGTTAGCCTTTCATTCTCATGAAAGGCTTTTTGGTCTTACTGTAGCTGGGATGGTTTCCTCTAAATGTGCTGTATTCCTCCGTACTGTTTTACACTTCCAGAGTGTTATTTCAACCCAGTTTAAGGTCGCCTTGAGGGTGGCTGAGCTTGGCAGGACTTGGGACTTCTGGCCCCAGGACTTGCTGCTGCTTTTGGGTTGCTGGCTGACTACACAAAACAGTTTATAGAATAAGCCTGAATAAACCCTTCAGTCAAGTGTTTAAGGTCATTAGGATTTCACATTCTAAGGTTAAAGCACTTTATGGCAAAACAGGTTGACAGGAACTGGTGGTGTTAAGAGTAATGATTTGATTAGAGAAGGGGAAACATGGCTGGGGAGACAGGAACCTGACCTCAGCCATAAACTGAGCATGGTTGCTTTTTCTTCTTGGAAACTGGTGTGCAAAGGTGCAATTCAACATCATGGCCAGCATTGCAGCAGGCCAATGCAAACGTTTTGTGCTTTTCCTGATTCTGGCCTTTCTGAACAGATTTTTTGCTTTGCTTTAAACTTGCAGGCCAAATCCTCTCACCAGCATCCAGCACAAAGAGGTTGGAAGATGAGGGCTGGTGTTGGGACCTTTCCACTGGCTGGAGGTGGTGGAGGTGTCCATGGAGGTGAACTGACCATGCTGAGCTGCAGGGGTGGTTTTCTCCTCCAACTCTGGATAAGCTTTTAGACCCTACCAATCAATAAGAGTTGAATGTAAGGATATCTACAAGCAGACAGAAAATTTGGAAGAACAACCAAGGTAGATAGCCTGGATTGTATTGCTGGAGTCAGCTGAAACTGGGGCTGGAGAGAGGTGGAGGAAGGAGAGGGGGAAAAAGAAGCATCCAAAATCCCACACGACCCCAGAGCCAATCTTCTCTGCCTTTCTGATTTCTTTTTCCTTAGAAAACCAGGCTGAACTCCCAGCAGCAGCTTGTTTTCAGCCTCTCAGTATCTGAGTTAGAAAAAGAAAGGGTTTATCCCAAAAGTGGATACTCAGAGTATCACTGGAAGTACCAAGTGGTGTTTATGCTATTCTTTCTTCTTATCCTTCTCCAGGAGGAAGCCTGTTCTGGGAGCTGGATTTGTATGCTTGAATCCTACTGCTGAAGTGTTGATGATGTGTCCTCCAGTTTGCTGTAGTGACAGAAAGAGTGATAACCCCAAATATTTAATGTGCTCTTGGGGTGGAAGAAGTGAATAGTAGGCTCTGAGAAGCCATTTACCCAGGTTTGGATGTTCAGTTCTAAAGCATGGCTGTGATTCCACCAATTAATTTGGGGAGGCTGCATGACACCATCTATTGAGTCAGCAAATGTTTCCACTTGCTTTACTCAATTTCTTCCCTAAAAGATTGAAACATTACATTGAAGCCCAGTGTAATACAAGTCGAGGTGTTTTAGACAGAATTTTAATTCATGGTTTGTTGTTTTTGTGTTGTTTTTTTTTAAAGTGTACCACTGGCAAACACTGAGAAATAATTCCACTGCCCTCAGTAGAAATGTTGTAGTCTGAAAGCTACAGAAAAATGGTGAAAACACCATTTTTCAGGTCCAAATCACCTTATGTTTGTGGAAGAGTTATGCCATTTAGCAAAGTTTATTTTCTCAAATGAGAAAGAAACATCCAGAAATATCATGACTCCTACAGAAAACAGGTTGCAGTAGGCCAAATAAAACGACTGCCTCCCTTTGGCAGGGAGAGGAGATGATGCAATTGGCTGATCTTTATTAAGAAATTAATAGAGAGGTATGAATTTGATACATAGCCTTTTCCTGCCAGAAATATCATGACGTACAGAGCAGAAAAGATAAACAGCTAAATACTTCAGCAAAAATTGTCTGTGTCTATAGTCAGATAATGCTCAATTATCAGACTTAAGAGATGAAAAGGTAGACTAGAATAAATCTCCTTAATTTATTTTCCTTCTCTTTTTTACCACTTTCAAGTTTCCTTCAAATCTCTCCCATTTGCTATAATTTTTCTCTGGCAGAAATCTGGCCTGGTCTTCTGCAAAACTAGAGCACACGGGATGCTTTAAAAAAATCCCAACCAGCTAGCTTTCTCTTCATTCTTTTCTTGAAGATATTGGAAAACAAAAGCTGTTGGTGTAAATTCTCTGCTTCTATGAAAATGTATAAAGCAGCCATGGTATATTCCAGAAGAACCAGAGCTGATGTGTGAAACTCAAAGTAAGGCAAAAAAACCCCCCAAAACCTGAAGCTTTGAGGGAATCCCATGTCTCTAAAATATCTCTAAATATACCTCTGGGGTTTTGGTTTTGGGTTTCCTTTTTATTTTTATTTTTTTTCCATTTTATTTGAGAGAGGGATCTCTCATGTTTCAGAAGCCACCTGAAGACCAGTCCTAAAGAGGTCAGCTCTTGACAGAGGTAAGTGCTATGGGAGGAATAAAGAAGCTAAACCAGTTTAAAATGGTGTTTAAGGCAGCCACCAGTGTGGCTGTGTTATTGGAGCTGTGTGAGAAGCATCAAGGGAGACAGAGGGTTTGAAGGGAACCCACAAGCCCCTCCTGGTGCTGTCATCCCATCTGAAAAATGGGATTTGGTGTCTCCAGGTGTTCTTCTTGCTGCTCTCCCTCAATAACCAAATCCAAAGGCATCTCCATTGGGGATGTATGGGTTTCAGGATGTCTTTATGAATCTTTTTCAGAGCTGTGATTGACAAATCGTGTGCAGCTGAGCCAGCAAAGCTAACATCTGTCCAAGAAAACATCTCTGTGTCTTCCTGAGCGTGAGTACATCTGTTCTTGCCTGTATTTTTGGAGGTATATCAGCAAATGCATTCTGGGCTTGACCTCACAGTCATATCTGTCATTCATCACCCTTATGTCATTGGCATGATTGGATAACAGTTTTGTTTTGTTCTTTCTCTCTCTTTCATTGGTGTGATGCTTGCAAAATATTTAGATGACACGTGGCAAAACGTGTAATGTAGCTCAGGGTGAAGGCAAACATGCAAGGGTTTGATGTGTCAGAGATCTTGGGAATATATTTCCTCACATCTGCACATCTGCAAATGCAAACCAGAGTTGTCTGAGGTCACCTCAACCAGAGGTGACCCTGAGAGTCACCTGATGCTAAGGGGCAGATTCTTCCTTTTAATTCCCCTTTTTGAGGGGAAAAGCAAACAGACACAAAGCATTGCTTTCCTGAACTGTGTGTACCTGGTCCTCCTACCAGGGCGCTGATAGAAATGAGAATAAGCCCATTGTCCTGAAGATTTCTCCTGTCTTAAGCCTGGAGAACTGATATAATTTCTTTCCCATATTATTTCTTGGCCCAACCATCCTCTGCACAAGATTTTATAATTTCCTCATGGAATAATAACCAAAACTTTTCAATGATATTACATTCCACCATCAATGCAACTGGCATCCTGTTTGCCTTCCATGCTGCAGCTGCACTTGGAGTTGAAAGCTTCAAGAATATTTTCTCCAATTTCCTAAATCTCCAGTATAGTTTGAAAGCTGCTGCCCCCCTCAGCTTTTACAGCACCTCCCATCTGGATGAAGGGGCAGGGATTGCCTCAGGAAACGTTGCCCGAAGCCATCATACATCACGTAGTCAAACCTTGATTATTTGCATCCTATTTGGGGAAAAAAGGAGCATTCCCTACACTGGGAAGAATTTTGCTTCTGCAAAGCAAAAACACAGCAGGGGACAAAAAAAAAAAAATTAGCATTTTTTGGGTGAGATCTGCAGCTTGTGCAAAGGAAGCTTTGGAGGCTGTGGAGGTCACCAGTGGTGCTTCAGGGGAGTCTCAGCTTGTGCCTTGGTGATATATTTTATCTTCATTCAGTCAGGAAGGGTGCAAATAGCGCTCTAAGGTCACTGTGCTCCTCAAGAGCGTTGACAGGATGTGCTGCAGCACATGTGGCTTCTAGGTCTGTATACTTCATAAAAAATAAATAACTTGTCAGACTGGATCGTGCAATCACAGCTGAGTCACAAACCTTGAGCTTCCTTCATGCATTAACAGGAAACACAAATTCAAGTTTTTGCTTTTGGCATTTCAGCTCTGTAAGTGCTGTCTTCTCTCCCTTCTGATCCATCAATTATCTTAAAGATGAATGTCTCAAAATCCTGAGGAGAATCAAAGCCCCATTTTAACCAAAATCTGACCATGAAGTTTTGCTCGTGCTTGATGCGTTCGGACCACATGTTCTACACAGCAGGATCCAGAACTGGGTGTTTTGATGACCAAAAACTCAAGGTATAACCCATTGCTCATTCAGGTCAGTAGCTACTGGTCCCAAGGAACAGATATTATAGTTATCTGGGGCTCAGCACAGAAGTTGCATTGAAATCAGTGTCCTCTGCAAACTGGACCATGTTCTTCTTGTGGTTGGAGCATCTTTGCATCTGTGCCAAACAGAAGTCTTTCTTTGAGGTGGATGACTAAGCTGGCATCTTGTTAATATATATTTGCTGTTGCCTTCGTGATGGTTGATGTAAAGGGGGTAAAAAAACCCCTTAAAAAGTAGCAATTTCATACAGGGTTTAAGCTCCAAGAAATGTTCGGGGTATTTGTTGGAAATGAAGCCAATCTCTTCACGTGAACCTCACAGACCCCTTGGAGAGCTGCTGGTTGCTATTTTCTTGATAATGATCTTTATGTGCTCAGCTGTGAACACACATTTCCCATCTCCTGTTGCTGCTTTTCTTTGTTTAGACAAATTAAATTCCTGTTCATACGCTGTGTTTTCCTAAGACTTTTTTTATCTCCAGCTGTTTTCTTCTGTCTCCTTTGGAGTTTATTCTCCTCACCTTTCCCACCCCTGTCTGAAGACAACAGTTGTGTTGTGCCAGCAGCACTTAGTAGGATGGAGTAACTGTGGAGCACTCACCCTACTACAACCCTACATGAGGTTGGCTTTGAGCAACTTGAGTCCTACTGACTTGTTCAGTCTGCAGATCCACCTTCCTCCTGGGTTCTTCCCACCTGAATAAAGCCCCTGCCACCAACTCCCTGTGCACACTTGTTTTCTCTTTTTTAAGTACAATCCTCTACTCTTTTCTTTGGGCAATTTGAGGGTTTTCATTTCAGCCCATTGGGCCAGTTATTCCAAGAATATTTGGGATTTCATCTTGGCTGGTAAAGCTCTTGCAAACCACAGCCTCAGCCTTCACAAGTTTGCTCGTTTCTTCATCCAAGTGTTTAGCAGAAATGCTACCAAGAATCCACCCAAAGGACCCAACTCTGAATTCATAAAATGGAAGAGGATGTTTTAATTAATTTCACATTGATGTTTCAGTGGCTTTGGCTCCACCACATTTACCTACATTAGCATGTCCAAATGTTATGTTGAGCTGCAGTAAGATTCTCAAGGAAATAAATCTCCAAAACTTTGTTTCTGCTCCACACTCACTGGTGTTCTGCTGTAAAAATTATCTGACTTTTTGCTAAGGAACGTCAAAGTTCTTAATTTCTTTTGATAAAAACAGTGGCCTTAACCCAGACCTTTTCCTCATGGTGTTTATTCTGTATTTCTCAGTGTGTCCCTTTTTTCAAGCAGTGTTTTCCCTTTAGTCAAGACGAGGCTATTATTTACTCTGTGCTTCACATCTCAGTTGAACCCCTTTGCTTTTGTTAGGGGAGAGATGAAAACCTTCAGCAAAACAGGAAGCAATGACAAGATGTGGGTTTATTGGATTATTACCCCTGGGGCATGAGGTGTGCATGAGATGATCCTCTTAAAGCTGTAGCATCCAAAGGTCACTGAAAGTGTCAGGCTTGAGAGACACGTCAGGCTGACTTCTTGAAGTTCAGGCACTGGACAAGGTTTATTGAAAGCCATTCATTGGGTTATCAGCATGAATTATGTTGCCTTGTATTACAGGCATTTGGTGGAGAGGGTTTTTTGTCTTCTTGTGCAAAATTTATTGTGCAGTTTTCTTTGGTCGCTCAGGACCCTACTGCCAGTCTGTGGATTTTGATGCAGAGACACATTGCAAAGCTTGCATGCAAAGGCTTCAATTTATATTTCCTGGGTTGGAAATCTCTTTTCCTGAGCAAAATCTACTAAAATGTGACCTGCCAGCAAGGTGCTGTGCAACATATACAGGGGCAGAGCTCACAGCAAAGAGTGGTTCAGCCCCAGCATTCGGGACTCTGGATGAAGGGAATTAAGTGCCTGGTCCACAGATGAGTTATCCTCTATTCTGCTTCCCTAATTCCCTCTATTCTATGCCCTCCTAACATGGGACTATTCCCAGAAGGACATGGCATATCTAAATTGTGCTCTCTTTAGGCCAGGAGTTTCTTGAATACAAACCAAAAGACTCTCAATGTCTATTCCCCTTTTCTAATTCCATTTTATTATATAAATGCAATCAAACTTGATAACAAGGGAACACAGTGTACCAAACATACAGAGAAAAAATGAGATTGGAAAGAAAACAAGCTCCAACCTTTAGCAGAATTTGGACTTTTTCTCTTTTAAATAAAACCATCTGTATTTATATTTTAAAAGTTTGTGAGGGCCAAATGTTGACAAACTGTACTATTTCCTAATCTGTAACCTAGATGGTGACCCCTTTGTGCAGCCAGGCATGTTCTTAGACTTCAGATACAAAATATGGTGCAAGAAGCCAGGGAAGGAAATTACTTGCCAAAAATATATGTATAAAAAAATAATTCTACCTGGGTTGGAACTTCAGGAAAAAAAAAATCCTATATTCATCCTTGTTGACATCAGGTAAAGTCAGCTAAAATAAAAAACAGGTAGACTAAGGTACTGTAGTTTTATAAACTGTTCCCACCAATCTCAGATATTTCTGGGGTGTTTTCTTGACTTCAAGCACAAACTGGAGATTGGAGCATGGGCTTTAATCAAGCCTAGAGTGTGCTTGGATCCTTGACTTAGTTCATAACTACATCCTGATTCTGTTTTAATTAAAGATAGGTTTATGTACATACACAAGCAGAAAAATCTGTTTTTAATACCAGTAAACAAACTAATAAATGCTAATAAAAGCATGAAGGACCAAATGAAGAAAAAAAAAAAAAGAAAAAAGAAGGAAAAATAGCGTGGGCTCTCACACAGTTCCATTCAACCCCAACCTCAACCCCAAATGACCTCTTGGTTGTTACTCATAACTGAAGAAGCTGGCTTGCCCACGGAGCAGGTTTCAAGTGACTGGGAAGCAGTAATTTGTCCCAGCACCCAGTCCCCAAGTGAGGAGCCTATTTCTGTGGGATATTGTGAAGGCTGAGCTGTTGCATGAAGCATGGGCCCATCAGGTGGGACCTCTGACTTCAAAGATTCCTAAAGCTTGTGGGTTTCTAAGGGCTGAAAATAATATGGGAATTAGTCACTGCCTCCCATGCTCATACGTTCCTCCCTGAGCATATAAAGACTTTTGATCTGAACCAGTCCATATGTTCTTGTCTTCTTGTAGTCTTTTAACCTCTCTCTAAACCTGGGTTAGCTCATTGGGGTTGACCAAACTGAAATAAAAAGGTTTCTTTTTTCTTTCCAGTGTAGACATAACATCAGGCATCCTTGTTCAAACAAAATCCTCTTCAACTGGCTGCAGTTAAGCTGAGGAAGGACATGGGATCTGGTCTTTCTTTTTAAGTTCTTGCCTCTACAGTGAATCAGATTGTCTTGGTTAAAAAACAAAACAAAACAAAACGAACCAATTTCCCTTCTCTTGCCATAAATCAGCATGCTCTGGCTTTTGTCCCCAGAAAGCAACTCTCTGTTCTGCTGCCACTGTTATTCCCAGTTTTTTGTCATAGTTATAGGACTTGATTATCTTCAGGGACAGGCCTTGTGGTCCTTCAAACAGTCTGCAGGAGACCAAGAAGGTCTCCAGGTTGCACATCTCCTTCCTGCCTCTTCTCCAACCAAATCTCTCTCTAGCATGAGCTGAGCTGCAGGAGGATTTCTGTGTTGGAAAGATTTGCATTTTCTGTCTCCAGTTTTCTTAAATGTGTGACTGGCGGGACATTTGGAGCAGAAGATGAAGCAGCTAATGTTCCCTGGTGCCTATGCCCAAACTCCCTCTTCTCCTCTTTTCCTTTCCTGATCCATCCCCGTGTTCATCTTACACTTCCCTCAGCCTCCGTCTCTTCTCAGTGCTTAACACCTAGACTTCACATTTTACACATTTTAAGGGCTTTCTTTTGGCAGACCCACAACAGGCAATGTTTTCCTCATTGTGGCAGGAGACCCAGGAGAGCTCACTCAGACTCTAAGTGCTATCAGCTTGATGCATAATAGATGAAAACTGGAGTGTGCCATTGCCAAAAAATTGAAAACTGTATATAAGATTCTTCTACTGTGAGAAAGGTTTTTTTGTTTTCTTTGGCTTTTTTTTCTTTCTTGCTGAATGTTATCTATCTGACAGCTTTAGAATCCAGAGGAGTAGCACAGTTTCAGCAATCAGTTCAATAAATTAAATAAAAAAGGTGTGAGGCTTTGATGGGGGAGACAGGACGAGCAGAGCAGACCAAGGGGGACTCAACACCTTAGAGAGTGTGAATCATCATTGCTCCTGCAAAATCCATACTAAATGTGGGAACTGAGGAGCTCATGCAGAAAAAATGCTAAAGGAACAAAATTCATTTCCATACCAGGCTTGGAGTTATATGAAATGGAAAAAAAATATCACAGGATATTCGAGGTTGGAGGGGATCTCTGCTCAAAGCAAGAGCAGATTGTTCAGGAGCAATTTTTTTTTTTTTCTGGATTGGAACTTCAGCTTTTCTTCTGAGGTGGGTGGGACAACAGGGCAAAAACTGTGTTTTCCTCCTTTCATCTTGCAGTCCTGTGTCTCTGCCAAATGCAGTGACAGTGCATTGCTGCCAAGGTGACAGCAAACCTGACACTTCAGTAATGTTGGAGAAAGAACATCCAAAAGAGCCACCATGGCAAGAGTAACATATTCTTGACTTCTGAATAATTTGTGTCCATCAAAGACCTCACTTCAAATTTGAGACTAATTTGGTCCCCTAGGCATAGTGCCCAGTGCTGATGCTGATGTAATGTAATGTTTTGTGGGCATAAGAATCATCAGGAACTGATGATACTGTGTCCAGACAAAGAGATGGCCACTCATAACTTTGTTCTCTGAGCTGGAACAAAGTCTTAGGCTGGCTTTAAAATCCCAATTTTTGGAGATATTCAAATTTTGACTAGGCAAGACCATGAGCAACCTGGTATAATTTAGAATTTAGCCCTGTTTTCAGCAGGGACTTGGTCCTCCTTTGGACCCACTTTGCTCCTCATGTTGCAGCAGGTGCTTGGAGGTGCTTGCTGGCTGTGTGGTTCCACACCTCCTAAGTCCTGCACTGATGTCAGAAGTCTGAGTTTCCAGAGGGTTTGTTTGCTTTTGGAAAGGCTCAGCTTGCATTTGACCTGCTCTGCTCTTTGGAGGAAGGCAGCCTGGCTGGCAGGGCTGGGAGGGTGGAAGAAGTGGGATGTAAACTCCAACTTATTGTCTGGACTGACTCAAAGTGCCATCAGGTGTGAGGCTTGGAGAGAGATTTGTGGAGTTTGAGGCCTTGCCCAGACAGAGTTTGAGTTCAATCACTTTAAAGGCATGTCTGGCTAGACACAGCCATTGTGTTGGGTCCTGGAACAGGAATATCCTCCCAGTTTTCAATCAGAGCCACAGAAGTGTTTGGTTTTGCAGGTCACTTCATTTGTTTCTGGCTCACAGCAATGATGAATAGCTCTGTCTACTGTGCTCAGCTCTTGCAAAGCTGTTTGCTCAAGCCCTGTAGGTGTTCAGGTCTACCTGAGATGATTTTTTTAGCCTGGGTGGTCCAACCCCTGGGCTGGTAAATACATTATTTGTGAGCTTGGCATAAGAGTTATTTGTTTGAGCCTCCCTTTTGTTCATTAGATAAAGCCTTGTGCTGGAGAGTGCATATCTTAGTGATGGCATCCAGAGGTTTTCTTTGGAGACAGATGAAGATTGAGAGTGTCACTTTGGAGTGTTACAAATGAAGCTGTTTTCTCTTTGCACCGTTAAGTCTGCAAAAAAACCCAAAAACAGATGGTTATAGCTGTGCCAATCCAGAGACTGACCCAGCAGTGCCATCCTCCAGCCATCATTGTTATCACCCCACTGCAGAGGTGAAGGATGTATCCCCCTTCTTAGCAACACATCTGAGAGGGATTTTGGCCTCCTGCCTGCTGTGAAGCTGCCTTCATCAGGAAAGGGGGGTTAGGTAGCAAAACATGGCCTTTAGGAAACGTCTGGAGAGGCCAAAAAATCCTAGCTTGGGCTTGGCAAGACGTGGTGGTGCAGCACATTCCTTCAGCATTGTAACTCTGGGTTGGGGATCTACATCCAGATGGTGCTGGCAAGGTAGCAGAAGTTGAGTTTGTGGTTTTTTTGGTGGGGGAATAAAGATGAATACCACCAACTGTAACCTCAGGGTGGGGGAATTTTAGGAGACCAAAAATTCGGATTTTTGCCAGCAATTAATATCCCAGTTCTTACAAGAAATACCATGTTGTGTTTCCAACAGAGCCAAGGGCCTAATCATTACCTCTCATCTGAAAAGAATAACATCTCTGAGTGTATCCCATCACACTTGGGTGGTTTTGCTCATAGGTACAGGTGCCTCAGCTCTGTTACTGAATCTGCAGGGGGGAAGGAGTCCAAGGCTGAATGGAGCATCATTCCCCAGCAACACTTGCCAGATGTCAGAGAAATGAACCCACATGAAAGTCAGAGTTCCCCAGGACAAGAGTGTCAAGGTATTTCCTAGCCTTTTGTTTTGTTGCTGGAAAGCTTCCATGTGTCCTGGACTGTGGTTCTTAATGGGCTCCCAGTTTGAGGGGAACATGTGGCCAGTTTGCACTGTAGATAGCTCTTGCTAATTAAAATGAGGGGTAAAAATCCTAAAACTAGAAAGGGTGAGCCATAGAATCATTGGAAAAGACCTCTGAGTTCATCAAGTCCAATTGTCAAATAGTCCATGCAGAAGGATGTGTGGTAGGACAAGAAAAGTTAATGCCAAGCCCTCTGCTGCAGGTCAGTCACCAACCTGTCACTCATGGCTATTTCTGTGTAGGTTTAAGCAGTTCATTGCAGTAAGATGGTGCTTCTGGTTCTTCCTCTGTTTCATCAGCCCCACTAAAATTTCATAAAATTGTCATTAGCTTTGTAAAGCCAGCATGCTTCCCATGATCCTTCTGACATAATTTTTCTGCCATTCTTCAACTGGTTGTTACAAGGTTGTGGTTTGCTTTTTTGTGGACTGGTTGGAAAAGCTCAGAGTTGGAAGGTGCTGCTGGTCCCATCACCTCCTTAAAGTAACCAAAATAGTGTGGGACAATCTTGGGTAGGATTTGCTTGGGATTTGGCAAGTGTGCCATGAGTGCCCTCAGATAGAATTTTTTTTTTTTTAAGTGCCTCTGAGCCACTATATATTCCTGAATGCAGCATCCTACCCAGGGTATGGAGGAGAACTGTAGTGACTATGAGTTAAGAACCTAAAAATGTGCTATTGAATTCTCAACTGCTATTCAGTTACCATAAACAGTAATTAAAATAGTTATTGGGCTATCCAGTGGCATGAGGAGCATTACATACTGTTATGTTTTCCACAGGCAAAGAGCCAGGCTCGGGCCAGAGTCAGTCTTGATGCCTTTTATTTCAGGCAAAGGGAAATCACAGACAGCAGGCTTTCCTTCACAGCCCTGCAATGAGCTTCTCCAAGGCATCCCTCCCCCAAAATTGGGCTGACTCCTGCTCCAGGCAACAGCAGCACCTGCACGTTGGTCCTTGGGCCACACACTTGGGGCCTCATTCATTCCCTGCCCAAGGCCACATCCCAGGGAAGTAATAACTTCTGTTTACTTAAACTTTTCTCCCCTGTCACTGGTGTGGGGCTCTTCCCCTGCAAACGTCCTCCAAAATGATCCAGCTCAGACTTGCTGAAGTCATCTCAGGTGCTTTGGGTTGAGGAGGAAGGGAGGTAACCTGGCTTTGCAAAACTGTTTTGGGAGATGAAAGCTGAAGTCACTATTTCTCCTTCCTCTACTTTGAATTTCCTGAGCCTCCTGTTTTCACCTTTAAGGGGAAGAAGAGCAGCACCAACCCCAAAATGAATGGTTTAAAAGTACTGCATTTTTAACAAGCTAATAAATGTTATGGTCTTACTAGACAGTGTCTTCTCCTTGCAGAACTACTAGCTTCACTTTTTTCAAGCTTTCATTTGAAAGCAAAGAAAAGAATCAGAACAGCAAGTGTCAGCTAAATTATTCCCACAACCTGGGAATATGCCAGAGATCCAGAACTACCTGGGAAGGTCAGGAGAAGTGATGCTAGTGGGATTCTTTAGGTCCCTTTTTTTCCCAGCAGGGTTGTGCCTTATCTCTTTGCTACCACATTTTGGGTTATATGACTGCAAAGAGAGAGGATGGGCTGGACTGAAAAGACCTTGCTCTCACTGAGACACCTGAAAGATATTTTGGACCTTGAGTCATTTGAAAATCTGGATACAAAGTGCTGATCTACCTCACACCTTTTCCTTGGGTTTCCTCTGGAGCAGATCAAGTGTTTGTAGAAGTGAAGAACAGTCCTAAATCCTGTGAAATCCAGCCTCGAGCACATCCAGGGATCTTGGAGGGAAACTGAGGCACTGAGAGGGTACGGACAGTGATGCTAGCAGAGCAAAAGTCAAGCCCAAACCCCCTGCTCCAGCTGCTAGCCTGCAGCTCCTAGTGCTGCAGCAGTTGGTGAATGCAGCAATGAGATTTACACGAGAAGGTACTGCAGTGAGGAGGTTCATATACACAGATTAGATAGGGAGGCTTGCTTAAAATCAGCTGTCAGGCACTGAAGGATAATAGTTTCCATCTTGAATGACTCTGAGAGTTCAGCTCATATAAATCTCAGCTCCATGTTCAACACTCTTGCAGCCGAGGCTGCAGCAGAGGGGCTCAGTGATTCATTGGAACAGATTTCTGGAGGGCAGCTGGGTGAAAAAAAGCCATAAAAAAAACTGAAAAAGAAAAAAAAAAAAAGAAAAAAGAAAAAAAAAGATAGGCAAAAGTACACAAAAGGAAAAGAAGCTGCAGCCACATCAGTGATAAAGTGGAGCAGAAAGTCAGCCAGAGCCTTGGACTGCAGCATGGGACATTGTGTGCTGGAATCAGGAGAGGCTCCAGGGAGGTCAGTGTTTGCTGCCCTGCTGGTTCAAACGCCAGAGCACTGTGTCACCAAGGGGGAGAAAATCCATCATGTCACTCTGGTGAGGCAGTGATGGGGTGTGACGTGCAGCTAGCAGGGGATAATGTAATAATGTCTGCAAAAGAAGATACACAGACCATACACTTGGCTGCTTGGTGCCTAAGATTTTTTTTTTCCCCTCTCTGAGTGAGTCTTCTGTTTGTGCACCTGAACTTTTCATCTGTGTTTCACCCTCATTTTTTTTCCCATTATTTCCTAGGGCAAGAACAAACCTTGCTATCTCCCTGACTGGTCATGCCAGCTTCTCTTTAGGACCTGCCAGAGGGTAACCTTTTGTACCCAGCAAGGGATCATGGAGATGTTTGTCTCTCCTCTACCCAGGTTTTTCCACTGCCAGGGGAAGAATGGTCACTAGAAAACTGCTTTGGTGTCTCCTACATGCAGCAGGAGCCTTTGCCTGTGTATCCAGCCTGTGAAGCCATCACTGCAGCTGAGCCAAGCGTGAGAGGTAGCATCTGGTTCTCTTCCAGGAGAGACCTTTGGGATCAGATGGTGAGTCTTGGGATCACACAGCTCCTGACCCACCACAACTACACACTACCAGCTTCCTCAGGGGGGTGTGTGTGCAAAGAATTTATTATTCATCTAGAAATTCCAAATTTTTGCTCCACTTACTGGACCATTCATTAATCCTAACAGCCATCTGGACTGCCCAGTGGCAGCAGTGTCTGGTTTATCCTGGAGCTATGGAGCAGAATTTAATTTCCTAAATCACATGTTCGTAACAGCTGCTTTAGCAGCTTTGGGGTTGTCTAACTCAAACGTGGGTCATTTTTTTTCAGCCACAGAATTAACTCAGTCACAATGTTTTTATGTTGTCTGGTGGAGGCTTCTGCACTGCTCTTTGGTTTATTAACCTGACTTTGATATGAATATTGGATGACAGAAAGGGTTTCTATTTGCTCAGAAGATGCTACCATAAAATGATAAGGGAAAAACTGCTGGGAAAACATCAGGCTGGGAGCTACAAATCAGATGTCAATGTCAGGAAGCACACTCAACCAAAACCAGATTTTATTCGTAGTCTTCTGGGCAACAGGGGCAAACAGAGGGTAACTCCCCAAAAGATGCACAGGATGAGACAGTCCCAGGAAGGATGGATGGAGGAAGGGGTCAGCAGTCTGCTTTGGTGCACTGAAAACTAGGGCACCTCAGCTCTTTCCAGCAGTGAATGCTGAGCCTTAGCAAAACCCTAAAATTAATTTTTCAGAGTGTGGTTGGTGTCCAGCCAAGGAACTTTGCCTTGCTAAAACTTTTCCACTATAACTGGCAGAGATGGAACTGCTCATGAAAGATTGCACAACACTGTCTCCCAGTGAGCCAAGCAACAAGGAAAAGGCAAAGAGCATCTCAGATAGATTACAACCAGCATTTAGATGAAACAATTTCCTAAGTGTATAGATCCCTGCCATGAGCTTCTCCATGTGACTGGAGCAAGGGCTGTGGATAACTACTTATTCTCTTCAGAATTACCAGAAAATATAAAGAAATTGCTATTTTAGAAATTGCTCTTATATTTTATTTCTTCTATGGGTAGGAGAATCCTTCCTGCATTGCTCACTGTAGCCTTTTCTTGATGACTTCTTGCAGATGAAGAGAGCTCCTCTCTGCTGACCATGTTGTTGCCTGGTTTGTGGTGCAGAGAAACTGAGATGAGATAAAGCTCTGGCCTCATGAGATTTGGAAGGATCACAATTCCCAGCCCCTTGGCACAATGTTAAAACCAAAAGGAATATTTCCATAAGTTTTAGAGAGCAAATGAACGACTCAGTTTTGATCATGTTTACCAGTATTCACTAGGCTCAGCAAAATTGAGGGAGAGAGCCCAAATTTTGGTATCTCCTCCCTGTGCTCCCCATCTGCTTTTCATCTTTTCACAGAAAGACAATAATAGCCTTTTGGGAGAGGAAGAGAGAGAATCTCACAGCAACAAGATCATTGCAGTATGGAGGTCAGAAAAATGTCTTAAAGTAGTAAGTAAAATGCAGAGATGCATTGGTTGAGTCAAAGAAATCTTGGTGGGAGGGGCTGAATTTTCTTTCATGTTATTGAAAAAAATTTCTCCCCAAAGTTTAAAATTGTGATGCTTTCTACTGTCACTCACTTTCTGTCAGAGGTTTTTATTGTTTTAGAAATTATGTAGTTTTCACTGCTGAATTTTTGGATAGCACTATGGGCTTGTTAGTGCTTAGAATTGTCTCAAGTAAAGGGAAACAAGAGGAAAGATTTTTATACAAAAGGTTAGAGAAATATGCAGCTGAAGAGCATCTGATTTAAGTTCAGACATGTAATGCTCTCCAGAAGTTACCTACCATCAATTTTCAACTGATCTTGTTGATTATATGCTTTCTTATGATGCATTTTGTGCCTCATTTCCAGGCAGATTTATAACCCTTACACAATGCCAGATGAGTGACTCCACATGCTTCTTGTCAACAAGTCCTTTTTCTTTCTTTTTTTCCTGAAACTCCTGCTGGTTTAAATTAAGTCCTATTGCAGTCGAAGTGCATTTGCTCTTGTAATTTTTAAACTTCCCTTGGTCACCCCAGAAAATATGGTGAAAATGGCCCAGAGGGTTTTGATTCTATAGGTGGAACTCAGTAAGCAAGAGGCGGTATCCCTAAAAATTCCACCATGGAACCTGAGGATTTCTTTTATATAAATGTTTTGTGTTGACTGCCTGAGTTTTGACATGGCTAAAGGTCAAGGTGAAACCTGTCTAACCTAAAAGGTGGCCTTTCCAAAAACATCTCACCTACAGAAGCAGAGGGAGGAGAGAACAATGTCACTTTTTACAGGCTAACAGATGTGAAAATATCTACAAATACAGAGTAGCCAACAATAACCTAGCACAAATCATGAGCTGTTGGAAAGAAAAATACCTTTACCCTAGGCTTTGAAAAAATGCCATGGCTTGGAGACAAGGATAGATTTTGCCCAGATATCCTGGCTGATGCTTTTCCTGTAGGATGGTCCCATCACCATCCTTGCCCCACTGTGCCACCCAAAAGCCTTTCACATGTCAAACCCAGCAGCAGTAAGCAAAACACCAGATTCATTCAGATTTATTTCTGAATAAACACAAGTGTATTTATGGGCATTTTTCAAAACTCTCAAGAACTTACAAGGTCTGACTAAGGCTTTTAGGACAGGGTTACCCTTTGGCACATTCATAAGTACGGGGCATGGAGAAACAGAAGGAACCTGCCCAGGATATCACATCACAGCTTGGTGTAACCACAAGGTCACTGTACATTTTACACACACTCTTGCACCTGACTCACACAGGATGTGGCTTGCTTTTTTTTTAATTTTTTTTTTATTGCCAGCTTGCCTGTGGATGTGGAAATTTAGGCTATTTATCCCTCCAGGGGAATAAGCATCTCTGAGGGGTGTTGCAAGGATGGTGGCTGTACCCACAGCAGAAGGAAATGAGTAGCTGGAGCAGAAGGAGGAAGGGATGATGCCTTGATCATCTGGGCAAGACACCCAACAGGGATGTGTTCCAGCCTGGGAGCAGAATAATCCACTTTTCATCCCAGGGGAGAGACAGGCATATTGGTGAGACCTCCTGGGATAATTAATCCCCTGATGGGGTCCATCAGCCCTTCAGAAGATGATTGGAAGGAGACTGCCTTGAGCCCAGCAAAACTTTACCTGATGTGGTCAGTGAGGCAGAAAATGGTCCTGGCATGGAAAAGCACCTGGTTTATCCTGGGGGATGCTTTTATTTTCCAAGCCAGGAGTGTGCTTGGGAGGTAGGGGCAGTGGAGGGATGTTGTAAATGATTTGGTAGGTGCCTCAGATGCCCAACACATCTGAAACCAGTAGCTCTGGTCCATGATGCCCACAGAGTCCCTCGCCATCCTGGCTTGCTACAGACCCGGTGTTTTCAGGGACTCCCAGTTTTCAGGGAGCTGTTTCAGGAGCAGAGATTTATGCTGTGTTTGACAAGAGGAAAGTCTATTTCAGAAGCTCCTGTTGGCATGTGGAGTGCTGCAGGGAGGTGGTGGCCATTCAGCTCCTGGTTTTCCATGGTTTGGGTTGGGTCTGGGGATCAGGAACTCAAGGAACAGTCCCTGTTCAAGGACAGAACATCTTGTTAAAATGTTGCCTTTCTATTAAGCTGACAGTGACTTCTTTAAGGCTGTTGCCTGCCCATTCACGAGGCAGAACGAACAACAAATTCCTCCTGTGCAGCAGATTTCTCTTCATGACCTGAAAAGCACCACATGGAGCAGTGTGAGGCTTTTCTTTAGGCACCACTGATTTATCTCACACCCAATGTTCACTGCCAGAAACAGCCTGTATCTTCTGTTTCTTATTTCTCTAAACTTGGCCTTCCTGAAGTGCTCTTTATAACAGCCAAAATGCTGCCTGTCCATCCTCTCCCTACCTTGCACCAGACCCATGAGACTGCAATTAGGACCTCAGTGGCATCGTGGTACCCCAGCAGCTCTGCTCTCCTTTGCTCTCTCATTCCTCTTCATTAGGTTGAGCATGGAATTTGTCAGAAGCTTTCCCTCCAAAGGCTGTCAAATGCAGTGAAAGTGCTTTTGACACAACTTGAAAACAAAAGGTTCTTTGTGTTCATCTCTGCTTTTCAACAAAGGTCCAGCCTTTTCCTCAGCAGGAGGAGATCTTTTCATTTCATTTCCCTAACAGCTGTAACTCCTTCCATCTTCTCCTTTCCTTCAAACCCTCTCTCAATAACATCTTGAGAAGTCGTGTTCCACCCAGATCTTATGGATCAACTCTTATCTCCTGTGTGGATCTTATCTGTCTTGTTCAATTTCTTGTGTTTTGATTTATTTTTTTTCCCCCTAACCTAGCTTAAGCTGTTAACCCTTCAAGGTGTAGAAGAGGGCTACATTTTGGCAGCCTCTCTCTAGTATCATGGATTTAATGAGGGTTATATCACCAGGAGGAAAAGCAGCAGGCAGTGATGGATTCTGCTCAATGCAAAATCCCATTTAAAAAGATCTGTGGCTTTTAATAGTTTGCATTTTAAAGAAGAGAATGGTTTACAGTTAGAAGAATCTGGTGTTCCCTCAGCCCTCTGCTCTGCAGCTGCCCATCACCATCAGATATTTTCTTGGCATTGTTCCTTTGCAATAAACCACGGCCATCTCCCCAATAAATGTATTGAGAGAAGTGTCTCCAGAACACTGCAAATACAGTGTTGAATTGGCAGTGTCCTCCACTGGACAAGGATGAGATTCATAACCTACTTCTTTTCTTACAGATTTCATCGAGTCTGTCACAATTTGCCTGCCAGAGGCTTGAGAAGGAGAGCTGTTATGATGGCAGCTTCTGAGGTGTGCAGAGGAAATGGTAAAATACACCTGCAAAACCTATGCAAGTGGAAGCAAATGAAGAATTCTGGAAATAGGCAGGTACCTATGAAATACAAGTCTTTGTAGGGTCAGTGTCCCTGCAAACAAAAACTAGGGTTTTTGTTATGGTGATAATAACTCTGTGGATGTTTTTCAAGGGCTGGCACGCTCCAGAACATTTAGAATTCGTGAAAAATCTTTTCATCTTTCATCTTTGCTGTTAGTTATGTTTATGGCAAAACTGTTGCTCAAGTGCAGCAGTAATGGAAGTAAAGGAGGTGGTGATTTCTAGTCCAGCTAAGATAAATGTGAATTTGTTTCTTGCAGCAGTGTTCCTGGAAAAGTGGTAGAAATGACAGAAGTGAAGATGATCTTGCCTATTATTATGTGCTGAAAGCCCCATTTCTCTCTTGAAACGTCACTGATGTTTCAAGACTGCTTTTCCACAGATCCCTAGCAATATTTGATTATTTCCAACTGCAGAAATATATAAAATAACAAAGAATTGTTAGACTTGAGTTGTTACACTTGATAGTGCCTCATGGCTGGTGGTCTGGCAGCTGCTCAGATGATGCATACGAACCCTTGGAGGAAAACATCTTGGAGCCATTTAAAAGCCTTTCTTAGAAATGGATGTATGTGGGATTCAGGTCACTTCTTTTCTTCAGCCACGACAAATAAAATGTTACCAGCCTCAGGAAGAATAATCCTGGTGAAGGGCAATGGCAGCTTGTTCAAAGAGGGATTACTGAAACCTGGAAACTACATAATCTCAGCCCTGCCCTTGGAAGAGGGGAAATGTTCTCAGAGAGAGGGATGTGACATAAAAAGAAATCCCACAGTGTTTCCTGCCCTCATGCCAAGTTTTTGTTTGGTTTTGTTTTTTTTTTCCTTTGATGGAGGAAGATTGACCCCTTTCCTTGGGGAGGGCTGTGCAACCCCAAAAGGAAGCACTGGACCCCTGAGTCATATCAGATGAGATTCTGTAGCCTTTGTTTGGTATAAGGGAGTTTTGTCTAAGATCAGAGTCATTAATATGTAATTAATCTCATGTTTATATTTCTCAAAAAGCCAACAACGACTGTAAGTAATGATTGTGTGAGTAACTGCAGGAGGAGATACCTTGTGGTGTCTGCTGTAAGATCTATTTCTCTGGAAACAATGACTAATCCAGCTTTTTCAGTCAAGGGTTTGGTGTCCATCCAGGCTGCATGCATGAATCAGTACTGAGAATCACCAAACTGCAGCTACTTACTTTTTACTCCTAATACTCTCTATTTGAGCTTCTGGACTGGAAGGACCTGATTTGTTCCCTCTTGGATCCTTTGCACAACTGCAGCTGCTGAGAAAGGATGGAGGGAGATGACCCCAAAGGTCATCTGCTGAACTGCACAGGGTTCTCCTTCACATGTCACCACCTGAAACCATGGCAAGTGTCACCCGAAGTCACTTTTCAGTCTGCTGCAGCATCTGCTCATCTACTGTGGTTGGTCTGTGAAACATCACCAGCACCCCAAATCTGGGGTGAGTATTGCTGCTCTTCTGCTTTCCATGCATTGACCTTCAGATGGTCTACAAGACCCCATAGCAATCACACCTCAACATCTCCTCTGCCTGCAGAAAGGATGTTGCAACTCAAGGAAATCACGTCTCATGTCTGGGATCCAAACACTGGACTCAAAAGGAGGTGTCAGGCTTTAGCAAAGAGGACAAAGTGTTGCTCATGCACTAGCAACCCCAGCTTATCAGTAACTACAGGGGCAGTTGTATTCCTTAGACCTCACCTTGCTTTCATGGCCTACCTAGCTGGAAGAATCTGCAAATTACCCAGAAAGAGAAAAACGAGAAGAAAAGAGTTGGGTTAGGTTTGCTCTTTGTCCTTTCAGCACCATATTTCCACTGGGGCAAACAGAGGAGATGAAAGCCATGGGCTGCAGGAGGGTGGACACAATTTTGGGAGCTGCTTCTGGAAGACACTTGCTACCAAAGCCAGAGATTTTCACCGTTATTGATGCCAATTCAAGTTTCATCATGTTTTCCTAAATTCTATTTTTCAGTGTGGTCCCAAAATCTATCAAAGACTGTGGCTTAATTTTCCAGTGGTTTGTCAGTATAAAAAAAGGACAGCATTTCCACACAGACTGTTGTTCCCAGGGTAAATATGTTTTTAGGCACAGAGCAATGTAAATCCTACAGATTTGCAGAGGAGATGCAAAACCTTCTGGCAGCATCTAAGGCAACATAAATGCTCTGTTTCCATCACTTCTATTTATGGAAAACCAAAGGCCATTTATCTCCTAGATTCCCATGAGATTTTTCTATAGCTTAGTCAGGACCTATGAATTACTGCTTGGTAGGAGTTATTTTAGGGAAACTGCAGAGGATGGGGAGAGGCTGTGCCTCAGCAGACAGCCATAGTGTCTCCAGCCTGGCTTCCAAAAAAGGACCATAGTGATGCCCTCTCCTGATCTCTAAAAAAATATTATAATTTACCTGGCTGCAGAAAAGGCTTTAACTTAAAATTTGTTTGAGTGAAAGTGACCTTAGACTTTCTGTCCCTCATCTCTGGCTCCTGAAAGAATGGCACCCATACACCCCTCAATCTGCTGGCTCTGGAAAGTGATGGACAATGATCATGGATAATTCCAGACTTGGGAAAGAGATTCCACATGTCCTCCTGCAGCCAGGAGGAGGCACAAATGGGGACATGTGGAGCCAGAAGAGAGTGCAAAGACACAGAAACCCTCCCAGCCATGGTACCTGCTCAGGTCTTCCCAGTCTTGGCAAGGACAGGCACAATATATATATATATATTTTTTTTTTTTTTCCCTATAGACATAGCAAAGAATTTCTTGAAAAATTCCAGACTAAAATCTCATTTATTTATTTATTTATTATTTTTTTAAAAAGGAACATTTGAATTCCCCTGGCTTGACCCAGAGAAATTCCTTGTGGTTGGAACGGGTAGACTTCAGCTATGTGCTGGCTGCAGGCCCCAGTTTGGGGAGTGATGAGGGATGCATCCATTGCCCTGAGACCTTTGGGAGCCTCTTGTAAGGGGCTGCCCAGGTGGCTGTCCAAATGCACCTTGCATTTGTCACTGGTGACACCTTGGGAAGCTCTGAGTCCCTCTTTGGTTTGTGTTTACAATGCCATAAACACCCTTTTATTTATTTCTGCCATTAGCACCTCATCTGGGTTGGTAGGAAGCTGCCTGGTTCTGATGTGCTTTGGCAAAAGTAGAGGACAAAGTGGAGTTATTTCTGGTTTTAATGAAAAACCATTTCTGGTTAAAATGAAAAAAAAAACCCTAACAAAACTAACAAAACCCTGAAAGAGAGATTATTTCTTTATTTTCTTGTTTTTCTAGAGGATGATGCTATAAGACTTGTAAACCACTCTTGGAATATCATCCCAGGAAAACTGAGGGAACTGAAGAAGCCAGCAACTAGGTATGTTAATTTTTTCCTTTAATATTTTTTTTTCCTGCTTCATCAGATGATTTCATTCTATCAGGGAAACAGTGACTGAATTGTGGAGGTTTTAGGGTTTGGTTTTTTTAGCAGTTATTGCTGTGCTGGCACTGCAAGTTTAATCAGCATCTTCAAGACATCATACTGCCAGGCTCATCTTTTTTTTTTGTTTTTTTGTTTTTTTGTTTTTTGTTTTTTTGTTTTTTTTTTTTTTGTTTTTAATTTTTATCTGACCTTTTCTCAATCCAGTGAAGCTGTTCCAGTCTCAGGGAATCTGAAGCCTTTGGGACAATTGTTTCGTTAAGAACAAGTCAAATTATTTGGGCTAATTCATTCTGTCCATAACACCATGAGGTTCAGAAGGGATTCACCAAGAGCAAAGGATTTCTGATCACAGCCCAGAGAATATTTGACTGGTCAGGTAATGTGGAATTCCTTATGCAAAGGGACAGCCACAGATCATTCTTTTGGCAAATTAGATGTACAAATGAGATCTTCCTTGCATCCCTGGAGGTCTTGCTGTTTTAGAGATGTTTGTAAATGCAAGAAGATAATCTGAAATCTGCCTCTTGCATCCATCATGGCAAGAAGTAGAAATCACCTCCCTAAATAATATTACTGATGTGATTATAGTGACTATTGATGTCATTATAAAGTCACACTTGTTTAAGGTTTTTTCATTGAATCAGGGACTTTCCTTCCAGCTCTCCCTTACACACTGTTTCTTGGCTCCATGGAGCTATTCCCATGTGTTACAGGAGGTTGGAAATCTTGTCTCAGGCAGTTGGTTTCTGCACACACCTTCTGTGTGGCTCTCCCTGTTGCTTTATGTCATTTCTGGCCTCCTGCCCTTGAAGTGCAGAGCAGTGAGGGCCAGGTTAATCAGCCCTTACTGTCCTGAAAATTAAGTTTGGGTTTGCTAAAAAAGAGCAAAAGTTACTAGTCTGGTAACAAAAGTACTGGAAGAGAATTCTTTGTGCCAATGTTGGCTCCAGCAAGGTGAAGCAGACAGGGGAAGAGGTGTGTTTGGGGTTGAGTTTTCCTCACTAAGGCAGGAAAGCAAGGCTTGCATGCTGTGATAAAATCCCACACAGGTCATAAATGTGCACAGAGCCATTTTTAACGTGAAATTCTTGGCCTAAATAAATGTTGCTCTTGCTCCAAGCACTGGTAACACTCTGTTGTGGTTCCTCAATCCCAGAGACACAAGAAATCCTGGCAGTAAAAATGCTTCCTCCAATAACACCTTGAAGATTGGTGTTGCCTAATGGGCTGTGAGATCCCATGAAAGCAGCTGCTTCTCCCCATTCCAGAGGACACGTTGCTCCTCCTCAGTCATTTTTAACAGATGGAAACCACAAAATAAGTTAAAAAATCAAATCAGGGCTAAAGTATGACGTTTCCACCTCCACATGCAGGAAACAGGAACAGTTACAGTAGTGCTGGCATGAAAGGGACTGAACTCGGCTTCATCATCTTGGGAAAGTAATTAACACACATCTTAGGAGAGCTGGAGGTCATGTTGTTCTTCCTGCAGAAGAGGAGGTTCTCTTGAACCACAAGAGACTGTGGTTCTCTTGTTCCATCCCACAGAGGAGGTAAAACCACACGAAGGATGCATTGTGTTGCATGCCCACTCAGAAGTTTGCTGAGCCCTGGGGCTCAGCTTGCCCCTAGTATTGTAAGAAAAGGCAGCCAGTGGTCCAAAAAGCTCCTTAACCCAAAGAAGCACCTCTGTTAAATGGTTATTCCTGGTAGAGAAACACCCAAGCTGGCCCTGCTGGTAATTCCATCATCCCACGTCATGAAGCTACAATTCTTCATCTCCATCATCCCACGACTTTCCAGCTCTGGGGCTCGGACTAACCAAGGAGGACACATCCCCTACACAGCACACGAGGCATGAAACTGCAATGAGACCATCTCCAGCTGCCTTCCATGTCAGCAGGAGCAGAACAGCCCTTAGACATCCCCTAGGACATGCTAAACAACCACACAGGACGACCTTCCAGAATGAGGTGTGATGATCTCCAAGCACAATAAGGACAGTGAAAGGTTTTCAGGGAGCCTAGGTTGTTTTTTGTGGGTTTTTGTGGTTTTTTCCCCTTTCTTATAAAGATGAGTGCCTAGCCACAGAGCAATGTCAGCATTCTAGTTGCAGTTATTTCATATTTGATACTCATATCTGCAAAAGGGAAGGTATGGAGCTGAGTTTTCATTCTGCCCTCAGGCTAGCAGGGATGTGAGAGCTCAGATTTCAGCCTTCATTATCATAGCTGAAAGGAAATACCCAAAGCAAGCTTTGCTCCTAGGATCATACTGACATATGCTATGCTGGACCTTTCAGAAGGAACCTCACCTACTGGGAATGCTCACTCCTTTCCAAATCTCCTTTCTTTATTTATTTTTTTTTTCCCCTATCCCTGGAAGAAACTGGAGAATAAACCTGATCTCATATTTTCATTCCTGGAAGACAAAAGTATTGGAGAAACACCTTCCTTCCTTCTAAAAGGACTGTGGTAGAGAACATGAATTATGGTGTATCCCATGGCTGGCAAGAAGATGTCAGAAGTGGCCATTTCTGTGGAGACAGAGCTCACAGGCTTCCTTTTACCCCTGCTGGAGCCAGAGATATTGTGTGTGATGTGACCATGGTTTTGGTGTTCAACAAGGCTTCTCTAACAGTGATTTAGATTTCAGGAAAGGCAAAGTAAAAAATTCCTTCTCCTTCTTGTCTGTTTTTCAGGCTGGAATTGAGTGCCTGAATGTCCTGCCTAACTTTATGGCTAATTTGTTTCCTAGATGTGTGGGTTTCCATTCACTTTTTCTGTGGCAATCTGTCCAAAAAAGACTCGGGCTAACAGGTACTTTCTGAACCCTCCCTGTTTAGGAGGTACCAACTCCTCACAATAACCTGGGTCTGCTCCATGTTTTAACCAGTCCAGGAAAATCAGAAATCTGTTCCCATGTGGATGTTTTCTTGCCTCTGTTTTATTCTCATGTTGTGTTTTTACAGACTCAGAAGGGCTTAGGAGCAAGGAACTGAGAGGGATGAGGATGTTAATGACTGGGCTAAAGTCCTCCCTGATAAAAATCAGTTCCATCAGCACTGTATTTTGTCAGATTGGTGCAGCAGGAAAGTACAAATAACACCAAATGGAAAGCAGGTGGGACATCCCATTGGTTTTGTGCCCAAACATTACAAATGAAAAAGGGGACGTCAGCCATGTGTTCTTCTTCAGAGAGGAGGAGGACATCAGGAAGTCTCTTAATCCTTGCTAGGTTGCCAAATGATGGAAACTTGAAAGATTGCCAGAGAGAACTGGGATCAAAAAGGATTTGCAGTCGGGTTTTTGAGGGGAATAAAACTACCTATCCCATGAAAACAAAGTCCTGTAGCTCAGTGACAGATATTTGAGTTCTTAAAATAGTCCCTTAGTCAGTTTATGATGATGATTTCTGAGTTCTTTGAAGTGGTTTTTTTTTGAAGCTCCATTAGATATTATGAGACAATTCACTCTGGTCTTAGAAATCACCATAGGAGCCCAGACTGAGAAGCAGGAAGGGATAACTCAGAAGGGGGGTTTCTAACCACTCTGCACATCATATTTAAAAAAAAAAAAAAAAGAAGAAACAACCAGCAAAATATTCTTAATCCATCTGGAAGATGAAGAAGAATACAAGAAGATCCCAACAGCATGTACTTACAAGAATGTGCTTTGAAGAACACGTTGTGCTTTCAGGCTGAAGTTATTTTACTTTCACTGCAAAATATTTTGAAATGGAGCTTTTCTGCAAGGTTGTTTCTCCAGAAAGTGGTTTTTCTCTGTGGTTCAGAAGGACTGCGTAGGGTTTCAGGTGTTACCTCCCTCCTCAGGGCCTGGGACAATGAGCTGGATCTCATAAACACAAAGGGATGCCTCTCAACTAGACAAGGTTGCTCAAAGCCTCATCTAACCTGGTCTTGAACACTTCCAGGGAATTCTGCCTTTTCCTACCTCACCCTTAGCTGGGTCTAGAGCCTGGGCACCCAGTTGGGTGAACCTCTGCCCTGATGCAGAAAGGAAATTCCCATAAGCAGCAAACCAACACTTGTGAGGCACTTCAACTGCAGCTCAATAATACTTTTATTATTCTCTTTCTTCTCTGTCTTTTATGCTTAACAGACCACCCAAAAGAGAGGAGATAACTGGGTCTTCAGCAGCAGCATCTGGCTTGGTAGCACAATATCAGAGTAAGAAACGCTACCCTGACTTCTGGAGAAAAGAGCAGTAACAATTCTCTGAAGGTTTATTTAAACGTGGCTGTTTATTTTTGCTGGAGATTGAGTTACCTTCCCTTATAGGAGGAATGCTTTTGGAATCCTCCTCAGCTCTCCTGTAATAAATCACAGTTGTCCAAAGGAAAGGAACGTGGAGCTCTTGGTCATTTTGCTTTGCTTCTCCTCCACCACTGAGCGAAGGAAATGCCCCAAGAAGAATGATTTATAACAAACCTGCTTCTGACATTGTTGGCAAGTCCTTGGCACATCAGCTGGATAAATCACTGCCCTATCTCTGGGCAGGCAGAGCACAAACCCAAAGCTCTCTTGTTACTAATTGCAGATTGACAGAACCTTTATTATCAGGCAACCCAGAAAACAAGAAGAAAGACTCAGAGATGGATCCCAGCGAGGGTGGCAGGGGGTGGGGGAAGAAGCCCTCAGCTCCTGTTATGACCCCAAGCTGTATTTTGTCCCAACAGTTGCCAACAAGCACTCAAGACAATCTTTTCTGGCTTTGTGGGAATCACAAGCTCCTTCCCTCAGTGTGGCCAAACAACAATGCAAAGTTGCACCCAAGGCTCTTGAATTCTCCCCCAGGGGATGGCATTTGGGCTGAAGGACAGCAAAGGGACCGCAGGGAAGAGATGGCTGAGGGTGAAGACTGAGACTTCAAAGAAGTTCTGGAAAGGCTCTGACTCCAATCATCCCCCTTTTTGAGCAGCTTTTCACTGAGATTTGCTGCTGTGGGCAAAATTGCTTGGAAGTGCTTGGCTGATACAGCAGCTGGAACTGGTCATCTCCAGCATCTGTCAGGATCTGCTATGATGATTTATTTTTTTTTAATATTTTTTTTTTTTTTGCAATCACTCCTTGTTTTTCCCCATGAAACTCTGAAAAGCTTTTATGAAGGACAACTATTTTTTTTTTTTTTTGCACAATCATCAATGTGCACAGCTGGATGAATTCAGTTTATACAAGTAAGTCTGGATCAGATAGTGTGTGGGCAAAAGGAGAGAGAAAAATAGGCTGAAAACCTGGCTGCAGCCATGCCCACAGACCTTATGAAATTTAATTTCCTAGGAAAAGTAGTTTTACAGTACCCATTGCTCTAGCCCAGCTCACTTCTTTAAGGATTGAGAAGGAACAGTGCTGAGAAATGTGATATAACTACTAATAAACTTGCAAGGAGGCAGAAGTAGAGATGTTTTTCAGGAAAAAGGACACCTTCCCAGCACTGACCACCATTAACATGGTAGAAATACCTTTATTTGGACACTCTTTGGTGTCCTTGAGCTAAAAAAAATGGTGAATATTTAGTTCTTTCTGCTTGGTAGTTTTATTTCAGCTGCCTTCGTTTAAACCTTCAGTATTATCAGATCTTTCTGAGTATCTTGGCATGAAGGTTTTGTGTTTTGAGTGGCATTTATCCATGAGAATAATCAATATTGCCCTTTTTCTGTAGTATTGAGGTGAAGTCTGAGTGTAGCTATACTGCAGAGCTGACCAAATACACCATAAAATAAAAAAAAAAGGTATGGTTATTTTAGGGAAGCTTTTTCTCATTTTCAATCTCCATCTCTCCTTCCTGAGATGGAGAATTCAGAAGAATTTGAAGGGTTCAGCAAAAGCATTTCCCCAGATTAGAGGATGCTCATTCTTTGGTCTCCTTTAATAACATTTGAAGGAATTTCATCAGACCATGAAACTCAGGATGTCAAATTAGAGCCTTAGACAAATAATCCAGGTTTGGGGGATCTTGTTATGTTAAGTGGATTCTTTGGCACTGACCACTTTTGTTATGGATGGAGCAGCAGCAGAACCACATTAGACAAGGATATTGTTACAACACTTTCAGTATCAACAATGCTACTTGGAAAGAAATAATGCATTCCAGATGGCTATTAAGAATGTCTGTCCTTTTCAGAAGGGATTTTTTTGCTATTTACTTGATTTATTCTGATAAAATTTGGGGTAATTTAGAAGACTTCTGTTTAACAGTGAGTAAGCATGGAGATAAGGTTATTTACAGAGCAGGCAGTCTGAAAGGCTACTTCCATTTAATTCAATTAGAGGGATGTTCATATGGGGTTTATTTCTTCCAGCTCAAGTATTGCAGCTAATTTTGCTTTATAAAACAGAAAGAGTCTGCACACATCAAAGCTGCTGGGTTATGTCCAGGGCTTTTGCACATCACTGGTAAGTGATGGGACCAGAGTTCCCTGTGTAAGTACTTGGGTATTACAAAAGCCACTGATAAAAGAGATGTGATTTTAAGGAGCTTGAATTTAAAAAAAAAAAAATCACTTCTATTTGTGATATATTATCACACCAGCATTTCATTTCTCACCAGACCTGGGTGTAGGTCAGGCACCAAACTGGAGCTGATACAACAGCTGAACTGGTTGAAACAAAACAAGGAAATAACTCAGATCTGGCTTTTGCTCTTCTGCTGAACACATCTGAGGGCAATCTAGATGCTGTTAGGGCAAGCTGCAGTCACTGTCAGCTCACAGGCTTGGTTTCTGCAGGCTCTGAACCACCATCTCTCTGTATATCATCTGAAAACACCTATGGGCTGGGTAAGTTCTGATGAGGACACACCTAGGATCACCTTCCCATCACTGATGTCCTTCTGTACCAGATGAGAAACAAGAGTGGGCAACTCAAGGCTGATACCAACCCTGAATGTTGCCAACGAGCAAGAGTGCAGGTGAAATATCACCTCAGCAGGCTTGAAACAGACAATTTTTTAAGCCCACTCTGTTCACACTGGGGACAGGCACGAAACCATGAGCTGAAATCCCTGCCAGAGCAGAAAACCAAAGGCTGTCGTGATGTGCCTTGGCATTTTTTTTAATGTCTGTTCTTCCTAAAGCTTGCTGTATATGGACTTTCTCCCAGCTTCTGCTTAGGCCATTGCTTTGAAGCAAGAACTCCCAGGCCCCCAGGGGTGCTGGGAAACATGAGACAAGTGGGGACAGCAGTGGGTTTGGCCACGATGACCTCCACTGATAGAACCCAATGCACGCCCCTGGGCTCTTCAGCTCTGACCTCACCATTCCCAGCACCATCCATCTGTCTCTCCAGCCAGCAGATTTTCTTCCTTTTGTGTGGGTTCTCGCCCAGGCATTAGTAAAGCTGCTCACTGAAAGGCTTTTGAAGACATCCCCCAGAGCTGGGGGCTGCTGAGCATCAAGCAGTGGAAGAGCTCAAGGATGTTTGTTAGTCCTGGATGACCAGATTCCTGTTTCATGTTTGAAATAGAGCTGCAGCCAGCTGGTTAACAAAATATTATGCTCAGGATAACTACCTGAGCCACCTTGCCAAGCTGAGGAGTCATAGCAGGGTTCCAGAAAAGCCAATATTAAATCCAGAGACATCAACATTAGTGAAGTAGGACTAAATTATCTCCAGCTGGCTCTGGCTCTGGCCTCAGGCACAGAAATAAGCAGCTCCCTTCAAATGAAGAAAAGATGAAGGGTGCATGAATGAGGACCATAACAAAGCTTGTAGCTCAGGTCACATTCCTTTTCCCATCCTACCAACTTCATTCAATTGACCATTTCTCAGCTCCTATCCACTCCCACCACTTATTCCACCAAGTTTCTTTGGTAGTGAGGAGGAGAGTGCCACCAGCACAGCACCAGAGACATCAGATGCTTCCAGGAGTATCTTGATGTAGGTGACACGCAGCCATCCTTTGAAGCTTGTGTCATTCTTGATTCAGTTTGCTGGTTTTTAACTCTTCATGACATGCTAAGCACAACTTGAAGTTGCTACCAAGTGCTTCTGTCCTCACTGACCAGCACCATTGAGGGCAAGTCCTAAAACACATGTGGAAAGTGATAGTCAAACATTGGCCATTGCTCTGTGCTAAATGTATAGGAGAATAGCGAAAAATGAGCCAATTAGAAATCAGCCTGAACTTAATCTGGGTATTCAGAAATCTTATCTTTGTGGTCAGGTCTTAGGATAAAAGTGGTGCTAGAAGGAGAAGGGATTTCAGGCAGGAGCTCTGCCCTGTTTACTGCTGTGGCACCAACTCTGCTCACACATACACAGGCCTGGGGCCACTATTAATTTCAATTAACATCTGGAGGTTCTCTGCAAAGCCCTACTTGCTGTATGACTCTATGTATAAAAGTAACCACACTGAAAATACTTGTCTTTACTGATGCTTCATGTACCAGTGGGGACCTCTTCCTTTTTTTTTTAAGCTTCATGAACCCAAGAGGTCCAACCAGATGCAGTGCTGGGTGGGGGGGGAGGAGGAAAGAGGTAAGAGAGGTTTTACTTTTGAATGGTGACATGAGGAAAGCTTGGAAAATCTGCCTCAGTGTGCATAGAGGCAGAGAAAGATGTTTATAAAAGCACTGAACCTGTGCAGCACGTGGAGATGGGCATAGTGAGGCATGGAAACCATAAATCCAGTTGGATGGGATCATGGGGTGAGTAATTATCCCTATGGCAGGAGAACAGGTGGATGAGTTCCTGGGCTGCATCTGCAATAAGCAGTTCAAGGAAAACATCTGTTTCACATCATCTTCTTTTCCAGGAGACTCCTCCAGTTTGTCTCCCTGATATTGCAACCTGGAGAGAAGTCATTTCTCTAACGAGGCTGTGCAAACATCATGTGTTCCTCTGTGGAAAGAAGTGGAGATGGCCAGGAGCAACAGGAGACAGTAAGCAACATCCGGAAACATCTCCTGATTCTCCTGGTTTATTTTCTGTTTGAGTCTGCCTTGTTCCAATCCCAAACGCCTCTCTTTCCAGTGACTCCAACAGTTCCCATTAGAGGTGGGGAAAAGCAAGCCAGGAGGCAGCTCTGCTCAAAGTGACTCATAAAATCTCTGCTGCCATCTTGAGTTAAGAGGAAAACCTGAGCATCAGCTCAGCCTTTCCCTATTCCACCAAGTTGCCTGGATTTTGTTGAACCAGCCAGACCAAACCCGTGTTCAGATGGGCTTCAAGGGATGTCTGGCTGAGGCTGAGTGTCCTCAGTGGGTGAAAATTAACAGAAATTAAATGGAAATGCTGCACTTGGCATGTTCTTTTGGGCCTGCCTCATGCATTTTTGCAAGTGCCCCGGGTGGGTTTAGTGGGGTTGGATTATATCCAAAATTATGGTAAATGCAGAATAAGCCTGCATTATTTTATTTTTTCTATACTGCAGATTTACATATATTTAAAGAGAACATTCTTGCTTTTTTCCCCCAGTTTTAGTAATTTTTCATTGGTGGAAATCTAGCCAGCATCCTGAATCTCACTGTCTATAGGTTACCCTGATGTCTAGGGAACTGATTGCTGACAGAACATAGATATAAAATAATTTTTGAAGATGTGGACTTCATTCTTTATTTTATCCACCTTGTGATTATTATAGCCACTTCTGATTATTGCTCTTGTTTTGGGTTTTATTTTTAAAGCAGGGATTAGACTGAATTTCTGTAAAAAAATGAAATACACTTGTGCAGAAGTGTGTGGTTTAGCAATGTATGTCAGTATCATCTGCTCTGCAGACAGCAAATATTGGTTAGCTTCCTAAGATCTTAAACTAAAATCATCTTCATTTATGCCAGTATACAACTGGAATAATTAAATTTCATGAAGAAATGTACCCAGCTCTCCCTAGGATGTCAGAAAGTTATGAATTGTACTCTAATTTTAATTTAATTTAATGTCTTTAATTTCATGGTTGGCATGAAGCGCTTAAGCAATATTAGAACTCTCTTTGCCTAATCTCATTTTTACAGATTAAAATACAAATATTTCCAGTGCAAGAAGAATTTATTAAGGCAGGATATTGCCAAGGGAAATATGCATTTTGGATATGCTTTTATCAACCAGGAAAAAACCCCAGAAGAATGTAATTAGTGTTGTATAGTCTTCTAGGGAGAAAAAAAAGGGCTAAAAAACTATGTGTATAAAAAGAATATTGCATTTTCAGAGTGTGAATTGCTTGCTGCTGTCAGGCTGGTTATTCATGGAGAGCATGTAAGTAAGAAAGTCCTAACTGGAAGCAAACAGATGTGTTGGAGATGTCCTGTAGAAAGGTAAGATGATAGGATAACAGCAGATGGAAGGTGCTGTGGGATGCTCCATACCTCATTCAGCCTCAGCCTTGGGGTCATATTCATTGATAGAATAAAAATAAATAATAAAAAAAATCCCTTTTCAGATAGGTCTGTGAAGAACAGAGATGAGCTTCCTTCTTTGTCACACTTCTCTCAATCCACCTCCCAAAGTCATCAGAGATTTTGGGTGAAAACTTCTATTAAAATTGACAACCCTTGGTGGCTGCACCATGAGGTTATGGCCAACAGCTTCTCTTGGGTACATATGTGCCTCTGAATGGGCCCAAGGCTCCCAGTTAGGAAGGATCTTGCTTTTCAGGACTGGCACAGGGCTCAGAGGTAGATGAAGAAACCTGGTTCAGATCCACAAAGTCATTTGGATAACATGAAGATTTCTGAGCAACTTGCCAGTTAGTGCATCCCTTGAGGTTAGTTTTAGGCTAGATCCTAATATTATTTTGATCAATGTATTCCCCCTGAACTAAATGGATCAGATTATGACCTACAGACCTCTCCTGATTCCAGTGCTGTTCCATTATTAAGGGTCTGGTTCAGCCTGGCCACTGGTTACATGAACCAGAATATAGCATAAAAATGTGTGCCAGACCTGTCCCTGAGCCTGTGACATTTATTACACATCTGGGTTCAGCAGATCTGCTAAAAACTCTACTTTGAGGGCCTTCTGACACTATGGAAAAGAGGACTGTGTCGTTTGCTGATGCACTCCGATTTAATTTGTAATTCATTTGATGTCACATAGTCGTGAAGATACAAAATTAAATTAAAGACAGATGTGCAAAATACAGCCTATATGATGGATAAAAGCAAAACTTAATTTTTCCTCGTGAGTGGCAAAGCCCACAGCCACAAATACCTCTCCAGTTTGGTAGCCTCAAAAAAATGTGTTCACAAATATTATCCATCTCAGTGGTCTGCAGAGATTTATCGGGGGTTATAACTTCCTGAAAACTTCTGTGAAACAGAGAGTTTTGTATATGTATTTGTCACTCAGCAAACAGTCACTTTCTTTTACTAGACCCACTAGTCTAAGAAGCAGCAATTATGAGTAAGGCAGCCTGGAAGTGTTCAAAAATGGGTATTATGGGGAAAATATAGCTTGATGTTTACAAGGATTTCTCCAATTTTAAGTCAGAAACAGCATCTTTCCAACACGTCAATGTGTCTGCTTACCACTTTTTTTTGTGGGAGAACCTTTTAGAAAGAAAAAATGGTCTGATTTTGCCCCAAATACTTTTACAATGGAATCATAGAATCAGAGAATACCAGATTGGAAAGACCCTCAGGATCATCTGGTCCAAATTTTCTTGGCAAAAGCATGGTCTAGACAAGATAGCCCAGCACCCTGTCCAGTTGAATCTTAGAAGTGTCCAGTGTTGGGGAATAGCTTCTCATTTTGGATAAAGAAGGCTGAATATATCCACCTAGAGATGAACACAGTGATCCTGAAACTCCAGGAGCTGGGTGAGACACATCTGCTACTCATTGATCTCGATGAACAACCACTTCTTTGTGCACAGTTGTTGGTGAATCACTGTGTTATATCAGATTTCTTCATGGTCACTTCTTTTGAAAGATGTGCCTATAAGAAATACAGGGAAAAAAAAAAAAGGAAAACAAAAGAAAACAAAAGAAAAGGAAAAGAAAATCTTTTCCTATTGATTTTCCTATTTTTCTTTTCAGCTTATCCCTTTGATATTATCCATCAAGACTTACAGATGTTGTCCCCACACCCTTGTTAATTTTGAGATGATACCCAGTGTAGATAATTCATTATATTAAAAAAAATTTTTTTTAAATCGTTATTTCTTTAGCTTTGTTCCAGTCTTAGCTTTCCAGTCCCTTGCAGAATTGGAAGGTGTTTTCCAAGCATTCCACATGTGCTGGCTGAAGGTCTTTCCTTCTCACCCTAATACCAACTCCAACAAAGTCTGTGTGTGTGCAAGAGCTGGAGGATCAGAACTCAGATGTGCAAATGCATAATGGATTATTGCAGCTATTGCAGGTCAAGTGGATTTGACCAGTTGTGGGTTTTTATGCTTTTGTTGGTTTTTTTTTTTGGGTTTTTTTAGGTAGTATGTCTTCTAGCCTTCCTGAGCTTTTCACAGTTATATTTCACTTACTTAGAAGATAATGCTGAAAGGAATAATTTAAAGGAACTCCATTTTTGTCCTGAACTATCCATTTATCTGAAGAACAGCAAAGCTACAAAATCTAGGGAATAAGAAGAGAAACCAAAACTATCCAAAAATCATGATTCATGATTTTCCTGGTAGGAGCCTTGCTTTCAGCTCCTCCATTTGTTGTAACACAGATGACAATTCACATGATCACAGCCAAAGGTCAACTCATTCTTGACACTTCCCTGGAACTGAGCCAAAATCTTGGATTGTAACAAAAATACAGTGTGAAGATACAGAGGAGAATGGCTGACAAAAAGCTGACACCCGGAAAAGGTGGATTTTGGTGGCATTTGAAACCTCAGAGTGGTAAAGCTGGAGCTAGATTCCCCCCCAGAAGTCTTGACGTACAAAAGAAAACCAAGAAAAAAGGCAAATGATTTTTGACCCAGAACTAAGAATTGGTAAGAGACCAAGCTCTAAGTCCTGGGTAATTTTTTGGCAATTCAAGATATATGCATGGCTTTGGTAGGAGAATACCTTAAAAAGGGGTGCTTTATATTCTAGAAAAGTCATAATAAAAGCGGGTCCTAAAATAGAAAAAATGACAGAAAAAAAACTCCTGGTGCTTTCAGTGTGAATTTGCACTCCTAACCTCCCACGTTGGTGTTGGGTCTTGAATAGAGTTTCTGTTTTCAGCTGAGCTAATGACAGCTCTGCAGAAGTGTCAACACTGGAACCAAAAAAAAGTGGAGGGGGCAGGAACGGGAACGCCGCTGACAGGGGAGGTGGGAGTCACAGCAAATAGGGCTTTTCAAGGTTGGTCACTTCTGACTAATGGCATGTCATTTTTCAGCAGGAAAAGCCAAAATCTTGCCCACAGGCAGCCAAGTGCTCCAGATGAATTCCATGCCTGCTCCAAGCTGGTGAGGTAATGCTGCTCCTCTGTCCTTTCCCACCGCCAGCCCTGCTTCAGGCTGGGCTGTTTGCTTTAGTCAGAGGTCAACGTCACCTCTGGCAAACAAATCCAACCTAATTCATGATGGGGTTGTGTGGCATGTTCACTATTTGCAGAGAAAATTTGTCTTTGGTGATTTGACCTTCCAAAAAAAAAAAAAAAAAAAAAAAAAAGGTAAAATTGTAGGTTGAGCGTCACCTACGCTCCTCAGGAGCTCTTTAAATAGGCAATTCATCCCCCTCTCTTGGAGAACTGTCTTAGTTGAGACAGTTGAGTTGTCTTAGTTGTATCACCCTCTGGACATGCTGGTTTTTTTTCTAGTGGCTGCAGAGATTGTGGTGTTGCCACTCTAGAGAGGAGACCTCAGTCTGAGATGGTGAAAATTAGAACAGAGTTGTTCTAGGATGATGGGGAGTGGGTGGCTGCTGCAGCCCCAGAGATCCCCCCCCCAATCTGGTGAAAATCAGGGAAAAACTTCATCCCAAGGGCAATGAAGTGGGTGAATGAGGAAAGGACTGGCAGGCAGGTTACTTCTTTGATTTTTTTTCATATCTTTTCATTCTCCGTATAACATCCTCCAAAGGGTGTTTCCCATTTTCTGCTCAGTGCAAAAATATATTGAGACTTTGGAGAAGTTTGGGCTGGATTGGTCTCAGAGGGAGCAGAGCTGAGCCCGAATTCTTGTGATTATTTGGGCCTGGATTTTCCCCTGTAAGCCCAGCCTAGGAAAGACTGAGGTGGAAAAGCAGCAGATGTCTTCTTTGTAGGAAATCAGTGGAAAGAAAGCATTTCCCTGCCCAACAGTTTCAGCTGTGAGGCACTAAAATAAGGTCATTGAAGTAAGTTACATGTTTATTTTGGGGAGTGGGCTGGAGTCTCACAAATGTGTTCATGCTTTTGTGAGCTGATGGTGTCAGGTACCATTTATTCTGTAATCCTCATCTGTTCAGACAAAATTTGTTGTTCCCCTAAATTTGTTGATTTTGCTACCTGGCACATAACTTTTCTCTTAGTTATAGAAGGTAAAATAAAGCTGATTCTGACTTCTGAAATCTCAGCCACATGCACTGAACAGAAAGCAAGTTGCCAAGGGTCTCAAATATAAGTCAGAAGCCTGACTGATGTTTGCAAACAAAAAATAAGAACCAAAATGTTTTGTTTCTGTCCTTTTGGTACGTTTTATTTTGTTCTTTACTAAATATTTTAATTTCTCTCCCTCTGTGACTTTCAAAGTTCAATTACAAATGAGAAAGAATTTTGAAAAGTAAAAATATTTTTTCCCCAAGAAGTATTTAACAAAATTTGTTCCTTTTTTTTCTTTCCATAATTATTTCAAGTGTCGATCAGCTGATCTCGTTGAAGAAAAGAAAAGTAACAAGACGTCCTCTGAAATATCCCATTTCTCAGCAGAGCTGAAATTCAGGTTGTTTCATTTTTAGAAAATTAAATGAGCTCTTGGAGAATCTCAAATTGGCCAAACTCACTGCAGCCAACAACAAAAGTTACAAGAACTCAGAAAGAACAAACCATCAGGTTAGCCCTTGGTCATTAGAAGAATGTGAAACATTTCAGATTTATTCCCCAAATTCAATTCAGATTTCATCTGTGCTGAAGAGCCAGTACATCAGCAAAATAACTGGGAATTTCAGGATTTAACCAGCCTGAGGTCATTGCTGGAAGTAGCATGTTTTGTGATAGACAATCTGTAAAGAGCCGAATTCATCATTCAAACCTGGTGTAAAAAAATTTTTGGTGTGTTTTCAAGGGTTTTTTGCCTTTTTTGGCGTTTTTTTGTTTCTGGGGTTTTTTAATAATCTTCCTAAAGGAATTTTTTCCAGCATAGTGGATGGAGCTTGCTTAACTTTCTATTTTCCCCAAAAGGTTGCTATGGAAGATTGAATCTAATGGAGCTAAATACAAAATGAGGAAATGCTGAGTGAATGTGTTTGGCAGCAGTGGAGCAGAGTAAGTTTGTCTGGAAAGAAAGGAGGAAAAAATCCTGATCCTGATGTCTTCTGCTTTTCTCTGTCCTCCTACATGATGGGTGATGATATCCATCATGTCCATCATGTCATGTCCATCACAGGGACCTCCAAAAACTGGGAATGTCTTCAAATGACTTCAGATTTGGTGAGTTTGGACTCTAAGGGTCTGTCATGCCTGGAGGTCTTTGAGGCACAGCTACTGACAGATGGGTTTCCAGCAGGGGATGAAACAAGAGCTAAAACAAAACTGCCACCAAGCCAAATCCAAGATATGTTGGGGGGGGTTGACACTTTTTTGGGGGGACACATTGTTTCTTGGTCAGTTGCCATTAGCTTTAATGAGGATGGTTTTAGCTGGGGCTGTTTGGGCACTGTGAGCTGGAGCAAAGGCTGAAGCCAGATCTGAATTTCCCCTCCTTGTTCATAGAACTCTTGCACAGCCCTGGGAGAAATAAATGGTTCAGCTTTGATGTTGCTGATGGAGTAATTTACCTCTTTTGGGTTTCTATCTATTCAGAGAGTGGATGAAGCTGGGGCTGGTGGTGGTCCATATGGCTATTGCCCAGCACCACAAGATGCTGAATGCTTAAACCTCATCAGCATCCTCCACCATCAGTCCTGAGACCTTCAGCTTAGGCTGCAGTGACATTGACACCCCTAACAGGTGCTTTTTAAACATAGAGTGAGTTTAAAGCACAATAAATTAAATGCTCTGATCCTTTTTGGAAATACAGGAAGGCGTTGCCTGAGAAGTCTCTTAAACTGTTTTTATTTTCCAAATGCTCCCTAGACAGATGAAGTGTTTTTAGGAGATAACAACTGGAAATAAAACCATCCCCTTGCTATCCCTGGAAAGTCAGAGCACTTTGGAAATGTGATATTAATTGTGACAAGAAATACCTGGAAATGTCAAGAGAGGTTTTGCTGCTAACTCTGTAACAAAAATACTATTCAGGGATCCACAACATAGGAATCTGCACTCAAGAAATCAGGGGGCTGGTTAAGTAGACATCTGTTCTACATAAATTTGTCATGTCTGCTGTTGTAATTATATGCTAATGATATGATTTCACACTGCTTGTAGTCTCAGCACCTTGCTGTTTCTAATTATACATTACCCAAAGAAAAAAAGGCCTTAATGGTTTCTGTCTTGCAATGATTGTTTTAATCTGGACACCCCCTAAGTTGGTACTTTTACAGATACCTTTGCTTCTTGTACCTCAGAACCACCTGAAAATGGATGGATTTATGCTCCCTAATCCCTGCAAGGTCAGGAAAGAATATAATTATTGCTGCATTTCAGATGGAGAAATCTTCAAACCAGTGGTAAGACTTGTTTTTTTAACGTGCTTCTAAGAATAAAAGAAGAAAACTTCTGTGCCAAAAATAGTTAGGGGCTTAAGTCTGCCTCACCATTTTGCATAGCAACAAGTGTTTCCTTGTGTTTTAGTGTCTCAGAGACCTCTGCCCATGTGCAGCACATTTTTACTTTAAAACCCAGCCTCCAGAGATGGATGTGCAGCTGCCATAGCTTGCAGACATCTTCTCCCACCACTTACCTTGCCAGGGAAATGTTGTTTCTGGTGGCTTGCTCACAGTACTTTGTGTTCTCTCCTGATTAATCAAAGAGCTCTTATCTTCTCTGGAATTAATCTTGTCTAAAAAGCATTCCCCAAAGCATCTGAGTTTTATTTCTAGGAATAAACTCACTGTCTTATTGGGAGCATGTGTTTGTCAGGGGTTGCTCTCTGTCCTCTCTGTGGTACATATGAGAAACCATATTGATTCATTCATATTTTTATTAAACAGGACTCTGCTTGTTCTCCTTTCTCCCCTTTCTTCTGCACCCTCCAGCTATATCCAGCCTCTCAGAGTCAAAGGAATAAATGGAAAACATTGATGTTTTATACATTTTGGGAGAAGTGTCTCCTTCATTGCCATAATGAACAGTGCTGAGTAGACGTGAGGGCAATCTCAGGACCTAGATTTCTCCCACTGTTAGTAAAACTCAGTCCTGGCCTTGAACAAATCACATTCAAAATGTAGCTGTGACTCAGAAAGTGATGTAAGGAAGCAGGAAAAGGAGAAAGAAGAAACTGTTCAGTCCTCAGCAAACCTTTGGTACTCTTCAAGGTTGCTTTGGTGTGGTTTGGAACAGGGCACTGACATCTGTTTGAAATAGATGGAAATGTTGTGTAGGATCACTCCACCACCACCTTCCCTAACAAATCTGTCCCGATTATCAATAGGGCTGGGATGTTGAAATCTGGTCTTGAACTATGAAATATGCTTTATAACCTTTGCTCTTTCTCAGAATTAAAACTGTCCAAGAGCATCCTCACTTCTCAGTTTCCTTTGGAGCTTTAATTCTCACCTCAGACTGAGAGACTGAGAACATTGAAGAATCCCTAAAGCCAATGATACCAGGACAATGGTATCTCCCAAATGCTCTCTCTCTGGGACACAATTTCACAAAAGAATAGTGAAGACAGATATGACTTTTTTAATGGTAAGAAACCCATTAAAAAAAAAAACCAAAAAACACAACAAAACAACCAAACCTTACACCTTTGATTGTAAAAACAGAGAATTCTCAGCTGCAACAGAGTGAGGCAGGATTGTGCCCACAACTCAGTTAAAAAAAAAATGTGCCAGGTTAATAGGCATAATCAAGACTGACGTTGAGTAAGAGGCAAGAACAACTAATCAGATGCTAACTTAGCTGATGCTGTCATTACTGAAAGTCTGGGGGCATAGTCCAAGGATAAAAACATAATGTCTTATCTAACCAAGGAGTTATTTGTACACCACTAGTTACAACATGTTCTTAAAAAAAGGAAAGAAGGGGAAAAAATAAATACAGCACATGAAATGATTTTATGCCCCAGAAATGATAAGGAAAAAAAAGGTAAATGTTCCTGCACCCAGTCTTTCTAGGGGGAAAAGCCTATCTAGACTTAGCCCACTGCAGCGTTCACTGGAAGTCCCCAGGATATGGAAAAATCCATTAAAAAAATAACTAATATAAAAGAAATGAAAATGAGTGTATCTAAGACATTTCAAAACTCATTTTTGGTGTGTTTCTTGCTATTTGGAGGTTACTGGGATCCGTGGGGCTGCCCAGCTCCTCGGTTCAGTGAGAGTTCAGGCAGTCTGGCAATCCTCTTCTTTTGGCCAAGGCTTCTTTTCTGGCAACACCTCTCCCTATTTCTCAAGACTTTTCCTTTCCTCCAGCTTCAACAGGATGTTGAACTGGGGCTCAGAGAACAGCTCATGGAAAGGAAAGGGCCTCTGACACAAAAGGACGTCACTGGAAAGGGTACTGTAATGTCAGGGAAGGCATCTGGAAGGTGAAACCAGGAATAAAGTGACCACTTCAACCTGCAGTACAGCTCATGAGCCTTAACAAGGAAAGAACTGTGAAAAACTCAGTAAATTATAAAAAAAAATACAAAACAAAGCAATCAACCAAACCAAACACAGCTCAGTCCTGGGGGGAAAAACTGGAACTGTGTTTCTGCAATATGGTTCTTTCCCAGAAAAACCAAGCATGGGTCAGGGTGAAATGAACCACCACACATCTGCCACCCAGCCTGCCGGGGCCCTTCCAGCCTTTTCCATTTTGCCACCTCTTGAAACCTTCTTCCTTAACAACCTTCAGCCTCAGCTGAGCTCTTTCTCACTGGGAAACTCTGGGAGGTGGGGGCTGCCTGGAGTCACAAGGGAGAAGACGGAGGTGATGGGAACATTGAGTGGTAGATGGGACAAGTCACGTCCCCTCTGCCTTGGAGAGAGGGTGAGACCTTGCTGTAGAGGGCTGTAAGGAAGGTGTGATCTGATCTTTCTCCCTGAAGGTGTGATCTGGTGTGTAGCACTGCTGGTGTCTCATGGCAACGCCTCAGGTCCTCAGTGCTGGTCTACCTTGACCATCTTCACCCAACGGTGACACTGATTTGTTGTCTTCACCAGCTTCCAGTGCCATCATTTGGTCTTTTCCCAGTGCTAGCCAAAGAAGGTGACACCCTCACGGGTGTTCCTTGGCGTCACCACCGCGTTGCCCGGGCAGAGAGCTCCACGTGCACCAGCACCTCCCCACAGCCCTGTTCAAAATGTTTGCATGGGGATGGCCGTAAAACCGGGCTGGATTGACCCCAAGATGCAATCCAAGTCGTTGGAGTCTGGGCCTTATCTACATCATGTTATCAGGACCCAGAGAGCACAGATGCACCCCGGGAAGGGAGGGGACTGCGCCGGCGCGAGGGAACGGCTCCGTCCCTCCTGTCCTGGCACAGGGAGGGGACAGCGGGCAGAGCTGGGTCATGATTTGTTGATGTGAGGACCTGGGTGTCTCTCTTTGCAGAGGAAACCTTGGCCGTGATTGACAGCCGGGCTGTTTTTTTTTTTGTTGGGTTTTCTTTTTTTTTTTTGCCTCTTCCCTTGCTGTTGACAGTAATAATGAAGCTTTGTCAGTCCATCATGGACATGGATATGCCCGATTACGTTGACTCCTTGGATTCCTCTTATACCATGCTGGAATTTGACAACCTTCGGGTGCTCCCCAGTAACACAGGTGAGCTTTCTGTTTGCTTCCTCTCGAATAACAACCTCCACTGCCTTCTCCTAGGAAAGGCGGGTAGGAGGTGTGGGGCAAAGGGTGGAAGGGGTAATGTTTAAGCAGCTGACCTGTCAACTCCTCTTGCATCTGTGGTTGTGTTTGGGCTGAAACGGGACCCCTTCACTTGCTGGTCCTATTTTGAGTTGTATTTTTCCTTCATGGGCTGAGCATCATGGCCTGAAGAGCCTGCAAGGTATTGTAAATGTTGGGAGAGCTCCTCATGGTGCCCTATGGGTTTGTCCCCCTGGGTGACTTATGAGTTAATACCAATATTTCTTCCTTAAAATGTGTGTTCCATTCCCTTATAAGACTTATTCATATTTAGATGGTGAAGAAATACCTAAATTGTTATTTGCCTTATTTTATTTTATTTTTTTCTGGCTACCAACATGGCCTTGAAGCCTTTACAGAGCACAAAGAACTTGGCCGTGAGGGGGTGTGTGTCTATATGCAAAGACTTTGTTGTTGCTTTGTTCACAGAAACACACTCTGGTATTTAAGTTCTGAGTGGTCGAAAGTAAAGTGAACTTCTCTGTGATTAGCTGCTCACTGTGCAAAAAATAAGGAGCATTTTTGTTGTATAGCATAAAACCAATAATGTAACCAAATGGGATTCCGACCTTAGAAAAGCTCTTAGAGAGTTCTGGCAGCATTCATTAATTTGTTAGAAACTCAGTGAAATTAAGATGGGATTTCCAGGGTCTCACATTTGCTCCTTGGCTGTCTCATCAGAAGAATTCAGCATTTCAGTCAGGCTATCATACAATATGGAATGATTAGACTTATCACTGTGGGACATGGAGGAGTATCAGAAGGCAAATGAAGTTTAAAGGCCCAAATAAATTTGAATTTAAAGTTGACTCCAAGAAGAGCTCTATCTTAATAATGGATCTTCAATTTTTTTTTTTATTTTTTTATTATTTTTTTTTCACCAGCTCCAGCTAGACTGCATCTTATTTCTTATTCTTGCCAAGTGATTTCCACCTGCCACCCTACCCCAGAAATATTATTTAACACAGATGTTTCTCTTGGTTGTTTGCTGCTGGACAACAAGATACTTCTTACTTTTTAAGAGTGGAATAAATTTCCTCAGAATTCAATAATATCATTTTGAAAATTAACTACCAAACCTTGTCTGGGGCTCTCTGTTGTTTCATACAGTGGAACTGACAGGTTGGGTTTTTTCTGAAGTTTATCTAGATTGGTATTGTGTTATTTGTCGAGCTGTTAATGAGTAACCACTTCTCTCAGGAACCTGCTGTTTTGAAATTAGCTTGTTTGTCTTGGGTAAGTGTCCTCGTCTACAGTTTGTAAAAATAACTTCAAAAAAAAGACTTGAAATGTCCATGCATGGAAAAATATTTCTAACTAGCTGAGTTCTCAAAATAAGGGTTCACGCGGGTACTCTGTAGGTTTAGAAATACCTTAAATTGTTAAAATCAAGAAATATTCTCATTTTAGGTATTTTTTTTTAATATACTAGATTGTTTTAAGCCGTATCTCTCTCATTATGCAAGATTTATCTGTATTATTTCCTCTGCTAAATCAAATGGCAGTTTTGCCCTCTATAAAGACAGACAAGAAGGGATGCAATATTTATTTGAATCGACTCAGGACTGTTTCTTACATGCCAAACAATTATAAAACTGACTGTTGAAATATTTTAAAATAAGGTCATGCTTTCTTGAAACCAACTGTTTCCTTCTTTGGACTCTTATTTCATCAAACTTTTGGGTGGATTAGCACTTCTGGTGCTAAGCTTTCTTCTTCAGGAAGCTGCTAAAGTTTTGAAATTTGCCTAGGTAGGTATTTTGGATTTTCTACCCTGAAGTAGTCCATCATTTGCCAAATATTTGGAGACTAATTAAAAATAAAGAATAGAATCCATTATGGGAGAGGAGGAGGAGTATAAAAAATGACCTGTTTTTAATAGAAAGGACAGCAAAAGGATACTAGCAGAAATCAGTGCTAATCCTTTCTTTCTACAACATGCGGTGCAACTGCAGAAATTTTCCCATTTGGTACAAACTTGTTTCCTTTCCTTAGCATCACGAGCCAGATTCTCACTTGGTTTTTATGTGCTGTTAATACCCACTTCCTCAGGCTCTTGTCAGAGTTGACATTGTGCTGAAAACATGAAGCATTATTGAAGTATCAGATGAATTCCTTAGCCAAGCATCGGGGGACACTTTCTCCCACGGCCATGCTCCTTTTCCTCTCTCAGCACCCAAGCATCATCACCCTGATCCTTGGAACTTTGGCACATGGTTGACAAAACACCTTCCCAGCCCTGTTGCAGTCTGACACAATTCAGACCATGAAAAAGCCATCAAAGATATTTGGACAGTGCCTGACTGTCCTTCAGGCTGCACGTGAGGAGCTGTGGCCTTTTTTTGGCTGGCCTCGTTGTCATTGGTACTGTAGGATTTGGAAATAAGAAATCAAAGCTCTGTTTGTTTTGGTTGTGTTTTTTTTTTTTTTTTTCCTCAAAAACTCCCCCTCTATTTGCTAAAAGATGAGGTAGAAAGCCACTGACCTGCACATGGCCAGGGCTTCAGTGTCAGCCCCCACCCAGCCCTACGTTTGTGTGCAGAGGTTTTGCAACACTGGCTTTGGCCACCAAGTTTGAATGTGTTTGCATGCCCTAAAACCCACAATTATGACCTCTTTCTGTCTCAGCACGTGTCATTCGGGGATTTGTAAGCTGAAAATGATGTGCACCAAGACTGGCTTGGGTTTCTGGCTAGACTAGAGAAAAAACCATGACTAACAAGGTAATTCCCCTGCACAATATGCTTCTAGAAGAAGCCAATAATATAACTGAAAGGGAAAGAAACAAAGAGGTCTGCAGTGGACAGGAATCCTGTAAAGCTCCAGCTCTGAATGGAAACCAGAGACCAATCCCCAGCAGCATCCTCACTGAGATCAGGCAGTTTGTAGTTCCCAGTCTGAACTCTGCTTGAATATAACTCATAAAGGGTGGTTGAAACTTCAGATTTTTCTAGCAATGAATGTCCAGAACAATCCCAGTAAGGAGTCTGGCCACAGGCATGGATGTTCAGCTCAGCCTGGGATCCACACAATGTCAAGCTAAGAGACAATTGACCTTCTTATCTTTATTTTTGTTATGTAATTTTATAAAATGCACATTTGGTGTGTTTGTTTATGGTCGTGTGCTCCTTCAAAAACATATAGGTGGAGCAACATATGTATGAATATTCAGCAAGAAAGACATTTATTCTCAAAGGAATATTCTAGTACCTTTAATACTGAATTATCAAGAAAATCAAACTAAGACTCAACATTAAAAAAACCCAAAAGCCCTGAAAAATAATGCAAATTGCCATTGAGCACCTCTGATGCAGACAGTGTTCCCAAAGGATCCCAGTGTCACTAACAAATGTCAGAGCTGGGAGCATCTTACGTGGATTTTAGGATCAAGTAAATCTTAGTTCCTGTCATCATGACATAAGAATGATTTTGATGCTCTCATTCTTTCTTCTTGTGTTGCCCCTATCCTACCTGCTGATTTATTCATCCAAACACTAGAAAGTGATATAGGGATCAAAAAGGAGTTTTTAAGGGGGTGAAAGGAACTCTGACCTTTGCATCTCTGAAGTCTTACCAAAAATGTCTTAGTCTTCGCCTTAGCTAAAAAACTTTCCAGTTTTTTAAAAACTAAAGATTTATTGGCTTTTTTTTTTCTTCTTCTTTTTTTGGCTTTTGGTTACAACGTTTGTGACATAGCAAATATTTTCACTCTAAATTTTTGATGTGTTTTCCTACACAAAAATAGCCTTCTCTTTCTCTCAGTACACACACATGTTGTGTGTGGATTACCCAAAGATATTTTTATCCATTATGCATCAGAAAACTTTCTCTAAACTCTCCAGGTCAGATGCCAGTTCCTCCCCTTTGAGTAATTTGCTGTGAGATTTGTCACTGCTGAGTCCAACAGCAGCTGAGCTTTCCCTTCCACCACAGGATGCTCCGTGTCCCACCGAGGCCACCAGAGCATTAGATGGGCTCCCCTGGAGCAAAGAACTTGCTCCCAGAGGTGTGATAAAGTCATAAAAAATTCATAAAACCATCCTGCAGTGAGTGCCTGGGTCAGGACAGACTCCACAAACATTCCTGCTCTCGGTGAGATGTAAACACTGTCATCTGCCTCTTCCCAAATGTCTCCTTTTTTTCCTTTTTTTTTTCTCCTGCCCCAAGCTGTTCCTCAAATTAGGAGGGGTTAAAAGGGCAGTGAGTCTGGTGGTTAAGGCCAAGGGAGAAGTTTGAAGGGGAGTTTTCAGCAGTATATACACAGGCCAGGCAGGGGCTGAGCTATTCCTGCCCCAAATGAGTGGGTGCAAACAGAGGCCATGACAGGGGGCATTCATATGATCTAATTTTAGGTCCCTAATTTAGCAGGTCCATCTTCCTGCACCCCTCTATTGCTTCCCAGGGGAAAGCAATGAGGCTCTTCAGAGGGCAATTTGGAGCTGGAACCAGATTTAGGAGGACTAAGGTGACCCTGTGGGAGCTGCTGTCTCTGTTTTCCAGCTGAGTTCCCAAGAGCAGCCTTTTGTCTCCAACACCTCTGTCATGTTCATGATGTAGCTCATCCTTCCTGCTTCTGCTGTTTCACCTCTGCTTACTGAGGTTAATGATGTACTCTCCCTGCCCTCTCTGGCACCAGTTTTGAGCCATGTTCTCCACGTGGGGAGGTGTTTCCCCATCCCTCAGAACCATGTATCTCACCTCCAGGTAAGGTTTTTCTGCACCTGTCAAGAAAAATAGGGGTAATTGTTCAATTCTCATGAGTGAGCACGTTGGGTGATGCAGCTTGAAATCTCTGTTCACTGAAGCAAAGGAAAACAGCAGTAAGCTGAGGAGAACATGAGCATCCATCTGGAAGCTTTACCAGCAACACACACCTCCCGTGCACCCACCCGTGCGTGGGGCTGGGTCAGCGTGTGCTTCACTTAAAAAAAAAAAAACCCAAAAACCACACCTTGTTCTCAGATGATTTTGGTTTCCATCGCAGAGAGCTCGAATGGTCCCTGTTCTCTGCCCACAGAGAGCATCACAGCTGAATCAGCAACCAGCAACCTGCTCACCAATGGCATTGCTTCCCTCTGCTCCATCTGTGGGGACCGAGCCACCGGCAAACACTACGGAGCATCCAGCTGTGATGGCTGCAAAGGCTTCTTCAGGAGGAGTGTCCGCAAGAACCACGTCTATTCCTGCAGGTAGGTACCCCTCCTCTGCAAGCATTAAATGCAATTTTTTTCATGGGGTGGAGATCAGGTTGCACAAGGGGGTCCCTATCCCGAATGGTGAATTTCCCTGCCTTGATTCTGTCGGGGATGTTGCTGTTTTGGTTGCAGGGAGCTAAGGAGTAAGCTGTGTCCTAGCTCATCTTTGGAGCTTGACACTGTTTTGTGACACTGGGCATTTCATGAGTTCACCATCACTGGTTTCCCCACGGGAAACTTACGGACCTGAGGTCTGCCTGGGGTGGGTACCATAACCTTAACACGGCCCAGCAAAGAAAAGCCAAGGTGGCAAAGGACCAAAGCTCCAGAAGTTTCATCTCAAGCTCAGTGTTTCTTGATTTTCCCAGTAAAAAGCAAGAAGCATCCAAGAACCTGCCATCTCCAAAGCCTCCACCTCCCTCAGATTGTCTCCTTTTTTGTTTTGAAATCACTAAACTGTGTACACTGGCATATCACTGGTGATTTTACAATCATTCTGAGAGCCTGCTGTGGACCAGTGATGATTCACATCCACTTTGGCACACAGGTATTCATTTGAGAGAATTTTTTTATGAGGAGGAGGCTATAAATTATACAGCAGCTATCAGCTGACCTTAGAAAAATGGTTTATTTTTGCACAGGAGGAAGAGAGACAAAAAGTCCCTGAATACACTCAGCCCTTCATCTCTAATTAAAACCTGGAAGTTTTCTTTCTGTTCCAGAGCACTGAACAGTGTTCCAAATTTTTTCAATGCCAGTCACCATGTTTGTTCAAAATACTCCTGGAGTTCTTATCACTTCAGGACACACCAGCCATGAAAGGCACCTGGGGTGACAGCAGTGTCCACCCAACTGGGAGCTGTGGGATCCCCACAGGAGGAGGCAACAGCTACTACTGATTTCTTTGAAATTTTGGCTCCCAGTTCCCTGGGAGCGGAGTTGTTGCCCCTCCCCAGGAATCTATGAATCTCTGTGAGATTTGGCAGCTCAGGGAAGATCCACAGCCTCGAAGCCAAGGAAATAGCAAATGCTTGCTTGTCTGCAAAGCCTTATTTGGTGAGCAGCACTGTCTCTGGCCCAACTTGGAGCTCTGCTGTTTGTCACAGACGTGAATTCCTTGGAAACTCTTTGGCCCTTTGTACCTTTGGCTTTTTGCCAGCCTGGGAAAAATGCTTCAGCTTTTACAACCTGCTGATGGTCCCAGAGCAACCCACGCCATCTCCTCTCTGGGGGACAGGTTCTTCTTCCATCACTTCACCCACTGTGGCAAGAGCTGCCAAGTCTACGTGGGCCACCCCTTGAACACCACTTTTAGGTTCCTAAATCCCACATTGGAATGGATAAGAATTAGGAGGCCTTGTGCCTTAGGACTAGGACACAAAAGCTCTTGTGGTCTGTGGTGTAATTACTCTACACAAATCCAGGCAGGGTTAACAAGCTGGATCAAACAAGCCCCCAAACCAAACACCCAATAGTGGTTGGAAAGTGGGAGATGGAGCTCCTACACTGGCAGGCATCAGCACAACTTGAGTCACAGTCACACTTTCACAGCCAAAACCATCACAATCCTCTCAGGGTGGGTGGTCTGAAATCACTTTGCTCCTTGTTGGCAGGAGCAGCAGAGCAGAAGATGAGGAGCTGGTTGAAGTCAACGTTGATTCGATCCATTTCTTTCAAACCTTTGGCTCTTCAGGCAATGTGGAGCTCATTGAGGACTGGGTCTCTACTTGGGGCTGCTCAGGGCAGAGTGGGGTGCAGATGCCAAGCTGGTTGCTCTGTGTTTTATCTCCTGTCTTCTCCCAGGTTCAGCCGACAGTGTGTGATAGACAAAGACAAGAGGAACCAGTGCAGGTACTGCAGGCTGAAGAAATGCTTCAGAGCTGGCATGAAGAAAGAAGGTAGGTGCAAAAAGACATTCCAAAACTTCCTCTTGCTCTCTCTGGCCCTGCTTCCACTGCAGAGCATGGAGGAGAGCAGTGGCAGCCCTGGCCCAGAGAGAATGATGCTACAGGGAGACACTTCTTGCTGTTGAAGCTGAAAGCCCCATTTGGTATCTTATCAGATGGGAATTTCCATTAGAGCCCTGTGACAGTATTCACCCATCCTGGGAGGTGGGTCTCTTCAGGATGTTTTTATACTGGGAAAGGGATGGGCTTCCTCAGGGTTTATTTAACCTCTAATTATTTCACAATTCCCTTGCAACATACCTGCTCGTGTGATTCCTAATCCCCCCAGGGAGGATCTGCCATCCTCAGTCTCATCAATGTCAAAAGCTGACTGCTACAGAGGGATGCTTGGTGGGACTTGGTGCAACCCTTAGGGCAAGGTGCATCCCCAACCCCATGTCTTATGGTGTGAGAGATGCTCCTGTGTGGCACCCTTAGGGCTGCCAGATGCAGATGGTTCCTGTGTCCCCAGAGCTGGGACTTGAGTCAATCAAACCCTTGGGTATCACCATCCTTGTGGTGGGTGTAGCATGACCTTGGAGCAACCATTAGCAGTGGCATTGAAGGGCCAATCCATTTCTAGCTGGTGCCTTTTGCTGCTCTTCACATTGGCTGTATTAAGAGGCAGGTGGAATTCTGTTGAGCATCAGGATGTGCCTTTCCAATGAACTAAACAAAATACTAAATGTTACAGTGCTTCATGTTAAGCAGGAGAAAAAAACCCACTCCTGTTAACTGAGGCCTTAATTCCTAACAACCAGCTTCCCTGGGGAAGCCTGGGATCTGTCACAGCAGTTCTGAGCTCTGATCATTCAGTGTTTGCATAGTGGTGGAACATGGATGATGCTATTTTATTCACTCCAAGCTTTCTGGGCAGAGATTGTCTTTGTACTCTGAGTACTTGACCATCCCAGCAGAGATCATAGATCCCCACGATGTGCAGGTAATGGGCTGATGGTTTCAGCTCTCTTCACCCAGCTAAAGGGTGAGGGAGCTAAAAAGAAACTCCAGAGCTTCTCTCCACACCACTGAGTTAAAAACCCCTTGCTGCAGTCACTGCAACCAAAGGGAAATTTGTCACTGATTTCTGGTAATTCATAAGATTTCATTGGTGAGGGAAAAAAAACTTTTCCAGCCTTCTGACCATATATTTTCCTGGAGAAAAAGAATGTCTTGCAATCTGGCATAGGCTGTGGATGTAACAAAAAATGCCTGTTGGTTTAATTTAGGAGAAACTGAACAAATAGAATAGATGGGGGGAAAAAAGAGCCCTCAAAGTATTTAAGGGCAGTTTCTAGTTGGAGATGGAGCCAATGCCAATGTAGCAAGTCCCATAACTTGAAATCTGGTTATCAGCTCCATTCTTTGAGTTGAAGCACAATTATTATTGGTTTTATGATGAAGGTTATAAACCTTGATTCACCTCTTCATTATTGATCCCTTAACTGGGGATGATTCATGTCAACTTCCACATAGTCACATTCCTTGAAACTTTTTTATGAGCAAAGAGTCAGGTTGTGTGCTCACAAACTGCTCATGTGTCTGGTAAGGAAGATTTTTAAAGCAACTTGAGCAACTGCTTTGCAGAAATTAGCTTAGCTGGCCAGAGCTATATCCAAAGCCTGTGTGCAGGGCTGTGAAAGAAACTTTCTTGCACAATTGTGTGCACAAAAAGGACACAGTTATTTGCTTTAGGGTGGTTCTAGATTAATATTAAACAGCATTGCGAAGGGAACAAGAGAAACCATCATTTAGGACAAAGCAGTGTGAGAACGATACAAATGTTAGTTATATTATAATAATAACAGTATTAAATAATTTTTTTCTTCCATGCACTGGTCCACGTTGGGAGACCACAGCTGTGACATCCACACTCAGTGTGTCCTCTTGTCCCAGCCCTGGCACACAAGAGTTTGAAGCTCTCTTGCTCTTGGCACACCACTTCTCAGCCAGCCCATATAACAGCCATCAGACTTTCCAGGGTGTGGTAATAGCTTTCTTTATCCACAGGAGAGGGAAAGAAGCTGGAAATGATCCTTTTCCCAGCCTGCCTGTGACAATACACCTGGGGTGGGGTTGGCAGGGTTGTCACCCTCACATATGACATCCCACTGACCCACAGCTTGACTGGTACCTGTGCAGGATCAGAAAAACTTCTTTTTTCCCCACCAAAACTAACTGATAAACTTGAATTTTGGATCCAGAGTGATTTGTTTCCAATATTCCTGTGTTATATGATATGATGTGACCTATTTGGGTCCTTCTCTCTTTTTTCTCCAGATGGAAAGAACTCTGGTGCATGAGAGATTGAGAGGGGCTATATTAATTGGCCTGGTAGAAGGGAAAATTCTGCCTAAAACTTGAGTTTTGTAGAAGCCCCAGTCCCCAGATTTCCTAGAAATTAGCTCATTCAGAAACACTCCTCTCCCAATTACATTTTTGGTGTCAAGAATCCCCTTTCTACAAGTAAACAACCATTGACATTGAGATGAGGGGAGAGGAAAAGGCATTCTTGAACACAAACCCCAGATCACCTTCTGAAACACCAACATGATCAGGATTTTAGATTTTTTTACAGGAGATTCACTACTTTATTCTTATTTTATGGTTAATGCTGGTACTGTACTGCATGGTGGTCTGAGTGTTTTGGGGGTCTTCTGGATGTTCTCTCTGATTTTCTCTCCTTGCATAGGAGAAGGTTTGATTTCTGATTTTTCCACAATCCTACCAGGCAGGTTTTTGGTCACTTCAGCATCAGTGAATGAAGAGTGCACCAGATACTATTTTTAGTATCTCACTGAGATCATGTTTAACCTAGACTAAATTATCAGGGTGTGATTTTTTTCATTTCAATTGAGCCAGGTCATCTACTCACATGGACTGAGTATCTGAAAACTTGGAAATCTTTTGAGATACCAGCACTGTGCTGTCAGGATTCAGTTTGCTGGTGAAGAAAAAAAAAAAGGGTTAATATTTAACATCCCATCCCCCTTAAGGTAATTTATGAATGTACATGAACTCCTTTAGTTTTACACAGAACTAAACAGAATTGTTGGATCACCTATAGCCACAACACAGTGGGAGGATTTGAGAGTATTTTTGTTGTTTATTTTTGTTGAACTGGACAGGTTTATAAGACAGTTTATATGAGTGTTTCACAGGATCTTTATCTTGTTTCATACCTTTTGTTTACACATCTCTTCTGACAGCTTTTAGAAAGCTGTGATTGCAGGTCATTGCAAAGATGGATGGGAAAGTTAAAGGATCTTCCCCACTTTGTGACAGTCACAAATCAGGCCCGTGAAATTGGGATTTATTTGCAAACAAAATATATCACACCTATAAAATTGGAGGTACCTTGGGGAAAATTAATTTGTGCATATAAATTAATCAGGCAGCAGAAGGGGTAAAAATATTGGTGGAGACAGAAACACAGAGCTGGCGCATGCTGGGACACCTGCTCCTCCCTCCTCCTGCTCTCTCTTTATGTCATTTCTTAATACATTTTCAACTCCACTGACATTAAATGAGGATGGTTTTAGTGGAATAATAATTAGAAATGGTCACTCCCATGTAAGCAGGGCTTTAACCTCCTCAATTGCCATGGAAAGTCATGGGTTAGCTGCTGTTCCCTTCTAATCAATGCCTCTGCCTGTAGCTATTGGACTCCCCGGAGGTTCCTCATCAGCAGCTCTGCACCTCTGTGGCAAAGCAGCAAGGACAAAATGTTTGGGAAAGAGGGGTTTGTTGCAATCCCACAAACACACCACTGTTTGCTCAAGAGCTGCCGTGCTTGCTCTGCAGCCCGCCTGCTCGCCGGCATCCTTGTTGTGCTCCTGGCAGAAGGGCTCAGGCTTCCTCTGGCTAACACAGCCCCTCCAATGGGCTCCTCTACGTCAGATGGGGAATATGTTTGTTTTCCCACCCGCTTCCCACAGTCAGGACATGGCCTAGCAGTGGACATTTCCCCAGAGGCCCTCTCTGCCCATCCCGGAGCTCATTCCCGCTGACGTCTCCTCGCGCGAGGCTGCTGAGACCCTTCCCGGCATTTATTGGCTTTGGGAACTGGAACAGTGTGCAGAGAACAGGCTTAGAGAAATCAAATGAGTGAGCAGAGCTTTTGCCAGGCATCTGCTGGAAATAGTAGTCCCCAGGGGACAGTGGGATCCTGCCCTGGCATTTTACTCCTCCCTGCAAATTTTTTTTTGAGTTTTATCAAGTGCAAAGCTAAGATCCCAGTACCCTCAGTTCCACCACACCCCCTCGAGCCTCTCCTTCCCTTCCCTTTTACAAGCACAATAAATATAGCAATATAATTACCACACAGTAATAGATTAATTGGGTGGCAGGTAAAACATTAACTCCCTTTTGCATCTGATTCCATCACATCTTGGGTACTTGCAGCGATAACACCCAAATCACCTTGAGAAAATCAGTCTGTACCATCCGTTTACACTTGAAGATTGAGCTTATCAAAGCATGAGGGAAGCACTGAAATATGTGCTATAAAATGACTGGGGAGACACAACAGGCTGAGGCTTCCTAAAGGAGTCTGTCAGTAGAGTGTAGGACAAGGATTTTAGGTAAGACTTGCCTAAAATGTGTAACTTGGTTGGGAAGGTAAAATTTGTACCTTTCCCTGTAAAGGGGCAAAAAGAGCCCCATCACATCCAGAGAACTACGTGGGGGAGCAGCTGATACGAAACCAGATAGGTATGAAACCAGGCATAGAAAGTTGGGTGGGGACTTTCCGAAGATGTTAGCAATGACATGGATTCAGGCAGGCTGGTTTCTAATGCTGGATGCTCATGTTCATCTTTCAGGTGTACCAAAAAAAAGCTGTGAAGGGTTAATCTATTCAGAAGATCAGTCATAGGTTAGGGTTCCTATTACCACCTTCACCTTTAAACGGGTGGGGATCCGAGCAGCCTTTTCCATCACCTTTTCCTGTGCATTGGGGAATGTGTTCTGCTGTCTGTGGCCTCAAGTTGTACCAGGGGAGGTTTAGGTAGGCTGGTGGGAAGGATGCCTTCACTGAAAGGGTTGTCAGACATTGGAATGGGCTGCCCAGGGTAGGAAAGAGTTGCCATCCCTGGAGGTATTTAAGACTTGGTGCAACCTCAAGAGCATCCTGCTGTAGCCAGAGCTCAGTGAGGTGTCCTCAGGGTAGACATGGCAAAAAAGGTATTAGAGGCCAGAAGCCTATCAGAGTGGGTTCATTGCCATGTGAAAAGGGTCGACAGCAAATCCCCAAACTCCCTCCAAGCTGCATCAACCCCACTGGGACCAGCTAACATCCCCTAACTGGCCTAATGGCCTTGACTCTCTCCATTGCTCCTGTGCTTGGTCCTCTCCCTCTCAGGTGGCCTTTTCCCCTACCCCAGGGCCTGCTTTGAATCACAGAATCACCGACAGGGACCCTAAAATTCATCACGTTACACAGCCCCTGCAACCAGCCCAGGTTGCCCCAAGCCCCATCCAACCTGGATTTGGACACTGTCAGGGATGGGACAGCCACAGCTTCTCTGGGCAACCTGGGCCAGGGGCTCACAGTGAAGAATTTCATCCTGATATCTAATCTATATATCCCCTCTTTCAGTTTGAATCAATTACCCTTTGTCCTATCACTCCATGCCCTTTTAAGAAGTCCTTCCCCTGCTTTCTCCTAAGCCCCTGTTTAATCTTATTCCAGCAGCCAACAAGAGTGGAGGGTCTTGCAGGCACTCCAGGAGTGTTTGAGGGCCACAAATAACAGCAGCCATTGGCTGTGTGAGAAGTTCCCTGGTGTCACCAGCCCTGCTCTCTCTCATTGCAGCCGTGCAGAACGAGCGGGACAGGATCAGCATCCGCAGGAGCAGCTATGAGGACAATGGCTCACTCTCCATCAATGTCCTCACCCAGGCTGAGGCCATGGCACAGCAGGTATGAGATGAGGGGACAGCCCTCCAAACAAGCCTTCAGCTCTTCCACAGGGGGTTATGAACTCATTAAACCAAGCAAAGGTGTTCTTTTTTTGTTTTTTTGGTATTTTTTTTCCCCTGACCCTTGCACAAAGCCGAGGGGAAGAAAATGCGTTTGAGATATCAAAAAGCAGGGACTAAAAAATGTGGGTGTCTTATCAAGGTAATGTCACCTGGCAAAGAGCAGATTTGGTTGTGGGAATTGCAAAGTTGAAATTCTAACCCCTCTAGCCCCAGCCTGACAGGTGCTGAACCTCTAAAATCTCATTGCATTTCCTGCACTCTGTCCTGCCCAGGACATAATGTTCTTATCACGGTCAATGATGTATTTTCTTGTAACTTCTTTACAATGATTTTAGGGAAAAAAACCCTAAAGATAATAAAATTGCTGGGCTTCAACTAACACCCATTTCTTTCTTATTTCATGTTCCACAATGAATTTCTTCCTCTATGTCCTTTAAATTCTTATGCAAATATCCTTTCTCCACTGAAACATACGGTCCAGATGTTGCATAGTACATGCAGCAATGCATCCACTTCCTTTTCAAAAAGCACTGCTTTAACCTTTTCCTCCCCATTTAGAGATTGAAAAAAGGGTGTTTTGTATCCCAGACTGGTACATGGGGGAGGGAGGCAGGATGCCTTCCATGCTTTTGGCTGGCTTAGGTGATTGATGGGAAGCTGTGACCCAGTGCTGCTGGCTGCTGCTAGCAACGGGAACATTAATCAGATTTTTTCCTGAGCCAGCCTGGAGAGTGGGGAAGGAGGTGGAGGAGGGAGGGGTGTCTGTTGGGACCGAGCACCACCTCGTGGAAGCTTTTCCATGGCCAGTGTACACCACTGAGCAAATCAATCTGCAAACACAACAGGGAGCACCTTCTCCATGCCCTGATGAGGTTAACTCCTTCAGATAATTTATTTATCAATAAATCCCCGCTCTCAAGGATGAAAAACCAGCACAGGTCCCAGGCCACATGGATTCTTTCTCTTTCAGTATTCATCGTTGAGTCCAGTGCACAGTGCAGATATTGCAATGAAGAAGGTTGCAACCATCAATGATGTGTGTGAATCCATGAAACAGCAGCTTCTGGTGCTGGTTGAATGGGCAAAATACATCCCAGCATTTTGCGAGCTCCCGCTTGACGACCAGGTAAAATGGAAATGCCTCTTCCCTGGGAACACGCCACCTTTGATAGGAATTCCCAGCTGGACATTTCAACAGGAAAATCTGACATTAACACATAGCTCACCCCATGCAGAGCAATAACCTAGCAGCAGAGGAAGAGCAATAGAGGATGCAGGATTGATTAAAATTAGCCCCGTAGCCAAAATCCCCTGAAGTGTAATATAGTTGGTCACTTCAGGATGCACAAGGACCCACTCAGAAAGGACTGATTTTCCCTTTATTGATACCTGAGAGCTGGATATAAAAGCCATTTCTTTCCTAAGAACTCAAGTTACTCCCCTCTTTCTCTTTCATTCGAAAAGAAGTTTTTATTTAATTTTATTTATTTTTCCATTGATGTAGCCCTTCTGAAACATGGCCATATACCTGTAATTTCTGTCTCTTGGGTTTTCAAACCCAATATGATTGCTTTCTCCTCTCCAGGTTGCCTTGCTCAGAGCCCACGCAGGGGAACATCTGCTCCTCGGGGTAGCCAAGCGATCCATACCCTACACCGATTTTCTGTTATTAGGTAAAAGTGGTGAAGAACACTCCTGCTTTGAATAATTCACACACATGAGCCCTTGCTAAGTGTCCTCTAATCCCCTCTGGGCCCCTGGGTAAGGTCTGCACAACTGGCTCCAGACTAAGTGCTTGAGAAGGTCTGTAAAAAGGAGCGAGCAAATTCACTGGGACTTTTACAACCATTCCCTTACTGCTATGAAATTGTGGATGACAAAAAAAAACCCCACAATATTTGAATGGCACCTCACACTGCATGGCCTTGTTTTTTTAACTGATATTGTCAGGACACAGGCAAGGAGGTATTTGGGTACCAGGGCTTAAAAACTTAGCAGAAAGGTCTATTAAAAAATTTCTGTGCAAATAGGTATTTCCTTTTCACATAGTTCTCTCTCACCAAAAAAGCAGTGGGATTGTTCTTGGAAAAACGAGAATACTCATTTTGTAAACCACATATTACAGAGGGAGGGAGAACTTGGGATTTGAAAAAATAAATAAAAAGAAACCCACACCAAAAATAAAGATGCAACACCAGGGTGCAAACAGATGCTGGGCATTGCAGAGGGTTAAACCAAAGCAGAAGGTGGAGCAAACTTTGTGTGCAGTGTGGGTGCATCCAAACATGCAGCCAAGATAATTAAGGACCAAAGAATGAGATCCAGGGCTTGGTTCTCAACTGAGAATCCAAGTGTGAAGCTGCACACTGGAAATCTGCTGCACAAGGGCACTGGGATTATCTGGCAATGTAACTTGTAGATGGAACCATGTCTGCAGAATGAGAGTGAAAATCTGAGAGGGAATTTCTCTTGTTTCCCCAGGGAATGACTTCATCATCCCAATGCACTGTCCAGAACTGGAAATCGCTCGTGTGGCCACCAGAATCTTGGATGAGTTGGTGAAGCCCTTGAGGGACATCCAGATTGATGACAATGAGTATGCTTGCCTTAAAGCCATCATCTTCTTTGACCCAGGTGAGCTTCCTTCTTCCTTCCTGCTTTCCAAACATGAGGCTTGAAAAGGAGCTGGGGTTTCTTCAGTCACCAGAAAAAGCCCTTGGCAGCAGCTCAGGTTCCCCCTGTCTCTGCTGTAATATGCAGCAAGGCCATGTAATGGGTAACCTGTTCCTGAACACTTAGCAATTTAGTAGTAACTCCAGCCAGACTGATGTGCAAGGTTCTGCAGACCCTAGAGAAGTTTTTTTTGCTTCTTCTGTAGCTTGGCTTCAGGAAAGCCCATCAGTCTGAAGTGAAGATGACTGTTAAGGACATGTATATCTGGACTGAATTATGCATAAGTGAAGTGAGTCAATCCAGGCAGAGCAGCAGCATGGAGCATCCATCAGAGTTGAGAAAGCAGCATTAAAAACCACAGAGTGCTGGGCTGTTGGGAGCACCCAGAAATATCAAGGATGTTTTTTAATGGATCCTGCTGGCAGCCAGTGGTGACTGGAGCAGGGCTGATCCTCACAGGCTGGGGAACAGGGAAACACCTAGAGGCAAATGAAAGCTTGTGTTGAACCTTTGCTATATTCTTATTCCACAAAGATGGGGAGTTCTGTCTCAGCCCAGGCTCCCCAAAAAAAACACTCCTGTTTCTGTGTGCCTCCAGAACCCCTTAAAAACAACCCTTGTGTCCCTTTGGTGTGTATTGCAGCTTGGAGAGAGATGGAGGAACAATTCCAAGCCCAGAACAATGCCCTTTTGTCTTCTACATCAATTAGCACAGGGAAATTAGAGCAGCATCCATTAGTTTTGGGGTTTTGCCACGTTTGCTGATTTGAAATCAAGATACAGGAGTTTTACAAACATCAGGAGCTTTGGCTTGCCAAAGAGCTTGCTGCAAACCTGAGTAAGGATCGAGTTAGTAAATTGAGTTTGACAAATTACCTTCTCAGCTGATCAGTATCTCAGTGAAGCTATAGCTCAGTGTGACAGTGAGGTGCCATGATTTCATCTAAAAGGAAAAAGGGTGAAGCTCTACAGAAGTGAAATTTGTTCATGCTAAGGAGCAGGCACGTCTGTGGAGTTACAGGCTAGTGTAAAATAATTTGTTAACCCCTTCATCTGGGCTCTTGGCATGATGGTCTCTAGAGTGTGGTGCTTCTGAATTCTTTGTACAGTGAAGGAAATGGATCAGCGAGCCCAAAATCTCAATTTTAGAGTGCAGGAGAGACAGGAGGGGGAAGGTGTAAATCCCAGCACTTTGCCCTACACAGGGTACACACCTGCTTGAGGATTAAGCAGGACTGGACAAGAAGTCCATGAAAAATGGGTCGACCACAGGTCAAAGACAAGATGTCAAGACAAAGATCTGATGCTGCAGGGGATGTTATTTGCATCAGATAGGAACCAGATCTGCATTATTTAGTAGCAGTAGCTGGGACTCCTAGTTTTTAGGGGGAAATTCCAGGCAATTTCCTCGGAAGAGCAAATACAGCTCAGCTTCTAAATGCTCTGCACTAATGACACCAGCCAGAAGTATTCATCTGAAGCAAGCTCTTATTTTTCTTACTCATTCCCCTCAAATTCCCCTTCTGTCTCCCTGTTCCATATGAGATTGGAAATGATAGCAGCCCAATACTAATCTGTCAGAAAACTCCAAGAAAATCTGTCAGAGACTCCAAGAGCTAATAGCCAGAGGATCAGCAGCGTTTCATCCTTTCCCCTCTACAGAGCCCGAGGGACAAGGTAACACTTTTTTTTTTTTTGGTTCATGGGCCAGGAATTAACTTCATTTTCCCCCTTCCCAGACTGCAAAGGCCTGAGTGAGCCTGGCAAGGTGAAGAACATGCGTTTCCAGGTCCAAGTCAACCTAGAAGACTACATCAACGACCGGCAGTACGACTCCCGAGGCCGGTTCAGTGATATCCTCCTCCTCCTGCCCCCTCTTCAGAGCATCACCTGGCAGATGATAGAGCAAGTCCAGTTTGTAAAGCTCTTTGGTGTGGCCCGGATTGACAGCTTGCTGCAGGAGATGCTGCTGGGAGGTAGGAACCCTGCTGAGAAAGGGCACTGAGGTTGCACGACTTCCAAGTTATTACAGGGTTTGTGTCCTTCTCTGGAGGGTGTATGGTGGAGAGAATTCGGTCTTGGGAGGAGGGAGGGGAAAGCTCAGGTAGAATTGTAGCTTGAACATGGGTCCTTCTCATTCCAATCCAATCCCCAAGCCATTTCTTTCTACTTTACTCCTGAAAATCTGGCCCAGAATTAAATTTATAGAAATGGGCACACTCTGTGGTGCTTCAGAACCTATCAAACTGATGCAGTCTGCAAGAAGACAATGTATTTTTTTTGTTAGCAATATGCAAAAGTTATAACTATATTGGCAGCCCTAATAAGAGCAGGAATTGGGAGACAGACAGACAGAAGAACAGTGCAGCTGGACATCAGCTGAAACCCCAGTGAGCTGGAGATGTTGTCCCTAGACTGAGAAGGGTTGAGAGACAGAGGAGAGCTGGAGCAGAAAGGAAGGAAAAATGAGCCAGGACATTAACCCCTACCCACAGAGGTCTTCCACCTTCTCTGAAAAAAAAAACCAAACAACAAACCCAGAGATTTGGCTCAGAGCATCTGGCTTCTTGGTAACTCTGCAAAGAGTGATGTCTTTTCCCACTTCCACTGCAGGAACAACCATTGATCTCCAGTACCAGTCAGGACCTCCCAACATCAACCTGGAACCTCTGCCAGGCCATGTCATGCCAAGCAACATGAGCTCTGTGATTCACACTGCTCCAGACCGTATGTATCCATTTTTATGCTATTAGTGTCAGTATATTTAAAGGACTTAATAGGAGCAGCCCTCAATAAAAAGACTTTTAGGTTTACTTATGTGCTGAAGGATTATGCTTGAATCAGAGTTCACAGCCCTCCTTGCTGAATCCTTTATTATGCAGCCTTGAAACACGTTTCCAAAAGAGAAGCTGAAATTGTCAGGTAACAGCATGATCCAGGGGGATTTTGAGATGCGATGTTACAGCATGAGATTAAGAACAATAAGAAAAAAGAAATCCAGCTTGGTGACAGCATATTTCGGTGAATGCAGGCAGTTCTGGGAAATACCACAAAGCAGCACACGCAGTTATTAGTGGCAAGATTTTCCAAGCTGCAAGTGCCTTGGTTGCTGTCAACCAGAACACAATATGACCCGAACACAAAACCATCTCCAACCACTCTGGGCACTGCTGCTAGGCAATGGCTACCTGGTCAGGCATTTATCTGCTGTCGTAGCAAGCTGACCATGTTATTGAGGAAACAGAAGTAGAAGATGAGCTGCAATTTAGCAGCCACTGCTATGTAATCATGCCTTGCACACACAGTCTTCTTCTCCCAGCTGCAATAAGCTACCTCTTGTAGCATATTTTGCAATTTCTCAGCCACATAAATGTTGACATCTGGTATTTTAGCCTTTTATTTTTATTATTATTATTATTATTGCTCTGTTTTGTTTTGTTTGAGCCACCCTGAAGTGAGGGAGAGTAGAGAGATGCTGTGTTCTGTAAATGAAGCAGAGCCGAGCAGGTGGAGCTCTCCTCCAAGGAGAGGAAGGATTGAAAACCAGTTGGGGGCATTTCCCAAGAGCAAAACACTGAGAGGAGTTAGTCCATGCTTACCAGTCCTCATCACAAACCAGGAAGGAAGATTCTGCCTGACCATGTCTGAATTCAGGCTGGATCCCCAAGCTCCTAGGCTCCTTGGTTTGCTGCATCTATGGGCACACTGCTCTACTGAACAGTTTTCAGGTCCATGTTAATTCTCTTTCTTGTCTCTCTCTCTTCCACAGCATCTCCTGAAACATCCCTTCCATCTCCTTCTACCAGCACAGGCAGTGAAGACTATAAACTAGGCTCTAGTGCAGGACCCAACGCCGTAGCACAGCTCTTGCCTCAGACAGTGATGCCCAAGCAGGAGATTTTATAGGGAGAGGTGGAAGGAGAAGCTGGGAGCAATGTGAATGAAAACTGGGCAAAAAGTGAAACTGGCCCCTTTCTCTTTGCAGAGGCAAAGCACAGCAACCCCCTGCCTGCAGCCGGAGCGGTCGGGCACCCCATTTCCCGGCCAAGTTGACCAGCAGGTCCCAGACTTCAGCAGGAGCCTCACCATGGGTCTTCCCACCACCAGCACCCTCCTCTCACCAGTGCTTTAGGTTAATGCTCTTTTCAGCAGCAGGACCAAGACTCTAAGCTCTCTGGGGCAGGGCTTCTGATTGCATTCACTCATCACCTCTCATGCTGTCATCATGTCCCTTTTTAAAGCCTTTGGCCACCATCTTCCTAAAACCAAATGCCTTACCCAGCTCCTGGTAATTGTATTTGAATTGTCAGGCTATTCCCACGAAAAGTTTAGTTACACTCCCATTTCTCCTACTGCCCATCAAGCTTTAGGAAGAGCATCTCCATCATCCTTAGCAGCCCCATGCTTTTTGATCCCAAACTCCACATAGCCCACCCAGCATTTAATTGCTTGTCAGTGATTACTTGTGATCAGGAATGCCAATGTCTGGTTATTTTTCCAAAATTTCCAGTGTATCTAGAGTCCAGCTGGGAGTCAATGCATCATCTCCTTTGTGTGCATGCCTAAGGTAATTCCAAGACAGTAGCAAGGGTCTCTGCATCAGACTGTGGCTGCTGGATCTGGTAAAACCCAGAGGAAAAAAAATATTAGAAAAAAAACCCCACCACCTCTCAGGAAGCTCCAGCTGTCGATCAAGTTACTGCTTTGTTTCTCCTGCAAACATATTTGGGAGAAGCAAATTAGAGTTTAATGCAAAACTTAACCAGCAGGAGGTAACCTACTAATAAATATGTGAAAAAAATTTAAAGTTATGCCAACAGATGACCATACGAGCTCCAACTTTTCTTGAAGTGCAGTCAAGTGTGTTATGGTGTTTGTTTTGCATAGATTGAACCTTATTAGAAAGCACTTATGGAAAACTTATCTGCACTGAAGTCCAGTGAGCTCCCTTGAGGAGCACAAGAGGCTGTGGTGAGCAGCAGGACACAAGAGTCTTAGTTCTGCTGCATCATGTAAATCTCCCTTCCCCACGTGCATCCCCAGTCACAGCAAAAATGAGATGATGGTGGTGCCCAGCCCTGGCTTGGGGAGGTTTATTTCACTAATGCTTGGGAAGCATTTTGAGATCCTCAGATGGAGGATGCTGTGGGAATGCAATCTCATTGATGAGCATCTGAACCTCATCAGAAAGGGGAGTACTTGGCATTTCAGCTGTTGGGGAGAGATTTTAGAGCACGAGAGAGAACTGAAAAGCACTGAGGGTTGACTTTCACTTTGGGTCACAGGGTTTTATTTTTCTACTGCCTCTGATGAACTTGTTCTGACATTATATGCTGATAACTTAGATTTGAAAAGGTTGTATCTGGAAACCAGGTCCCACTGCAAGCATTCCTGCTGCATGACAGATGCAACTGTGCTTACCAAACATTGCTTCCAGTTCCTCCATCATGTAGATTACATTACTTTTTCTATAAATTAAATGTACGTTATACTCATTAATGTTAAAATAATAAATAAATCTGTGGGGGAAATAAATTCCATATTGTATTTCATATGGACAGCTTGCTTTTTTTTTTCTTTTATTTAAAACCAAGTTTTCAAGTTTCTCTACTGATTTCTCTGATGCAAACACCTTAGGGATTTGTTTTCCATAAAAAAAGAATCACTTACAGCTGTGAAGAGACTGATGTAATTAAAAATCAAAGATCTTATCTGATAGAAGGAAATCAAATTGCCCAGGAACAAGAAGATATCAGCCTCAGCCTCCAGGATTTAGCTAATCTGATGAAGGTTTACAGCAAGGATTTACTGTCTTGCCAGTGGTCTGTATCAAGGGCTGGAGTGGATTGATTGCAAAAATCTCTTTCTGGCTTCCTTCTATCAAACCCCCCCCTCAAAGCAAACAAATATTCTTATGCAAAAATATCTTGGAAGCAACTACTTGATTTCTGCTTTATTGGAATAATGAATTTGTTAATGAGAGGCATAATTTAAAAAGATTTTAGCTGTCTGGCAAGATACTAGAACTGCTTTACCAGAACAACATGGACTTCAGGTTCTAAAGTCTTAATTCTCTCCAAGTTATCCATTTCCTTGCCATGTATAACCATTGGCTTTATTATCATGGAATCTAGATGTTATTTTAAGCTTTATTCTGCACTATAGTATTAAGAGAAACTGCAGAAGTATTTTGGAGGTGCAAAGTTTCACTGCTGGTATTAAGCAGCTGAGACTGTGATTGCTTTGATGCACACTGGCTCTTCTCCAATGTGTACTCCAGTGTGATGCCCACGGCTGTAATACAGTCAGGAAATACTGCAGGAGTTGAATTACAGTTTTTCTCCATCAAGAAATTTGGAACACACACCCCCCTCCCCCCACACACATGCAAAAGGACTGAGTGACACAAACAAAAATTTAAAAATAATCAATTAACATTCCCAAATCCCTCTTCAACCACAAAGCTCACTGCATGAATCCAACTGTTCCTCTGTACACATGAATAACTGGTCCAGTTAATTGTAGTGTTATTAAGAGATTCAAGAAGCATTTTGCAGCCCAAATTCTGCATTTCTAAGCCTCCCAGGCCACTTTCTTTCTGCAATAGCACTGAACACACCCACACATGAACACAGTGCCAACAAAAAGAAGTGAGAAGAGTCAGAGAAACACAACACTCCCACGCAGGGGAGGCACAAAGAAGTCCACAAATGAATTCTCTGTTGCCATTGCTGCAGTCAAAGACTTCAGAAACAGTTGATGGAACAACCTGACAGAACCACTAGAAATGAAACGAGGCACCAAAAAGGAGATAAATTAGCAGAATCCATCTGCAGAGATGTCATTTGGAGAGTAAACAAGCTCTTCCTTAAAAAAATATGTAAATCAAGCACAGCCTAACTCTTGTGACATACAAATATAAGCAAATCATTAACCAGCTTAAAAAGACAAGAAAGAGAAGAAGAAAAGTGCCATATTATACCCAGACAAGGTACCAAAGAATTTTTGCAAATGGGAAACTACTTCCAATCTCTTCATCCTTTACCTCCTTTGTACACCTCGCTTCCTCCTCATCCTCAGCCTTGCTGGGTCAGTTCTGTTGAACGTGACCCAAACTGCTGCTTCCCAGGCCACATAATTTGTGTTCTCTGTATCTGAAGCTACAGAGCTTGTGGAAAAAAGCAGCATCTGTGGAGAGAACATAAACCTGCATTTTACAGAAGTACCTTCAAGGTGCAAAGCCTGAGATACCCTATTTAGAGTTTTCAAAGAGGAAGTTGTATTCCTCCTGTGTGTTCAGACAAAAAAGTACTAATAAGACAAGAAGTTACTAATAAGACAGAGGATGCAGAAAAGAAAATGCCCAAGAGCAGCTAAGCAGTTAGCAGAGTTAAAAACTCTTAGTAAGCAGAGAAAAATCTTTAATTTGGAGAAGTATCACTTGTTACTTGATATACAAGTAGCAGGAAGTCACAAGCAAGACCATTATCCTGATGTATCTGAAATAGATGTGAAGATGCACATTAATGTGCAAAAAAAGTGGCATACAGAGAGGAGTTAATTACTTTAAGACTTCAATGAATTACTTTATTTTTTTTTTACATTAAAAAATTACAACATAACAAGGGTTTGAAAAGCCAAGTAAACCTGATTTCACACACGCACACACTTGCTAAGTCACAGGGTCCAACTGCTTGCAGTGATGTTTTCTGATTTTCATCAGGATATTTCATTAAACATACACATGAAGAGCCTCATGACAAAGCCAGACACATTTCCCTCCCCTTCCCCCCCCCTCCCTCCCAATCTTTTTGATGTGCAACCAAATACACCAAGATTCCAGTGGAAATTCCACCTTTCCCCTCAGCTACACCAGACGTAGTTTTGTTCATTTGACCACAATTTTACTGGATGTGTCCACCTAGAAATTCTCCAGTACTAACACATCATCTCCCCCAAGCAAAGTGAAGATTTTACCTTGTATTGCACAGGTTTTGTTCGCAGGGCCAGAGATAAGAAATGGATCCCTCAGGAATTTCCCCCACCCAATGGTATAAACCTGATGAAGCTGGAATTAGGATGCCAGTTACAAAGAAATGGAGCAGCAGGTCACTGAAAAAAGGAAGTATAGCTTCTGTAGCACATAAACTTGATAATGTAAGATTCTTCAGCATGTTGAGCTGCTTGAGGTGGGAGAGATCATCAGTGCTACTGGCAAAGCAAAAGCAAGAACAGGACAATTTTAAGGCAAGTCCCAGAACAGGGAGCTATTTACTTTCTAGGCACGATTTCAAGCTATGCATCAAGGCTCCTGCTTTATCCTTTATATTGTCAGTAATTTATAGAATAGATTAACAAGAATACAAAAAAATAGTCTAAATGTAAGTTTTAAAGAATTCACTTTTAGCTGAATTCTATTACTTGCAGGTTTATAAACATTTCTCAGCACTACTGTTGTTTGTCAGGCCTGCATAAAGCAGTTCTAGATCTATATTGCTTTCATTCCTTGAAAGTAATTTTGGTTGGAAAATGGTTAGATTCAAAAATAATTCCATCTACTGCAGATCTTTCTACATTTAAGATCTCCTGTGCTTGCCAAAGGCAACCTCTCTCATTCCCCTGATGTCTGTGTTTGAGGGATCACTAGGTTAACAGCTTTCCTTCTGTGAAAAGCCTATACAGCAACCAAAAAAAAGGGGCAGAAAAAGACCTTACAAAGACAACTGTTTTAAACTGACTCAAATCTGCAGTACATTCATTTTTATCTCAGACAGGAGGATATTTTCACTGGTCTCACTTACCCCTGCACAAAGGACTAGATACAGTCCTTAAACACCTAAGCTAAAGATCCCCCAGAAGCAAAAAACTAAGAATTGGAGATGCATCTCTGAAGGCAGAATCTGGCCCACAGCTGGCAGCTGAAAGGCTTGTTTACTGAAGATTTAGAGCTTACCTAAGTGCCAAATGGGATTAATACTGCCAAACACAAGACTTTTGTGAGCCTGGGAAGACATTTGGCAGGGGTGTAACAGTGCCTCTGATGTGTTAAGCTGTTGTGTGCACCAGTCCTTTGAATCACTTGCATATGAGGAATGTGTGCCTGAAGTGGGACACAAGAGTACAGCTCTATTTATTAGGACAAGCTGCTATAGAAATTAAAACTGAACAAACCACTATTCCCTGAAAACTGGATTTAGAAGGCTAGGTCTCATTTGAGATCAACTTTCACCAGAATGCTCCTCCTTATGATTGACAACTGCACCTAAGTATATATTTATTTTTTTTTTTATAAAAACACACAGGTAATTCCCCAAACATTTATCAAATAAAAAGGGTTTAACAAAAATGGGTAATTAATCTCATCAAATAAATTACAGTAGCATGACAACATTTGGCTTCTTTAGTGTGACCACGTGCTTTTTTCCTTTATTATCTTGCTGTCAAATCCATTACAGATCCAGTTCATGTCTCTGAAAGTTAATGAGATGTCTGTGACGATAAACGTAGAAAACTCTGCTTGCTACAAGCAAATGTCTGATATCAGTTTCACCTGGTCACAGATTATATGCAGACAGCCTTCTCTGGCCCCAAATAAATATTATAGAGTATTCTTGCAAGTTCCAGCATAATTAGACTCAAACAGAAAACTCGGGTCCTCCTTTCTTTGCTCGCAGCAGGAGTCGCCTGATCCGAAATCCCGCAAAAGGGTTGATCCACAGGAGTGAAGGCTGACCCCCAAAAACTGATTTCATTCCTTCCCAACGTAGTCTCCTCTCCCACGTTGGCTTTTCACTCTTCAGTCTTTCAATCTCCTGTATATAAAAGACAGGCAGTGATGCACTTTTAAATCTGTAACTTAATGCAGTCTAGTAACTCCCAAAACTGACGCCTCTTCTGATTAAGGTGTAGCTGCTGAGATGATGTTTCTTCTGGGAATTTATTTAGGAAGGATGAAATAAGAATGGATGATGGAACCTCGTGGGTACACGGCAGAAGTCTTAGAACATAAAATGGGTGCAAGAAGGCTGCTCTACCTCTGCTTCTTCCCCACCTCAAACTAAAAAATAGATGACCAGATAAGCTGATGTCAGAGCAAAGGATCTGCAGGCCATGTACCTTCCTGCACTAGAAGTTCACTCAATTAAACCAGACAATAAGGCTTCCAGGAAAACTCTTGTACTGCATTTCCTGAAGCAGGACTTAGTCTCACAAATTCAGTATTTAGAACATTTATTTTTTTTTTTTATTTCCCGCTAACCAAGGCTAAATATTTACCAATTGTTTTTCAGAGCTACTCAGTAGCACATTTCTAAAGAGCCTACCCTGAGAAAATTCTGGACATCCACAAGATTCAAATTCCTTATGCTTCCAGTTAATTATCTGTTACAAAACATCCTCTCAAGGTTTATCACTGCAGAATTAAGGGCAAGGGAGCCAAAGGTCCAAACTATATTAGCCTAATAAAGTGTATCAAAGTAGAAAAAAGAGTGAAGGGTTGATACAAGATAGCCAGTGTAAGTGTAAACCTGAGAAAAGTTAACATTTCTCATTACAGGGACCAGGAGTTTGTGGCAGTAGAGAAGTGGAAGCCCAAACTGAAGTCAGAGGCTGGGAAATACCTCTAATTGAAAAGCTCATTACAAAATTCATGTTGGAGAAGAAAATGAAACTTTTACAACAGTTTAAGTTCTTACAACTGCAGATACTAAAACTGATGTGCTAATTCAGATCTAGGGTTTTTTCCCCAAATTAGAGTCTCTCCTCATGCAAATCAATCCATATCTCATCACATCTTCCTAGAATAATTGTTATAGCTGAAGTCAAAAAGTAAGAGTTGTTAAAAGTAGAGGTCTTTACCGTTTCATCGTTGCATATTGAGTGGATTTGGGTGCCAAACATGACTGCAGTGAAAGTGAGAAACAGAAAACCTTCAAGGCACAAGAAGATCATCAGGATCACAGTTACAGGTGGGGAGAAGTCACTGCATTCTGTGAAAAAAAAAAATAAATGTACTTTATACCCCACAAATCTATAAAGTCTGTTCGTAGCAAGACATCCTGTCTTCAACAAACAAATATCTGACATTTGAAACAAACACAATTACAGCAAACTTCTAATTTCTAGCAGTGCAGCACCTTCACTTGCTGCCCAAGGGAATAAAGAATTTTAAGGAATTAACACTTTTTGGCTTCCTACAGAGCACATGGCACTGCATTATAACAATCCTTGAAGTATTTCAAGTGTATAACATAAATGTTTGCACTGATTTAAGTCCTGGGAACTGCACACATAAAGATGAAAGGAACCTGAAGTTTCATGCATGCTAAATACTGTAAAAACCATCACCAGTGTCAGCTCTGACTTGCTAGTTAATCCAGGTGCTCCATTTTGTTGTGATTGCTCTATTTTTATTTTTTTTTTTAATTCACCATACAAAATAATCAGGTTCTGAGTTACACTTACAGTCACATCTCTGGAGACCCCCCAATCACCTGATTAATTGAATTATTATTTAAGAGAGAAGATATGTATAGTATGTAGGAAGCAGAACATTTCAAGTATGAAAAGGATTAAGATTTAACAGAATCTTCAGCAAAAAACAGTCACATGGATGCCCCTGTTGCCTCAGGTACCAGCAAGAACATCTGATCAACCATTTTCTGCCAAAAGCATGAGATCAGAAAGAGCTTTGGTACACTGGAGCACTGAGAATATTCCAAGTAAAAAGAGGGACATTTTAGAAAATTTATTTTCTACAGGACCTCACTTTCAAAAGACTGAAGTCCTGGAATATTTTCATCCATGGGGCTGAAAGAAGTGGAACACTATGACCTTCTCTTAGTATCTGCTGGATTGTGTCAGTGAAAGTTTAAGTATTTTCTTACCAGTCCACTGCCCTCGGACACAGGAGAAAAACTGAAACCCACAGAGAACGAGCGCATGAGCTGAAATTAGGGCTATATACATCTGGAAATAAAAGAAAGTGCTTACTTTTGACTGCTGCCAGGTAGCAAACCAGACATTCCATTCAGCCAAGCCTTCAGCACTGCACACCACTTTCCCATTTCTCTTTTTAATGCAATACAAGGATGTAAAAACAAATTCTAATTAAGTTGGAATGTAAAAATGTGGGAAGCCTAAGGATTAGCTCCCTAAATCACAGAACCATTTTACTAATTGTTACTACACAGCAAAATTAAACCAGTTGAAAATAGCAGCACTTTAAAGATAATGAGAGTGACTAAAAATGCCTTCCTGCTTGGAGAATATTTGCACAGAAGGAAAAAACCCACCAACACAAAGCAATTTCACCCTTCAGCCATTACTTACTACTAAGCATAATTAAAATTTTTATAATCAGTGGAGATCCATACTGAGATCAAGCTGCTGTTGATCTTCACTTACCGTAAACAGAACAAAAAACCTCTGATTTTTCTCCCCCACACAATTATTCACCCACGGGCAGTGGTGATCCATCTTCCGAATACATCGTTTGCAAATACTGAAGGAAAAGAAAAGAAAGGAGATTTCTGTTGAGAAAGAAAACTTTGCATTTTCATGTAGAAAAAAAGGGTATCCAATGGTCGTATGATGATGTGCTGAAAACTTTCTTGACACACACAGAACAGTGATTTTTATTTGCATGTTTTAAAAGCTATTTGCTTGCTCACAACTCAGCTTTTGGTTGTTACAAAACTGACTGTGTATATAAGATATTCTTCATAGAAGCAAAACAGTATTAACATGAGAACCATTGCATATCCAAACACATAATCAAACAAATCCTGTCTTGTTTTAGACACTCATGGCACTGAGTGTCCAAAGCTTTAGTTCTCTCTAGATTCAATATTAAAAAAAAAAAACCACAAACCTCCCTTCTGGAGAAGTTTTAGACAAATCAATTATTACATATTAACAGATTTTCAGGTTGTAAAATTAGTTTGTGAATAAGAAAACAAAACAAATAACAAAACAAAACAAAAAAAAAAAAAAAGGAAAGAAATTCACGTCTTCAAGAGAGAAATTGTCACTGTCAAGGTTTCAACTGGCCATAGAATTCTGTACCCATGGAATCAAAGTCTCACCTAAAGAACAGGTTCCAATGTCACATCTCACTTCCTCAACAGAAAACAAAAATATTGAACTATAAGCAGCACACATTCCTTGCCTGCTTGTTAATGAATATTTAAGCACCACTGTTGTTTATTAGTTCTGCACCTAACTTAGTTTTTTGCACAGTTTTCAGTCAAGATTATTGCCAGAAAAGTCAAATGTTTCCATAATCCCATTTTGTAACCACCAGGCCATACAGCATCAGAGGCCTCAGTTCTCTTACATTCAGGTCCATCTGCAGCCAAGCACAAAACAGTTCCACAAGAGAAACAGAACAGCTGCAACAGTTCTGCCATAAACCAATAACTGAAGTATTAATACTTGGTACTTCATCTTCCTAGCTTAGGACTTAGGACAGCCATCCACTCAGAGGGTTTCAGATTTTCCTTCAGAACAGCAGAAATAAAGTGTTCTCATTTCTTCAGTTACAAAACCAAATAAGCCTAAAAAATGCAGGCACTATTAATCCAAACCTTTTGGTTGCAAGGCATGCTTGTCTGTGTGTGGTACCTATGAGTGCTGCAGTGACAAGGCATGAAGCAAAGCCAGATGATTGTCACTAGAGAGAAGAACAGGGTGTGTGTGGGGAGGGAAAAAAAAAAAAGCAGTGCTCTGAGGCATAAAATAACTTTTAAATCACTGCATGTGCATGATGATAAGGTAATTCAGCAGAAGGCAGAACATACCCCCTCTGCAGTTTAAAGGACAGAATCCCACACTCCTCATTGCTCCTCTGAATGAAGCTCCCTTTGCCCTGAGTTATCATAACCCAGCCCCTACATTCCCACTGCATCTGGTTTTCTGGGCATTAGAGACTATTAATCCTCTGATGCCAATTACTTTTTGAACAGTGTCAGGTACACCTGAAAATCCCAATACCATAACTAAACACTACACCCATTCTCTAGGGCAGAAGAAACAGGTCTCATTCAAGGGAAGGCACTCAGAAACCAAAAGGTTTTCATTTCACAGCCTGCTGCCTGTAAATTCAGCCTGTAACACTGAATATACACTTTCACTCTAAAAAGAATATTAATGTGAAGTACTGAGTGAAATCCCATTGAGGCTCAATCAAGCCAAGCACTTGGAGGCTGGGGGTGAGCAGGACTCACTTTTGCTCATTCAGTATTTCTCACAAGCCTCCACAGACCTCTTCAAGACATCAAATGTCTGGAACTCTGCTTTCATTTCTCATTTCACACCACAATTCAGCAAACTCTTTCAGCCAACAATCTCAGCAATGCTCAGACTGTGGTTCTGCCTTCTTCCTACCCCCATCACTTGAATTCTACTCCCTGCTCTGTCCAAGCACAGATGTTACTGCAGCAAGAATCTGGGAAATTAATTCCATTAGCTGGGATGTTTCATGTGCATGAAGACTCACACCTTGCAGAAGAAGAAGGAGCAATATGATAGTGAGGAGGAGCAGCTGTGGGCAATGGAAAGGTCTTCTCCAGGTTGGAATTGCTGCAGACTGCACTCAAGCAAAACTGAATTAGTTTTCAGCATCAAAGATCAGATTCAGAAAGACACAGCTAATGGCTTAAGATAAATTGGTCTGGATGACAGGAACTGACAGGGAGATTGATACAAACATCTCAGCCACCTGATTTTGAATAATAGTTCCCCACAAATAAACACAGGCAGTTGGAAGAGGCTAGAAATAATGACAGCTGTGCTCTCCTAGTGAAAGAGAAACAGCATTTACTCAGGATAAGCCTCTTCCTTATGCTGAAAATGTTAACTGCTTAGTAAAATCTCAGTTTAATCTATTTCACTGAGGCTGGATATTTAGCTGTAATTTTTTCTTCTTTTTCCCATCACTAATGTGTATTATGAAAGTATTTTTCTTCCTTAAAGAACTTCTGCTGCAGTGTTGCACAACAATTTTCATAACTACATCCTAAGAGTCTCTTCTGTTAATAATTTACTACTCAAAGCAGGCACTGCAGCTTTGAGTGGAAGTATTTCCCAACAGGAACCAACTTCAATCTCCATTTTCAAGTCTCTTCTATCAGCAAATTGCCACTTTGACTATCTGGGACTTGACCATCCTTTTAATGTCCTGGGAGTGGGTTTGTAAGCCAATAAAAAGTGGCAGTATAATCAAACAAACCTTTTTTTCTCTTTGATAAACTCCTGCAGTGCTAAATTTATGGCAAAGAATCAGATTCTGCTAAGTGGTCAATGCAGTGTGTACTCAACACTCAAAAATTTACAAAATCCCCTCTGTTTTACTTAAGAAAAGTTGAACAGCATGTACTGTCTGAGTAACAAAGACAAGTAAACCATATATCCAACTGCTGGTAAAACCATGGCAGCAGGCTTAAAAAAGGATAGCACAGAGACTTTCAGGCCCTGGCTTCCCAATTCCCTTGTGTAGAATATCTCACTGTGTGTTTCACAGAGGCAGAGAAAAGTAAAACAACTCCCAAGACATGCAAAAAAGCCATGTCCTTGAACCAGTGGTTAGTGAAAACAAACCTGCTGAAAATATCAGAGACTTCCTTCATTGTAGACCATATACACTCTTGGTCTGCTTAAATAATAAATACCACTCAAATTCTTACTATAAACAATGTCTTTGAAGTCCCTACTTAGCTTATTTCTATTCTTCTTATGTAGAGTTCAACATAAGATGTCTTCATTTAGGGCTACTTCCAAATTAGTAAATCCCATCAGGATAGGATGTGGGAAACACTTGACAAAACTACCTGCAAAGCCTCTGTTGAAGTCAGCCTAAATCTGAGATGCACAAGTTAGCAAAGCTCCATCCTCCAGCCAGCAGAAGCTCTGAGGTGTCCCTTTACCACCAACTCAACGCCAGGACAACTGAACAGAATGCACAAAGCTGTTCTGGATTCCCCAGAGAGGAGCAGTTTCTATTCTGCCACACAAAAGCAGCTGCACTGCTTCCACCCCCAGCCCCTCTGAGCCAAGCCCTCCAGCTGTGTTCATCTAACACTCTACCAGAGCTAAAAAAGCCAGCCAGGACCTAAAGCTCTGCACCTAAAGGCAGGTCTGCTACCTGCATCTGTGCAAAAGCTGACCTACACCACAGATGAACTCAGAGATCATTTTATTCTTGACTCTTCATACATGAATTTTTTCCCTTCCCACTCCAGACACAAAAACCCACTCACATCTGAGTGAAGAACAAGATTTCAGTGCCAAGGCAGAGTGTTTATAATGGAAATAGCTTCTCAGCCATAACTCTCACACAGATAAGTGACATACTCTGAGACATTTCATTTAGAAACCACCAATTTCAAGAATAATTTGAGTCCTGACAAGACTTCACCCTGTTCTTTTGATGGGCACTAACTCAGAGCCTTAAATTTGATATACCACACAATTCAAGACACATCTATCCTCACACCTAGAGACAACCACCAAAAATATTTACATATTTATGTAAGTCTTAATTATACAGGCATACCTACTTTCAACTCTTGCACAATAAACATAACAAACCCATAGTGCCTGAAAACCCAGGAGACTGAGAATAAAAACCTTGATACATTTACTGTCTTTTCCATAGCACATTTAGTTCCAATTATCAGCACTTCTGTCCTTATTAAAATTAATCTTCAATAAGCAGAAGTGCATTTAACCAATTATGCATACAGCCTTGGGAAATAATCTGCCAATCCACATTTGAGTTCAAATGACACACTACAAAGATAAATTGACATGAATTCAAGTGATAGTTTGGAACTAATATCTATCTTCTTAATTTAAGGCTGCAGGGGTCTTTTCTTGTATCACCTGCTACCAGAAATTTCCTGTCAGAAATTCTTCTTTGCCCTGTATTATCTACAGTAAAATAATTAGAGTGATGCACAGGAAAAAATATCCACAGATCAAAGAGCATTTAAGACACCACGTGATGATTATGTTTTTAAAAATTCAAGTCTCTTGCTTCTTTCCCCTCATCCACATTAATTTTGGGGCAGAGCATGCTGCATGTAAAAAATACTCTGCAATGTATGATTTTGAAGATTTGAGACCAAAAGAAACTGTGGGGGGGAAAAAACCAAACACAAGTATCAGGAACCTGACTCCAAAACTCACAACTGCTTTAAAGAAAACCATGGCATACCTGCAATGGTGTGCACGTTCAGGTTTGATGCTACAGCACTTGGGACATTTGTAGATCACTTCTCCTGGCTTCAGTTGCAAATTATCCATGTATTCTTTAGTGGCATTTCCTTTGGGTACAGCTCCCTGAAATAATTTCAATTAAAAAAAAAAAAGAAAAAGCTGCTTAAATGGTGTGAGAGCATTTAAAAATGCATTTTATAGACTTCATACCAGCAATATCAGGATAATTGCTGAAATAAGCTCATTTATTCAAAGCCAGTCCATCATAAGCCAGAATCATTTCCAAATGAATAAACTACCTCTGCTTGACCCTAAATGCAATTTCACTTAAGCAAGATCCATCTGTGGCCAAGTTTTAGCACAGTTCTGATAGAATCTAGTCAGTAGCACACAGAAAATGGGGAGGAAGACATGTTTTTACATGCAAATACAAGCACTGCAGGTACAATATTTGCTGAGAAATCACTCTGAACAAGCCAAGAGATGAGCCTGCTTACAGCAGCTTGTGTTCATGGTGATGTTTAATCATTAGTCCAAGCCATCCACAAAAGTTATATCAGCAAAACCTGTTATTTCAACTCTCTGAATCCAAGGTTTAGCCACCTGCCTCCCCTCTCCCACACAATTTTCTCAGAAACAACACTCTGCCTCTTTTTGCATCAAGACTTTGGCTTGGACACTGAACCACTACTGGTTTCCTTATTCTACATCTGGCACTCAGCTACTGGGAGAGCTGGTGGAGCTACATGGGAAACAGTTGAAGGAATTGATCCTGTAGAAAAATATCCCATCAGGAAAAGAAATTATTTTTTGGTGATTAGTTCTCTGAGCTGTTCACCATGGAGCTGCATTCAAGACAACAGGGAAGATGATGAATGGACAGGAACAGTAAGCAGGATTGCTTCTCCCAGTCACAACATTAATCCAGAGCCTCCCAAAATCAGAATCCATTTTGGGATGAGTAAGAAGAAAACAATGGAAGGTATCATTGTCACCTTGCTTATTTATGGAGCTAAAAGCTTGTAACGGGTGTGTAATAAAAGGGCAATGGCCTTTCTGTATCAGCCCCTCCAGGCCAGCACTTGTGTCACACAGGGACAGCATTCACCAGTTCAGTCTGTAATTATTTCTCATTCAGAAAGACCCCACTGGGAACATCATCACTTTCCACAGACACCTCATGTTAAAGAAGTTTTTGGGACAGAACTAAGAAACCAGCAGACACTTCAGGTTCAAGTGCAAAACATTTATCTACTTAGGCAGAAAGATTAGGTTGCCTATGGCCTGGAATAACAATCTTGAGTTTGTATTGCCTGAGAAAGAGCCCAAGTTCTGCCCCAGATGAGCTCTTTCGTGAAGTGGTGCTTCAAACTGGAGCCAGATGGCCTTTGCTGGAGTTCTGAGAGCTTCTGAAACACTCCTGTTGTATTGCTGAAGTGTTCCTTGCAATATGAAAATTCTCAAAGTTAAGACTTAGGTGTAAGCACTGTGAATTCTCTCTGAGAGAACTCCTAAAGCACAAATTCATCCTGTTTCAGTTAAATTTGTGCTTGCAAAACACAAGTCACATTCACCTATTCACCTGCCACTAAAGGCAGCAACCTCAGGCCATGCTGTTAGCATTTTGCTGGTAAAAAATTTGCTCTATTTCAAAAATATCTTTCACCAGTTCCTTCCAGTGGAAAAAAACACCCTATTTTTATAATTATAGAAATAAATGTAGTTCACATATGTCTGCAGGCAGATTACTCCTTTTTCCTTCAACCTTAGTTTCTATCACAGAGTCCCATCTTCCATTCTGGGAGCCACCAGGAAAGGAGTGGAAGAAAAAAGGCAGCAGTTAACTTCAATTTCTATCATGTTTTATCCAGAATGAACAAAATTGGTCTAGAAAGACACAGTTTTTCCAGGGCATATTTTTAATGCAATCTATTCTTAAATCACAAACTTTCTTAGCTGTCACAGTCTGTAGAAGTTGCAACATTTCACCACTGGGTGTGGGCTCAACAATAAATCAAAGACCTAGCAAACCATTAACTAGAACACCCTGCTGTGTTTTTCAAACACTCCCAGAACTTCTACATCCACTGTTGAACATCTCAAAGATCTGGAGAAAACAGATGTTTTCCCCCTCACCCTCTCTCCTCTGATTTATTCCCTGAAAAGAATACTAGATTTTAATATGAAATAAATAATCTGATCTCTTGCACTACTGAAGAGGAAAAGTCCTAAGAAATGTGTATTTCCAGGACCTCTTACACTGTTCCTGTGTGGGTTCAGCTTAAATCTCCCTTTCCACTGACTCCAAATACCCAAACACAGTGAAGTGTGTATCATGTAGCACAGGAGTTCTTACTTTATGCCAATATGTGACTTAGGTTTTTCAGCATGTCCACCTCTAAAAGCTCTTTTGTGTGCCATAAATGGAAGACACATTTCAAATGAGTCACCAGGATGAAGCTACAACTTCATAAGAAGTTTTGAATATATGACAAAAAAAAAAAAGAAAATTTAGGACAGAAAAGCTTTATTATCTTCTTCAGAACCTGAGTTAATGTTTCACAAATAAACTATATTTCTCATGAGCCTACCACTCCTCTTATAAATTAATTTTATACTGCCTGCTCCTGAAGTTAAAACTTATTTATGGTTTCATTAGAAGAACAAGAAAAATACAGATACCACTGCTTCAAATGGAGGGTTCTGCATCCAACACCTTTCCTAGCAGGAGGAGACTGACTCCACTTCTCCCAATTTCTCAGCAGACCACAAGCTACACAAGAGAACAATCCAACATCAGGGGACATTCACATACTTACTGGATCAGTGAGCATAGTTCTCAGATGTGATGACAAAGCCAGCACTGCCAAGCAGTTAAAGAGAACCCCGTTGATCACAGAGTACCAAAAGTCTTTGGAAGGCAGCAACATGACAAAAGTTACTACAAAGTCTGCATAGACAACCAGCAGCCAGGTCATTATGGCACAGACCATGCCACAGCCATCCCGGATGAACCAAACCCTCTCTGCCATGTCAGCCTCTGAGGAAGAGGAATCATAGCTGTCATTTTCAGCAAGAAGTGGGTGGTGCTCAACATCCCGGAACCTGTGCCCTGATGACTGCATGGTTTTCTGGCCTCACCCTGCAGGAAACAAAGGTATCACTGTAAGGCATGAGTTAACTGGAAATACAGGTGGTTTGGGGGTTTTATTTCTGTGTGAGAAAACATATTCCAGCTCAAAACAGATTTCCAAGATTTTGTTTGTTTGTTTGTTTACCAAAACCTTGACAATTTTTTGACTTTGTAAAGATGAAACATTTCTTTAAGGAAAAATATTCATTTACAAAGTTTCACCTACAGTTTTCTAAGCCATTTACTGAGTTAGTTGCATCCACAATTCTGGAAGACATTTATTGGGTTTTAGAATCTTTTAACTTTCTTTGTAATCATGCAACTTTAATGCTTGGCAAAGGGATTTTAAAATGGTTCCATTTCCCTCTTGCTGTGCCTGTAAACTATTACTGCCCTTTTGTTAACAATGCAATCTCTTTCTTTTATCTTAAATGGCAAAATCTTCATTAAATTACAGCTCATATTTCTCAAAAAACAGCAAATTATGTCACCAGACTGTTGACTTTTCACATTGCTCCAGCAACCTAGCAAAGAGCAGGAAGGAAAAAACAGACTGGAAATAAAGCTGTTCTACTACATGGGTCAAAACAACAGAGGAAGTTAAAAAACTGCTAAATTTGTTGACAGAAGTGATATTGTGTTGAAAAAACCCACAAACCTGTTTCAAAGATAAACTGAATAACTTACAAAATGGTCTCATATCAGACCAATCTTAAGGGGAAAAAAAAAAAACCCTGTTAAATGAGCATGGCAATGGATGACATGAATCAGATTTTCAAAGAACACATTAATTAATTTAATTTCATGAAAACTCTTTGAGGGCTCTGTTGTTGTTCTCATGTAGAACAAAAACAAGACTTGAAACCTTAATAGTTTTCATAAAACCAGAATAATTTTCCAGACATCTCTAAAAAGAAAAGACAGCAAATGGCAGAACTGAAGTGCCATCAACAAGCAGGAGACAAATTAAAGCTTAAACACTGTGCATTAAGAAAAGCCTGCTACTTCAGAAGTATTCTGTGTTCTAAAAATCATATTGATTCATGCTATTAAAGGCCATGTCTGAGATAACCTTGAAAGCATTATATTGATTGATGACAGTCAGGCAGAAGTCTCTTTTTTTTTTCCCCTTTTTAATGGCTGCCTACATGTGACTGGGAGGAATTGGGGCACTTCAGTTTACAGCCTGAGACCCTGAACACAGGATCACTTTGTTAGTTTAAAATGGTCCATTATTAGGTAAATATTATTATTAGTTATTTAATAATAATTATATAACTATATAATTATTATTAATGGACCATTACTAGGTAAAGAGACTCACACAGAGAGTTTCCAGATGAAGCCATGTATTTTTAAATCCTTTAAAAAAACCCCTCAGTCCTATCTACCAAGAATCAATTCAGATAAATGTATTCTGCCCAGTAAATCTTTTTAAGTCTCATGTGTTGATGAGAGAACCAGGCAGGAATAAACCAAGAAATGAAAACAAGTGTATGGAGATTGCAGTGTAAAAATTACAGAGAATTTCACACAAGTCACTTTTCTTAGCAGAATGTGGCTGTTAAGCCATGGATGAGGGTAGCCACACACTAGAAAAAAAAACAACAACTTGGAAAATAATAAAATTAACCTTTCTTGAAAGTAATTCAAACTTATCCTGAGTAACTAAAGGCCTACTCTTTTTGACTACTTGAAGTTGTTGTAGTATTTCTGAAAATTTACAGTTAAAATTACAATCCATGCCTATTAAATTCAATAGTATTTTATGGCATCAACCACTCACTGTGGCCAAGGCTTGTAAAAAAAATAAAAATGAAGCTTCATGAAGCCAATGTAGTTACCAGCTGGAACATGAAGATAACCTGACAAATCAGCTATTATCTCACAAAAAATAGGCACCTAAAATTGTAAAGACATGTTGTCTTGCTTTTTTTCTCTCTTTTTAGAAACCCCACTCCTTCAAGACCTGCTGCTTTACAGTTGTTTTGATTTGTTTGAGAGGACTGAATGAACCAAAAAACAACCTCCCAATTCTGAAGCTTCCTCCAGAACACAGATTTGGGATTCCATCCATCCAAGGTACAACACCTCAGAAGAAAAATATGCAATTATTTCTCAACCAATGGAAGTTTTCAGCTGCTCAGATCAACAAGTTACCTTAAACCAGAACAGGCATCAAGACTTTGAAAACCAAAATAAATCAGTATATCAAGAATTTGATTTTTAGATGAATTCTGCAAGCAACTCCTTCCTCATACACGTGAAAGGGCATCATATTACTGGTTTCATTTTGGTTAATTGTATTAGAGATAACTAAGAAACTTGTTAGCACAACAGGGAAAAACTCACATACCTTACAAATATTTTGTTTGTTACTCTGACATCATGTCCCTCCTTTGGGCTATCCTGGGCTATTCACATAGTCATATCTGATGTAATCTGAAAATACATCATCAACAAATTGATTAGCACTTTTACTTCACCAGGAAAATAGTGTTAAGAAATAAATAATATACATGCATAGAAGTACTTTGAAATATACTGTATGTATGTACAGCAAACAAGGTTCTGACCAAAAGGAAAAAAGTTTTAGATTAAGCCATCAAAGAACAAACCAAAAAACTCTATAAACAGTGCTTCAAGTAACATTCTGTCTTGATCACTGATTTTTTTAAAGTTGAATATACAGATTTTAGCATTGCATACTAATTAATCTGAAGATCTATTTCCTTGTCCTGTGTGCCACTCCTGTATGACTAAGAGAGAAGAATATAAAAAGAGTAATAAAGTTCTTTTATTGCTTTCAGAGCTTAGAGAAAGGTTTTTGGTAGCAGGTTATTAATAGCAAGTATGCAGTCTTAATATTATTTTTATAATTGTAAGATGACATAGGAAAAAAATTGGTTTCACTGCAATTATGAGACCAAGCTATGGCAAATTTAAATTAAAGAAGCTGCTTCTCCCAGAATCTGTACATAAAAGAAAATGGCTCACAACTATGCCAAAGAGAATATACACTTATAAAGTCCTCCTTGCTAGAAATTCAACCATACAGGCAAATAATTACCATCTGATATGACACATATAGCCATTTACTTTGAATGGAAAGCTTCTGAAACAAGCTTGTTATTAAAAAAATCCAAATGCAACACTGCTGATGGGGCTATTCAGTATATATCTTCACATTTTCCCAGTTCAAGGATAATTATACCCATGCAGACTCCCCCTGAAATTGAGAAGGCTCATGTCTTATTTAAATGATCTCCTATGATCTACTGCAAGCCTAAAAGGTAATGCAGTGCTTATTATGCACATGTAATTGCATGAAGCTCCTGATTGCCTTCTGTTTTGCTTTCCTAAATAAGCTTTTATACTTTTGTTAAACAAGTTTTCACAATATTGTGAAATTCATAATCATTAAGTTGTCATGGGTATGGCATTTTGTAGAAACTGAGTAGAAACACACAAAAAGAAGACAGGTTGAGCAGATCACAGTAATTTGCAGTGTCACCCACCCGTTCTCTTGAGTTGAAGATGACAAGAAATAGAACAGACAGGCTATGCTTCTGCAGGTGAAATATTAAAGTCAGAATGATCATCTGAAATTGTCAGCAGAGAATTAATTGACAAGCCAGAGCCCTGATTTGGTCACTCAGTTCCCTAATCCTACGTCCAGCTGTGCAAAACTTCAGTGTTCACTGCAGCCTCATCAGATCCTGGTTTATGTGGAAGTGCCACCCCAGTTCAGCTTTTGTGACAATTGCAGGTTTAGTTATTTTCATGTCATTTTCCCTCCCCTGCTCCTGTAGGTTGTACTCCTCTCTAGCTGCCTCCACCATTACCCCCCTACCTTGGTCCCCTTCAAGGCAAAGAGGATAAGTGCTAGAAAGCCCACTTAGATTTTATGAAGAGCTGAGCATCCCCACTGAGATGCTCACAGCTTTCCTCTAGACTGGTAATTTATTTGCTTCCATGTGTGTCCTAACCAAATTTACATTTACACTCAGTCTTTGTTGTGTACCAAGCAGAAACTAGCAGGACAAAGCATGACATTTCAACCTCTAAATGCCACACAACAGGTTTGAACTTGAACTTTTAAAAGTCTTTAGCCAGCATTATAAGATAGCACTAAATTATTCAATGTTTCATGCCACGTGTCATCTGTTTGCACGGGTGATTATTAAACCCAAACTGGTGCAATTCTACTCTGAAATGCTATTTGAAATTCTCAGGTTGAATGAATGTATCATCTGACCTGCACCTTGCTGCTCATGAAACACAGGCCCCAAATGCAGATAGATTATTGTGATTAAAAAATTTGAATAAGTTACATTAGAAACTCCTGATCATTAAAAGAAGGTTTTGTAAAATGATTCTGCCAGAGAAATTTCTGCTTTTCTAGGGAAGGCTAAAGAAGATCCACAGCAACAGCAAATCTTCTCTAAGTTTACTGGAAGAAGGTTACCAAGGGCATTAGGAAGATTAATGATACAGTACAACTACTGTATCATGAGGCTCCTGTGCTGTCAATTAAATAAAAAAGGGCATTTCAGGGTTAATCACAGCCCTTTTCCCTTCTAGTTTTTTGAGGAAGAAATATATATAAAAAAAAAAATTTATTTAGCAGATAAAAATCTATACATATGCTAAAAAGCTGTCAAAACCTGAATCTTTTTTTGCCTGGCTTGTTCTTCCAATCTGTGCAACAGACAATTCCTAAGATTCTTCATATTTCAGTTACAACACAGTGAAGACAATGCTCTTATTTCAACATTTCTGATTATGTACTCATAAGCCAACACTTACAGATCCTGACCACTAGAATAACAATCCAGCAGTTTTAAAATACAATGGCTTTTAATCCTACCTAGGAAACACAGGGTTGATGGGAAATCAAAATCACACAACTGTAGTCTCCTTACAAGGTTACAGCATAATCATGAACTTCAATAACTGCAAAAATTCAGAGTGAAACAAATGGCCACACCTACTACAGCATCCAATGCCAGGAGCAATTCAGACAACTCACTGCTGACAGATAAATATCAATCAGATCATGTCTAGATGTAATCATGCCTGATTTAGGTGAGCAACCTACTTTTTATGACAGATACATGCAATTCAAACTGCAAAGCCATTTAATAAGTGAACTGAGGTTTGTTTCAACTTCTCAGGGACTGATCTAGCAATAAATATAACTCCTGCAGTAATTACAGAAACCAGCAACTGCCCTGCAAACCCTTCAGCTCAGCCCAGCTCTCTAGAAAGAAATTCCACTGTGTCCTGGGGTTGCAAGGCTGAACCACAACACGTGTAGAGCTGCTGGAGTAGCAAGTTTTTAGAAAAAACCAGCCCACCAACTACAGTCCCAATTCAAGCCTTGCCAGCCTCAACTTTTGCTGCCTGTAATTACAAAGAGGTCTGCCCAATTTCAGGAAACTGGGACAGACACAGTGCACACAACTCTGGAAAAAGAGCAGCTGAAACAGCTTGTGACAGAAAACCATGAAACAACCCCAGTGTTGCTGTCAGCTTATTCCCAAATCTCTCCCATACCCTCAGTGACACAGCTCATCCTTACGCTAAATCCTGACTGCTTTTGCTCTAACTCCATGTATTTTGTACCATATTGCTCTTGTTTATGCCTCAAAGCCCTTTTTTTCTTCTGAGCCATCTTGGCTTGAGTCCAGGCACACAGTGACACTTAACAGTGGAAACAGAAATAATGTGATGCTGTTTATATACAAACACCTGGCAACAAATTCAAGATATGATCTTCAGTGAGTACATATTCAACACAGCTAAGTTTTAAGCTATTGTAATGATTCTTCTTCCACCATTCTCTTACTAAACAAGTGCCAGGCCTCAGGGGAACACTCGAATTGTTTCTCTGCTCCAAAAAAAAGGATGTTTCTTCTAAATAATCTCAGAAAAAGTGTATATAGCAGTACTTAAGCATAAGTGACTTACTGGGTATTCTAATTAATTATATCTTTTTGCCAGTAGCATCCTTATAAATGTCCTCAAAACCAAGCAATGAGAATTCAAAGTAAAGCAAGTTATGCAAAACAAACCAATAAAATCAATGCATGTTTTCAAAAAGCAGATTTATAGGAAGTATTAAAGAGCTTTGCTATCAGTAATAAACAAACAGATTCATGTTGCTAAGTCTCTTTTCCATAAGCACAAAAATAACATCTGAGATGTTCAGCAAGGTTATCTTTTTTGATAACGTTTTCTTTCCCCCCACAGATGTGGAAACCAAAGAAAAAATATTTCATGAGACTCTGGTGCCAAGAGAAGACAAACACTGTCAGATACATGAGGAGTTCACTGAGCTGCAGCAGCAAGGACAGAACACTTCTGCATTAAAGAATAACCTTTACTTGGGAGAAGGACAATCCATGGCTGGGCTTTGTACCTTCCCTCTTCTGGAACAGGGCCACAGACTCAAATTCAGATTAGACTCCCCTTCAAAAAGACAGATTCTTAAATAAGTATCATCACTGTTACTCCTTTGCCAACGGCAACTGGATGATTAATATTCTACTTCAGAGTATAATCTCTTAATTCTAATTTCTGCACTCATTAATATAAGACATATCCTCACACTTGAAATTTTCAGTATTGATTAAAGGAGTGTTAAAGCCTTTGTTTCAATGGTTCCTCATATCAGACACATATAAAGTCTCACATTTCCTCTTTATTCTTCATCTTCAGCCCTTCGGCTGCTACAGAATTCTATCAAGTGTAAGTTTCCTTCTAAGTTCAATGTCTTAATAAAAGGCATTAAAAAGAAATCCATCCAGCTTATATGACACATAATATACTACATTAGAGCAAAACCAAGGAAGTTTTAGAGAGATTAAAGCTATTATCAGTGTATTTTAGCCACAAATTTCTTTCAGCTATTTAACTCTAATCTAAACCCAACAAAATTTTACATCAGTTTCATCTACTAACGAAGCATCACAGCTCAGCTTTATCTGTAAATTTTCAAAGTCAGAGAGCATCCACTTCAAAAGATCTAATTTAAATCTCTTAATGTGAAGTCACAGTGACTTCAACCCAATTATGTCTCCAGCAAAGCGAGCAGCTACATCACTGTCATTTAGCATCCTAATACTATTGTACAAACACCCAAAGACTTCCCAGTCCTTTGGGTTTGGGTTGTTTGTTTTTTTTTTCTTTTATGGCACAGCTCAGATACGTGAGCTCACTGTTCAAAGCGTGAACTATCTGCATTCCCACTTCCCTCCTGAAAATAAGGAAAACCAGCCCCACAAAAAACAGAAAAACTCCCCAGAGTGAGTGTTTGGGCGTTATTGGAAAGCAGTTCCTCTTCCCTCCCCTCTCAGCTCTCCACAGGAGCTGAGACACACAGCTGTGCTGCTGACAAATGACTTTTAAATTTTTATTTTTTTAAATAAGCGAGTCATTAGCACAGACAAGACCCTAAAAAAAAAAAAAGCCCACTAAGAACCGACACCCAACACCCATCAGGGAGGGAAGGGGAGGGCAGGAGGCTGCCAGGGAGCCCACCCCTCATCCCCAGGCTGCTCCCCTTCCTCAGGACACCGCTCTCCTTTCCCCACAGGGCCGGGGAAAAGCGGAAGGAAAGGCGGCGGTGGTGGGGCCCGTCAGCGGGCAGGCTGAGGGGAACCGGCTCCGGGAAGGGGATGGATTTACCTCAGCGGCGGCAGCGGCCCCGCTGCCCTCACAGCTGCGGCTGGAGCCGTGAGGTAAATCNGGAGGGGGAGCGCTGCGCAGGCGCCCGCAGAGAGGGAAGGGGGGAGCGGCCCGGGGAGCGTCTCCGGAGGCGGGAGGGCTGCGGGTGAGGGAGGGCTCAGGGGCTCAGAGAATCACAGGATGTTTTGGGTTGGAAGAGAGCTCCAAGGTCACCCAGTCCAAGCTTTGACCAACACCGTAGTCACCTCCAAAGCCATGTCCTTGAAAACCAGGTCCAAACGCCTTTTAAATACCTCCTGGGATGACGACTCCACCACTGCCCTGGGCCGTTCCAATGTCTGACAACCCTCTCAGGAAAAAATACTTCCTAACACCAGCCTAAACCTCCCCTGGTGCAGCCTCCATCCATTCCCTCTGGTGCTGTCACAGTCACTTAAGGAGCAGAGGCTGTTTCTCTCCTTGCTCCAACCTCCTTGGAGGGAGTTGAGAGCTACAAGGTCTCCTCTCAGCCTCCTCAAAGGTTTTTGGGCTACATCAAAGAGTCATGGAATGCTTTGGGAAGAAACCTGGAAGATCATCTACTTCCAACACCATCCTCACTGTCAAGGCTTTCTTCCCAATGTCTACTCTGAATCTCCCCTCTTCCAGCTTAAAGCCTTTCCCTTTTGTCCCATTGCTCCATGCCCTTGTCACAGTCCTTTCCTCTGGGTCCCCCTCAGGTCCTTGAAAGCAGCTGTAAGGAATCCCCAGATCCAACAGCTGCTCCAAAGAGATATTTCCCCCCACCTCAGGTTTTCAAATACCCACGATTTTAGGGTAAAACTGGATTAGTAAGATGAGGTTGTAAGGAGGTGGATGTCAGCATCTTCTTTCAAGTTAAAAGTGATAAAACAAGAGGAAATGTCCTCAAGTTGTGCCAGGAGCGGTTTAGGTTGGACATTGGGAATAATTCCTTCATGGAAAGGGTTGTCACTTGAGTCTCCATCCCTTGGGGGGTTTTAAATGTGTGTAGATGTGGTGCTGAGGGCCATGGTTTAGTGGTGGCCTTGCTGGTGCTGGGTTAAGGGTTGGACTGTACGGTTTTAAAGGCTTTTCCAACCAAAATGATTCTATGAATCAGTGCCACAGAATCAGGTCTGCCTGTAGCCACAGACACCTGAGCCAAATCCCTGCCTCCATCCCTTTCAAGCTTTCATCCCCAGCAGTGTTGCAATCCATCAGCAGAACATCTACCCACACCTGAAAAAAAAACCCAAACAAACAGATCCAGTGGGTTTTACTTCAGTCCTTCCATGAAAAGTTTTTATGTCCTACACTCAGTCTTACAGTGATATTTCTTTATGGTCTTTCATCACTTCAGGGAGTCTCAGGAGGTTCATGTGGCCCCCAAATTGAGAGCCTGGTCTGTGGCAGTTTACTAAATTTGGTGAACCTAGACTTCATCATCTGTCTTTAAATTAGGCTACTAGTTTAGTAGAAGTACTACGAGTAGAAAGACTACTCCATGATAACCATTCAGTGTTTTTCACTGCTTATTAGGAAAAATAGATACCCAGTAGCTGTAAAAATGAGATGCAAAAGATCAAATCTTGCAGTGTGTGATGATATATTCAAAACACATACAGACAAAAAAGATGAAGGATGATATACAGAAATTACAGCAGCTCGGGCATGCTTCTGCATCTTGTTTTTTTCTTGCAGCATGACCACCATCTAGTGGGACATGGGCAGCAAGTGCCTAAGGCATTGTGCTTAAGTACAATAAAATACAGCTTTCTGTGTGTCTGTGTGTGTTTTCACTTCTTGTTTGGTTGTTGGTTTTTTGGTTTGGTTTGGTTTGGGTTTTTTCTTTTCATTTTTGCATATCAGGGACTTCAGAAAAGCTTGGGTTTGTGTGCAGCTTTCTGTTTCCCATCAGCTGGGTTTTACATACTGAAAGAAATTAGTCAGTGCCAATGTCCCTGATACTCAGAGTATGTAAACATTTATAGAGACAAAATCATCAGAGCTGATCCTTTTCTAAAAACTCCTTCTCCCTCCACGTTTTCCTTGGATGTAACTAATATGTCATTTACCCAGCAATAAAAACAAAATGAAGGAGAGGATTTGGGGGGGGGGACACATACTTATGGGGGTGCAGGGCCAGTTAAAGTGAACATAACCCTTGAGAAAACCCAAATGTGTCCCATTCCCTGTGTGTTCATCTCGGGATGGCCAATACCTGACAGTTACCCAAAAGTTACCAAAAAATGAGGTGCCGTGTTGCATTTTTTTAGCAGTACCAACCACAGAGGACTGTGCCTGTTGTCACACCCAGGAGGTTGTCTGTTTCAGCAGTTCCCAAATGTGTCTTATCAGGAAGAGCTTCTAATTCCGTGGACGTTTTGCAATCGATTGAGATGGAACTGATATTCAATAACTTGTCAGCACAGTGTAACTCGAGGGTTTGTCCACTGGATGGTGCATCATTTATTTCTGCAGCCCTGGGGCACCCAAAATAGCTTTAATGATACTGCCCCTGTGACACTGGCAAACCACGTATCCCCAGGTGCTGATGCAGGGAGGAAAGGTGTAGAGAGAAGGCAGTTATCTGAGAATTTTTTAATCCCACATAAAATGCCATGGAACTTAAACACAGGCTGCAGCCAGGAGTTTCTCTCCCGTATTTGAAGTTTCCTGAAGCACAGGCATGCCTGGGTCTCATGCTACACATGTGAGTCTAGCTCTTAGTTCTTGATGTAGTTCTGAAAAATCGGGTTTTTTTGCAGCACTCTGAGGAGGAGAGGTCATGGTGGTTTTCTCCTGGCTTTGATTTCTGCCCAGACACTGTGAGAGAGACTGAAGAGATTCACACAGCAAATACACTCAGTGCTCACTGCAGCACAAAGATCTTGAGAACCAGTTTGGGCCTCGGAGCTGCACGGACTCTGATTTTGCAGGCCCTTGATTTCTGAGTGCCAAAATATTTTTTTTCTGATGGAATAAAGTGCTAACATACGAAAGTCCTTTGTCTGACAGGATGGACTTAGAAGAGGCAATGCTGTTTAAAATGTTCATGATGTAATGAGAATCTTGACAGCAAGTACTGGGGATGCTTAAGAACACATTCACAAATTTACACTAATCAGAAAATCTTAAATTCATCTAGCTTTGTTCTCTGTATTTTCAGTGCCAGGCATCAGTTGCAGGCTCCTTGTTTCCTCCTGAACTTAAAAACAAACAAATCAGTTGAATATTTTCCTCCTCAAATTTTTGCTAAGCGTGTGGAGCAGATCTAAGACTTATTTTAATATGCACAGCGTTTTCTTTTGCCATGCTCAGAACATTACCAGACATGTCAGGACTTTGGTTCTTCTGCAAGTCCTGCTGGTTTGAAATCCATTTCCACAGCAAACAATATTGCCAAGATAAATTGTTTGCCAGAGATAACTTCAAGTCCTCAAACAAATTACCTAAGAAATGTTGAAACATAATGCTGCCCGAAGCAAATTGTTTCCATGCTTCCTGTCCTGGTAGGAAGGAACAAAGCTTATCTCTGTTATAGATTCCATAGAGACAGCCACAATACCTTAACCAATGCCTTGTTTAGACTATGGGAGTTTTTGAATACTTCACGTATCAGAGGAACATATGAAATATTCATGGCCCATTTATCCTCCCCTCAGAAATGCAAATAATGAAATTCAAGTGATTTGTATAAAGACTCCAAGGGTTCCACAACCCTTGTTGTCCAGTCAAGCTGCTGCTGGACTGCATCAGGGGAAAAAAAGGAAGAATCCACAAGAATCTTTTCATATACCCATACATCTCAAGGAGGGTGGTACTGCTGAGGGATCAATTATGCACCTTTGTTAAGTCCCAAAGGTTTGTCATTGGTGTGGATGTTTCCCCCATGAGCTTTGCTTTGTGTCAATACTCTCTTTAAATTTTAACTAAGAATAAAAGCTGTTTTTCACAACACCTTCCCCTCGCAGCCTTTCTCTGGACTTCACCTCAGCATGTGCAGAGTGATAACATTGTGACACGTCTCCTATTTTTAGGCCATTTTCAGTATCTCCACAAAACAATTTGAAGGAAGAAAATAACTTCATTATCTCTCTGGCGCTCTGCCTGCTCTGCGTGGTTGACTTCAAGATGAACCCCTTCAACACTGACTGAAGGAATGACAATTTTGAACCTCGTTGCCTTCATCCTTGGTGCCTTTTGCTTTTTAGTTCTACTTTTGATTTTATGTGGTCCGTGGATAGCAATAAAGCAAGACAGAATGGTTGTGCCTGGTCTCAGAAAAGGGGAACTGTGTAAAACTAAGGGAGCTTTTCAAGAAGAAGGTAAAAGAACATCCCAAGCCACTGAAGGCTTTTGAAGGGTACATTAAAACATGATCAGAGGCAGAGAGAGTGCACATCAGTGTCACAAGCTTCAGTCAAGGGCAAAAAGGAGCATCAGGGAAAAGGAGGGAATTAACAAGCTCCATTCAGAAAAAAAAAATGGAAAGAACCATAGGCATGGGGCTGTAAAACACAAACCACAGCAGAGGATTGAGGGACAGTTGAGAGAAAGCATAAAAACAGGCAATAAATGAGTTTTCAAATAACAGGAAATCCTCTGGGAAGGCTGTAGGGCTAACAGAGAGTCAAAGCACACAGAAGAGAGCATGGCTTCCAAGAGCCCCATCTTTCTCCCAAGCGAGATCAGCTACATTTCAACCAGTCCTGAGAGGCTGAGTTTATATTATTGCAGGGAACTGAGGCCAAATGCTTGCTGGTTGCAATAGGAACACAAAGATCTATTGTGCAGCTGGCCAAAAGCCTTTAAAAAATTATGGTTTCTAGAAATGGTACCCACAAGAGACGCTGAAGAGTGTGTGCTGCTTTTTTTTTTCCTGGTGCCTTGGATGAAATGGGCTTCCAAGCCTGTGTCCTGCCTGTTGGCTGGAGCTGGCAGTGGGAACAAGGACAAGACCCTCTTGGGCTGAGAACTCAATAAAACCGGGTCAGAAACCTATAGGAACTGCGATCCAAAGAGCTGGGAGCACCCACAACCTTCGGCCTTGGGTTAGAGCCACTGGTACCACTCTCATACCCCTCCCCAATAACTCTAAGGGGAAGACACCAAAACCCACCTCTCCTGCACCACAACTCTTCATCTGGGGGATTTCTTAGCAACTTGGCTGTGTGGCTCCCAGGGAAGTGTCTGAACTTCCTCTTGGGCTTCTATACAGCTGGGTGAAAGGTGTACTGAGATGGAGTTTCTCAGGAAAGGATGAAAAAAGGAAAAAAATATTAAAAAGAGGAAAAAAAAATTAAAAAGAGGAAAAAAAAACAGGGAAAAAAAAAACAACAAACCCCAAACAAATCAGAACAAAACCAAATAATAAAATAAAGTAAAATGACAAAATGAAAGGAAAAAAAAATCATATAGAATGAAATAAATTTAAAAAATAAATTGAAATAAGATATAACCAAGTAAAATAAAACGCCATATAGAATGAAATAAATTTTAAAAATAAAATGAAATAAGATGTAATCAAGTAAAATAAAACGCAATAAAATAAAACAAAGTAAAATATAATTAAAAAAAAAAAAAGGGGAGGGAAAGATAAAAGAAAACGAAACAAAACCAAACAAATGCAATTTCCCTGGGTGACCTCATCTCGCCGAGAACCGGGACGCGAAACGGAAACGATCGGCGGAGCGCGNGGCTCCTGCTCTTCCACGGCGCTTTGAAGCCGCGGGCGGCCGCGGAAAGTCCCGCCGAGCCCCGGCGGCCACGTCCGCTCCGTCCCGACCCCCACGTGAGTGTCCCTCCCCTGGCATCCCAAACCTTGGGATGGCCCCTTCCCTAGGAGTCCCTCCTGTGACACCCATCTCCCCCATCCTTGCCACCGCCGTCCCCTGACACCCCCTCCCCGTCCCGAGGACCCTCAGCCCCCAGTCCCTAGGAGGGTTGGTGATCCTTGAGGTCTCTTCCAACCTGACATTCTATGAGACTTTTTTTGGAGAACCCTCGTTCCCTAGGACACACATTGACCCACAACCCTATGGACCTGTATCCCCTTGGACCTACACCCCCTCCATCTGCAGAACCCACCTCCCTCAGGACCTTGCACCCCCCACCCCCTCCCAGGACCTGCATCCCACAGGAGCCTCCAACACCCCTAACACTCCCTTCCTCCTCACCCATAAAGCCTCAGGTCCCAAGTCCTTCCCCCATCCAGCACATCCCAAGGAGGGCAGGGTGGGGATGTCACCTTGGCTGTGCCTTCCAGAGGAAAAAAAATGCCTCAGATCAGAGCAGCTGATAACTGTGGGAAAAAGCAGACACATTATGGGACACAGAAGCCTTTTGCTTTATCACATTTGGTGAATTTAATCTCGTTTTCCAACTCTACCTCTCTGCTTCATAAATAATAAAACCTCTGTCAATAACCTGCACCTTGTTTGTGTGTGTATCATCCCAAAAAAATCCTCACTGTGCTTAACAGGGAGGTTTGGGTGAGCTTTGCTGTGTCATTTGGTGAGAAGGGAAAGCAGAAAGGCTGAGGAGACAGGATTTCCCATGCTTTTCCTCTCCTCATCAAGATTTTGCTTTCAGATTTTGCATCCTAAGGCATTTTTGTGAAAAATCAACTTCTTGCTAACATTTTCCTGCAGCCTTCTGGGAATCCTGAAGTCAAATTATTTAACAAAATACACTGAGGCTTCTGATTAACCTTTAAAAAAAAAAAAAAAAAAAAAGAAGCTGTTTTCTTTAGTGTTTCCTTTCTACTAATTAAGGGGCTGCTTGGAGTATTTTGAAGTGTTTTGCCAACCTTGAACCAAATTTGATAGGGCAGGAGTGGCACCATCTTCCAAATCAAACTGACACCCAAAGGAGTTTGAGGTACAGCCAAGGAGGCATTGATTTCCTCTGTGTTCCTACAAGCAGCAGCATTGGAGCAACACCTACAAATGAGGTCTAAAAATAAATCTGAAAAATACTTCCAGAAATTAGATCTTTGAATTTTTGCATTGGTATCCAATGTATTTGTGTTTTCCCGGACTGTGCCCTCAAAATTCCCCCTTATGTCTATGCACAAGGCCAATAATCAGCTGATTTTAGTACTTTTTTTGCATTTCATGTTGAATAATTCAGAAGCAGAACCTCACCCGTGCCCCAAAATACGTACATCTTATTTTCCACCTTCTGGCTTTTAAAACTTTCTTATGAGTGAGTCCTGCACAAGTATGAGAAAATACTCATTTGAATTAGAAGCTGTGGACTTCTGTGCCTAACAGTTGTTGAGATTTGGGATGTTAACTGGCCCTAAACCAGCCCAACTGCTAATCATGCTAGTAAAGGGATGGGTTCCCTATGGCTTTCCTTCTTTCTCTTAATTTTCCCTTTTAATTCTATGTTTCCCTCAAGTAGAAATCATCCTACACACCATTTGGAGCTAGTTGGGGAAACAGCATGTTTGGGGGTAATTTTCTTCCTGGCAGACACTCAATTTTCGAGGACATATGTAATAAGAATTTTGATCTAGGGAACTTAACATTGCAAATTCTTCATCTTAATTCAGAGAATATTTTTTTCTGGTCTGTGGCTGTCATGCAATAATTGTTACCTCTCTAAAGCTGCTTCTCCTCTCCTCCCTCTTTCCTTTCTGTGTCTGCCCTCAGAAGGAAATGGACAAACAAGAAAGGCAAAAATGCTTTTGTCTCAGTGAATGATGTGTTGTACACCAGATTAACTAAATGCTTTAATTTGGTTTGAATCTGGACTCACTTGGGTTGTCCTGTTACACGAATGAGACTTCGCTGCCCAGACGAAAACTCTGTGGCTGTTTGTTGCAAGTAAAAATTGAAAGTAAAATTTCATTCCTACGAAGAAACCCACGGAAAACAAACAATTACTCACCTTCTCCCCCTTCCATTTTACCTGCAGCTGGAGCTGAAACTCTTTTCCCTTTCCCTAGGCACTGGATTCAGTTTACTTCACTGGCTTTGCAGAGACCAACAAGACCTTTGTGATTGCTCGTCTTGCCAAACGTCCTGATGGGACGTGTGAGATGTGGCTCTTCCTGAGGGTGGATGGAGAAGGAGACTTTGAAGTAAGTGGTGGATGTGGGATGGCATCCAAAAGAAGTGCTGGACTCCTGTCTTGAACCTGTCTTAGGATCCCAGGAAAAAATTAATGTTCTTTGCATCTTCACTATGTTAACATCCTGACAGTAAGATGTTGGTGCTGTGATTGAAGTAGTAGCAGAACTGACCAAATAACTGGTTGTGTCTAATATTTTAAGTAGGTGTCTGAAAATGGTTCCCTTTTTTCCCATAATGTGCAGCATGTGGATACTAAATTACTTTGTATGATTATGGTTGATTTTTTTCCCCATTTTTAATGAGCTAATACTATAAAAATCATTGTGGAATTGCCTCTTGCAAAGAAAAAGAGAAGTTTCTAGAATGTACATCTTTGTTCTTGCTAAAAACCAGTATTAATCATGTATTTTTACTGTGGATTTTCTTTTTAATAGCTGACTGCAGAGTAAAGAAGGAGGAAGGTCTGACATAAATCCCTTTGCACTCAACTATCTCACATTCACAAATGTGTTTTGCTAAAGTAGACATGCCCTGAAAAGACTGGAGACTCCCTATTTGTAGAAAATTAAAACACAGAAAATTGATGTGTGTTATTTGGTTTTCTAGTAATATTTAGTATAAAAATACTAAATTTAGTATAACAATACTAAATATTGTGGCTTTGTTAGAACTGCCAGCCAAGTTCAGGACCTTTTTAGATCCTTCCCTACCAGAAAGGTGGCAGCTGTAGGAATCAAGAGATATTTTTCAAAAAGCAGCTGAAGAATTTTGGGACCTTGCATGCACTGGAAATTTAAATCATTTCAGAAGTTCATAAAATTCAGTCTAAAAATAATTTTCTCCCCAAAACCCTGTATCAGCTTTGCTCTAGGTTTGCCAGAGTCACCAGTGTAAGGAGCAGAGCTCTTGCACAAATAATTCAGTTGTATTGTCTGAAACAATAATGTGTTATAATTCAAATAATTCAAATAATTCAAATGTTTCAGGTGCAAATTTCCTTCTGTAATACCTGCAAGTAGAACTGAGAAGCCATTTCAGCCAAATGTTTCTCCTGCAGAGGACCTTCCCAGAAGGAATTCACCTGTGTTGCCTCCCCACAATTTAACTAAACAAATGTTTTCCTAAAATGTCTTTTTAGCACCCACAACATCCAAACATGATGGTGAGTGATGAATCTGAAGAGATCTGGAGTGCAGGAGGGCTCACTATTGAATACTTAGAGCCCCAGACAAGCTGGAAAATAAGTTTCAATGGATTACTCAGGTACTGCAGCACTTGAGTTTCATCTATCTACACTTAAGACCAAGGCTTTTTGGATGTCAGCTGGAAATCTATTTAACTGACTTGAACCAAAATCTATTTGTTAGCAATAGCACACATTGATTTTTATGGAAAGAAAATACAGCTTGTAATATCTGCATCCAGTTGTTGGTTACCTACAAACTGAGCTTTGTAACACAGCATTGCTACTCTGCACACAATAGCATCATTTTTCTTCAGTGTTTCCTACTGCATCCACTTCCAAACATGTAAAAAATGTTTTGTTGTCTGTTTAGGAGTGATGTAAAATTCTAGTGCTTTGCCTTACAGAAAAGGGCCCTACAGGCAGCAGTGGAGTGAAGAAGAAGGTGAACTTGTACCAGTTAAATTCTCTTTACAGTAAGATTAAGTACAGTAATCTCTTTACCTTTTGCTTTGGGATGTATAGGGAGTTCTTTGTTAATGATTTGGTTACTGTTTTCAGAGGGTCATGTGCACAAAGTTACACGTGGAGCCCTGGCCTCTTCTTTTTCTTTATGAACTCGATTTGTCTGATCAAAAATAATTTGCTGACAAAGTAGTACAGGATTTCTGGAGAAATGCTGCATTGGTACCTCTGACCAGCTACATGAGAGAACACAGCTTCTCCTCCTAGGAAATCTGTTGACCAGTGCAGGCCATTTTTTCTTGGTTTCCTTTGGTTTGCTTTCTTGAAAAGCAGTAACTTATTTAAAATGACAAAAATCAGAATTTCCCAATAATGCTAATGTACAAAGATGGCCATTGTCAGAGTAGCAAGTGCACAATTTGGCCTAGCATGACCCAAAAGCTAATAATGTCTTTTTTTTTTCCCCTTTTCTCCTAGTTGGAAGAACTTCACTGAAGTCTTTAACTTTCATGTTGACAGTCACCCCAGCACATTTGCACGTGCTTTTGCCCAAGAACCTTGGACCACTGAGTTCTTCCAGAGGGTCAAAAGGTGAGAGGCAAGACTCATTTCTTCTAGGGTTAATAATAACTTTTCTACAGATCTATTCAGGGGTGATTTTTGAAGGTGGGCTTATTTTGAAGTCATCTAATAGAGGACATGGCTCCTGTCAGGTCTTGCCTGGTGTCTCCTCACAGCAGACCTGGCAACCTCTAAGGTCACACACTGGATCTTCCTCATACATGTGTAGAGGGTCCTGCCCAGAGTTTGGGTTTATAAAACCTTGAGCACAAAGAATATTTCTTATTTTGTCTCTTTTTTTTTTTCTTTTTCCCCATTGTTAGCAACCAGATGTAGGCCTCTTCCAAAACAGTGCAGGTATGTCCAAGCACTGAGTTTAGTCATGTGAAAGAGGGCTAAAGTGGGCATTTTAATTATTATATAAGGTTCAGGGAGCTGAAAATACAGAAAGAAAATATGACTAACAATAGGGTATTGTTCAATAGAAGAAAATACGTGCATCATTAGGGTGTTGTGTTTGGTGATACCTGCTGAACTGTAAGCAGCAGCTCTTTAGCAGTACAGCATTTTTTTCAAACAAAGTGCATTTTTAAAATTTGTCAGGATGGGAATTTGCTGCTGTTTCATTCTCAGGAATCTCATGGACATAATAGAGCAATAGCTGGGAAATGTAAAAGTGATTCCTAGTATGTAAAATCTGCCATAGGCACAACCCAGATGCCCTGGAGCCTCTCCTTCACTTTTGGGATTCAAGTCCACCAGATAAGTGACATTGTGGCCATCTGCATTTTGCCTCATTGATTTTGCCTGTGTCAATTCCCTCTTTTCTTTCTCTCAGCCAAAGGGAACAACATTTCCGACATGAGCAGTGGGGCCAGTCTGTTGGAGAAATTGAAATAGAAAATGGAGAGAAAACCAAACTTTCCCTCAAAGGCGTTCGGAGCCACTCTTATGGTAACTGCACCAGAAATAATTCCCTCCCTTGGCTGCCTTCACTATGGCAGGATAATGGGACTAAAAATTATCTTCAAAAATAACCAATTCCATGACTGGGGATGAAGTTAAGACATTTCAGGGGAAATATCATAACTGTTTTAGGGAAATGCATGTGCTTATCATGTTATCAGTCGCTGGATATCTCTTTCTCCAAAGTTAATGTCAAGTCAGAGACTATTAATTCAAGTTTCCCAGCAATGGTGGAGTTTAGGTTGGGTGATTTTGTTCTTTTGTTTGCAGGTGTCAGGAATTGGTCTGAGATTTACCGTTATGTGATGATTTTGGCACATTTTGAGGTTGGTATAAACACACATCAAGATGCTACTGAAACTGAGGGTGTTTCTGAACTTTTCAGTCGTGTTTTAAGTATCCAGAAAAAGGGAATTGGGACCATCCATGGTCTGCAATCAGGAGTGCAAGCTGGTGCCATCATCAGCACACAGTCAGGTGTGTGTAAAAAACTGAGATTTTGCCACACTGGTTGAACCAAAAATTGTTTGGGTAGCTTGAAACTGTTTTGGCTTTTTAAAGGAAAATGAGATTGCAGATCCTCAGCTGCACTGAGGACTCAGTGGAGGTGATTCTGTGCTAATTCACACTCATTGAGAGCCTGAGGTGGCTGAAGACATCCTAAGCCTTCATGACAGCAGTTGGAAAATATTTCTGCCTGTGCTCAGCTCTAATTCTTGGTTTTGCTGTTGTGGCAGTGCTGGAGGAGTGTCAGTGCTGTGGCTGCTGGGAGCAGATAGCCTGGGGAAATGCTGTCTGCTGGTGTTACAAGCTGGCATGCAACCCCAACAGATGCTCCTGAAGAGGCATTTCCTTTGCCAAGACAGGCATGAAGAAATCTAAACTCTCTCTTAGAGGTGGGATGGAAGGAGTTACAAGTGAATGCAGAATAAAGGTTCTTTTCCCAGATAAGGTCTTGGCCAGCACAAAAATACACCTTGAAAAATCCCATGTATGTGCAGGTCCAGCAGCTGCCTGTGTTCCTTTTAATAAAACTGTGCTTTTGGGCTGCAATGTGTACAATCAGGTAGTAACCTCACCCTTTTCTTCACAGTTATTGAGGATTCAACATAACTGCATCTCATTCTTTCCTAATTAAAAGCCATCTGACTTGATGTTAAGAAGGATTTAAAGTTGATCCCTGATTGAAGCTTGGAGTCTTCACACTCTTGAGTGTCTGCACATCCATAACATCACAGCCTAGGCTTAAATTTGCCTTGGAGCAGCCAAAAATGGAGCACAGGGGGTTTCAGGCTCAAGGATGGGAGAAAAGTGAATTAAAAACATGAGATTCCACTTCCTTCTTATTAAACATTTTCCCTGCGTGCTGCTCTGAGGCATAGAATAATCTAGGTTAGAAGGGATGTCTGGCCAAAGCAGGGCCAACTCTAGTAGGTTACCCATCACTTTTGAACATGGCTTGCTGACATCTCTGCACGTTTTAATTCCCCCCTCCTCTTATATCAGTTTGCTGTGGACTTTCTGTTGTCCTTCATATCCTTAATTTGTTCTTAATGGGTCTGGTTTACAGCCTTGGACTCTTGTTTGCATCCAGATTTTCCTGGAAGGTGTACTGAGAAGATTTAAAAGGATAAAGTCATCACACACTGCATCACCTGTGTTGTATCCAGCATCTTCTTGGCCAAGTCAATGTATGATCCACACAAATGAGTCCACACTAATAGATCTGGTTTCTCTTTACCTCTCTCTTGCAGGATGGGACTGCAGCACATTTAACAGTTATTAGTATGCCAGCTACCACAACTAAGTAAGTAACCAGGGAAGTTTATGCTGCTAGAAGTACATTTTAAAGGTGGCAGAAGCTGCTTTGCAGGATGCCTCTGTGCACATTCTTGCTTTGAATCCCTGTGGCCCAATTTCCATCCACACTCTCTTGCTCCTCCCTCCCTCCACCCAATTTTCCATTTCCAATTAGTCACAGGGACAGCTTTTACCTTCAGTTGCTTCCTTCTCATCCAATTACTCTTTGAATGATGCAGCTGAAGTACAAATTGAGCAACTCCAGCTGTTTAAGAAGCTGTGTCCATTTTGCAGGGTGCCCTCCCTTCTCAACTCGTGCCCTCTGTATCCAGAAGCTTTAAAAGCAGCATTCATGGCCAAGAGGGACCAAGTGACCTGTCCCACCTGCCCACCACAATCCATCCTGCAAGCCCCATCTTCCCCACAAACATTCCCAATATCTCACAATATCACCTTTTTTATTTATTCCTGCTGCTTTCCAGGCTATGCTCAGCATGCTCAGCTCCCCTAGAAGAATGTGCTGGTCTGTCTGAGCTTTGGTTGAACTTTATTTCTTCTCCATTTCTCTCCCCTTCAGCCTCACTTTAGGTTATGTCTTTTTTCCTGATGGGAGGAAGTCTGGCATCGAGTGGTCCAATGCCTCTCTGGCTGAGCTTGCTGATGATGGCATCATCAGGGATGAATATGGTGTCAGTTTTACTGCTGGTGAGCTATATGTAGCCCAACTATATCAGGGTTTGGATTTTTGGCATGTGGGCAATGTGGTGGAGTTCAGTGAAATTCTGTGTGATCCTCTGAGCAAATTTAAATGCTAATTAGAGCATCTTAGCACCCTGAGAAATTCACTTCTGGGCTTAAGTGAAGTCATCTGTGTGTGTGTGCCACTGGTGAAACTCTGTGTGTCCATCCTGAGGCAGCTGTACCAGAGGGAGAGTTATGGTTTCTACTTGTGGCAATTGTTGCCTATGCTAATCTGGATAAATGATGGGATTTTATCCTTTCGAGGTCTCAAGTCATCTCATGGGGTGGATTCAGCTACTCTGGGACTACCACTTGGTCAATGATTTTACTGAATTTCCAGAGCAGGCAGAAAAATGATCACTCTTTAGAAAAGCATAAGCAGCCATACAAAAAAAAAAAAAAAAAAAAAAAAAAGGGGGATATATACTTTTTTGAGATTAACTACTACTGAAGGTTGGAATTATTCTTTCCTTTTGACTCTTATCAAAGGTGGCAATTACTTTGATGTCTCTGCAAGGCTGGATGAGCAGGCTTGCCCCGTGGTGTACAATGGCCTGACTGGCAGTGGTGTTTTCCATGAGTGCATTGCAGATTTCCAACTGAATGGGTTAACTCCAGGCTGGGGCTTGGCTGAGTTTTATTACAGGTAAAATAATGACAGACAAGAAGAGGTAAAGAATTCCCTTCCTTCTGTATTCACCTATGTGGCTACAGCTCTGTGTGTACTTGAAGCAGATATGCAGAGATTTTTTTTTGTCTGCTGTAAAGAAATGTTTTTAATACTTAATGTGTTTAGTAAATTGGCAAACACAATATGTATTATTTGGAAAAAAAAAGAAAAGGACTGGGAGCCCTTAATACTTGCAGATAAACCATGAGCACTTGTTCAGTTGCTTGTTATAGAGGTTTATGCAGGATTTTATGGATCTCCCTATAGGTTTATGAGTTGGTGGCTGGTCCATTCTGGAGACTGTCTTAGGCAATCTGTCAGATTATAAAAATAATGAGTCCTCTAACCCACACAGCAAGCTGACTGTTTACAGGGTGAAATTTGCTCACCCAAGTGTTTGTCAGACTAGAGCAGAGAAGAGATCAACGTGCAGAAAATCAATACAGAAATATTTGCCTCTTCTAGGGGAAAGGATTATAGCAGCAAAATATGGGCTTCTCAGTAGAATCCTGTTTCTCCTGCCACATAGTTGTCACAGTCTTTGATTGGAGCCTTTTTGCTATTGAGCCCTTTCTCTCATGAAATAAAGACAAGTTAAGGTATTTGCTTTGCTTTTCGAAAGTGACACTAATTCTTGGCAGGCTGTAGATGACTTCCAGGAGATTGAGAGCTCAGCTTCTTCTGCAAACCAGTTGCATTTAAAGCACATAAAACAGTCCCCTAAAACCCCAAATGCCACTGGTTGAAAACTTTGGCCTGTAGCTGCTGCTCCACTCTTTGGCTAAAACCCAACTAAAACCCAAACAAGGCACCCTCTACAAGTTCAAGCAGTCCTGGATGTTTCTAGATCACCTCCAAAAAGGCTTAATTTGGCAAGGCCAACAAAATTCCTATAGGGAATTGCTGACCCCATATTAAGCTGTGAGATAGGTCCCATCTCAGCTCTGCTTCCCAATCAAAACCGTGTGAGAAATTTAAGGGTGGGTTTCTGGTTTCTGCTTCTTCCCCCCTTGCCAACTCAGCATCACTGCTATTCTTGTCTTCTTGCAGGGATGAAGCTGCCCAGCTGGTTCCGAATTTGCAGCTTGGTTCAATAGCCAAAGGATCCAATTTTCCCTCCTGGCACTCTGGGACTGATGGCTCTCCCCCATGAGCATTTGTTTTCTCTTTTGATGTTTTTCCTAAGCTGCCAACTGCTCCCCACTTGGAGGAGCAGGAGACTGGGTTATGTGGATCTCTGACCCAATGTGGCAGTTCTTCTGTTCTCTCAGATTTGTTTCTGAAATAAAAGCTCTGTCTTTCAGAACCCTCTGGTTATTAGAGTCATTAAAATGTGGGAAATAGCTTTGACAGGAGCTCTCACTGCTTTGGTAGGCTTGTCTAAGACCATATGAAAGCTGAACAGGAGAAAGGAGAAAAAACACATCTAAATGAGGTGCCCTGTAGGAGTTGCATTATTGACCAGAAATAAGTGATACAAATACATATTTCCCTTGTCTGAAGAGAAGCCAGGGACTGGTAGTCCAGTTTAGAAGCCAATCTGAATTTCTCAGCATTCCCTTCCACTTTGGTGCTGTATTAATTACAGCATCCATGCCAGTCCCTGATAGTTGCTGGCCCAAGGTATCATAGGGTGTAGTGCCCTTTGCACCCCAAACCACCAGCTCTGGGTGCAAAGAAGGCTTATAATTGCATTTCTTTGGGGATAGTAATTTTTTGGATTTTAGCTGGGCTTCTCTAAACACTTCTTTAGTTACAGTGGTGTTAAAAATACATTCTTTTGAGTTTTGCACAGACTGAGAGGTGTCTTAAATCCGTGCACTGTCTCAATGCACTGAAACAGGGAGCTTCTAAATTACTGGAGACAATGGTACTTTGACAGAAGGAAGGCCTTATGCTTCTTTTTGCACGTAAGAAATCAGTTAAATAGGTAATTTTAGAAAGGTTAGAAAAATAACTATGTTATACATCACATTTTGTTCCTGCTAAGTATGTGGCTTGTTTTGCTATGATCTCAGGAACATCTGTTCCTTTCTTTCTGTGGAGTTTTGGTCATCTTTTTCCTTTTTTTTTTGTTTCCTTGAAGACAAAACCAGTAAAACCTGGAAGAAGGAATGCAGGCACATGATCAAGCAAAGTCTTTAGATGTGTCAGATAATGTCAATAATGTTAATTATTATTCTGGAACGAATATTCGAGGAATTGCTGCAAAAATATTCCCTGCACAGGTCAAAAATGAAAAAAAACCCCATCCCTTCAAGCAAGGTTGGTCTGGTTGTTTCTGACTGGCACAAACTGGGCTCCAACTGGACACACCATGGGGTAAATGGAAGGTATCTCCTGCAGCCTGCAGTCTCTGAAATTCATGTTCCTGCAGTAAAGGAGGCAGAGGATGATGATGTAGCCTTCATTACTCTTCTTTTGTGTTCTTTCCTTGTTTCTTTTGGTACCAGTGAATGGAGAATTCGAGCACTCGGGAGTTCAGTTTGGAAAAGTTCAAGCAGGGTACAGAAAATGATTAATAAAGTTTTGAGCTGGCAGGTTTATTTGCCAGGTGATGAACTACTGGTACAGTAATTCAGCTTGAAGGACTGAAAAATTAACTGCCGGGGGTTTTCTCCCTGGGTTTCAAATTAGTTTATAGTGAGCTTGTGTCCAGGACACATGGAATAACTTATTTAATTTAAAATAAATCTACCAAGCCCCACGCTTTGACTATATGAAGTGGTCCTTCTCTTGTGGCTCCCTTCTCAGTGGAAAAATCCATCTTGGGAAAAGCTTCTGCAGCCCAAAAGTATTAATTTTGAGGGGGGGAAAAAAAAAAAAGCAAAAAATAAAAAAAAAAAGCAGTAAAATAAAAAAAAAAAGCAGTAAATGGAGGCAAATCCTGGCCAGAAGTGAAATGTAGCATATTATCTGCTCTCGTTCAGCATGAGGGGAGGCAGCTGGAGCCTTGTTGGGATGAGCTGCTTTCCAGCATCTGCATTTTGCACGTCTGGGAGGAACTGAACACCTGTAATTCCTGCTGCTGTCAATGGGCCAGTGCCTGACATGGCAAAATACTCGCACAAAATGCTTCCACGTCCCCATGGAGCTCGCATGCATGTTGAATTTCAAGATTCAGGCACTTGTGAAGAGGTCATTTAAAGGCTGTCAGCCCCAAACTAAGCATTTCCCATCAATCTGGCCTTGGCTACCACTGTCCAGAATGGTAAATATTTTACTAGGCTTATTTATTCCTCTTCCTTTTTGCAGTTTTTCATGTGACGCCGTATAGATATAAAAGCCATTTTCAGTGACACTGTATTTCACTGGCAGAAAGGAAGGAAGCAAAAAAAAACAACCCCTTTTTTTTTTCTGTTTGGATTTATGTCCCAGCTTTGCAGTTGGTGAAGCGAAGCGTAGCACGGGGAATTCTGCAATTTATCAAAAAAAAAAAAAGAAAAGAAAAAGAAAAAATAGCACTATATGGCTGAATTATCTCTGCAAAGCAACCAGTTATTTCCAAAGTAGACTTTTCCCTCCATAAGAACAAGCTCAGCAGCCAAATGGCTCCAAGACATTCCAGACAAAATGAGTGATAACCACCCACTCCCTTCTCCCATTTACTGGAACCCCAACTGCCACACACTCCCTCTTTTTTACCATAAAGAGCCACATCAGTCTTTCTCCAACAAAAATCACCCTTCCCTGAATTTTTTTGGGGGGGATTATTATTGCTGTTCTCCAAATGTAGAGACCAAGAGCTCAGGTGTCTGAAGCCTCTAAAGGGATCTCTTCTGGGGGGGCTTTTTGGGTCCTCCCCCTCTTTTTGAGGTATTTTCCTTTCCTGCTTGAGGCTGCAATTAGTTACAGCATTGATTTTTGCTTTTATTCAGAACAGCAAAAAAAAAAAACCACCAAACTTACTAAAAACACAGTGCAAGTGAAGTTCATTCTAATCTGGCCATAAAGTTTTACGAGGGGTGTAAATCAAAGGGAGGAGTGGCAGCTAATGCTCTGGAACACTTGAGCCCTGTTCAAGCTTTCTCAATAGAGTTAAATCCCTCCAGGAGCAATTAGCCTAACAAGCTGTTTGGTCCCCTTATAAATAACATCAGGGAGGGGGACATCTTTGGTGTCTGCTCTGGGCACAAGAGACTTTCCAAATATGCTGAGTGGTGAATGACTTTTTTATTCTTTTTTTTTTCTTCTTAATCCACAGTAGAGAGGTGGAGATCCATATCTGGTATGTCCCAGCAGCTTCCCTCACATATTTTTCCTATTTTCCAGGGAAGATATAAAAGGCAAAGTAGGAGTGTCCTGCTCCTCTGGAGTGGTCTCCTACATTGCTTGGTTGCTGTAGGTGGGATAGCACGTCTCAGGTGCTGACCCCAAACCCTTTGGTCAAAGTCACTTAGAAATGTCCCTGAGCACCAGAAACCCAAGCATGGTTCGTGGCTGAAGTCCTTGTCACAACCCCTGTGACTTCTGGGACTGAGGAAGGACTTCTGCTTGCTAAAGTGGTTTGCAGAAGGAGGTCCATCAGATGCTGTTGGAACAAGAAGCTGTTGATGGGTGTGAGGGTCTGGATGCAGCCCATGGCTGGGGCACGTTGGAGAGATATTTTACCTCTATAAAGTGCTGTTAATCGTCTGAAGAGACTCAACCAAGTGGAAATGTCTTTGCTATGTGGCCAAGTGACTGTTTTTTCCATTCAGGGGCACATCTGGCACATCTGGAGCTCCCAACTTTTTTTTTCTTTTTTTTTTTTTTCCCAGTTGTCATCTGCTTGTCTTTTTCTAAACTATGTTGTAAATTTCTAGCTCTAATGATTATGGTGGAACCTTCAGCAGCACGTAGAGAGCTTCCCCCGTGAAACTGGCTGTATGAAAAGCTAATTAGAAGGTTTCAATCGTGAGTACTAACTACTGCCCATATCCCTTTACAGTTTCATTTTTCAAAATAGGGCTGAAAGGGGCTCTTAGCCAACCTCTGCCAAAGCATGGACTCCAGCACTGGTGAAAAAACCACCCACACAAGGAGAAAACAGCCCCAGATAATGACAGTAGCCTTAAGGTGGTGCCTCTAACCATTAAAAAGGGAGAATTTCAGAAGCAAATCAACCTCAGCACAGCTGCTGAGGGTTTCAACCTGGATGTGACTCCGTCAGTTCAGTTTGTTCAGCAAACCCAGCCAGTTTCCCTGTGTCAGGAGGCATGAATGCTTTTGGATGGGAGGAAGAAAAGGATGGGAAAAAGGATGAAAGGCCTTTGGTTTCATCCTGTGTGCACCTTGAAGGGACAGATTTACATTCTGCATGCTGCATCGTGCAGAGAATGTGTTGCTGTGGGCAACTGAATATGCTGATAACCTGAGTGCTACTGAAAGTGGTGAGTAACTTTTTCAGGAGGAGTTCCACCATCACATCTAGAGTTGGCTGAGGCTGGGTTTGGTCAGATCTCATGACAAGAGGGATAGGATACAAAAAATCCAAACAGGACTATGTAGTTCTATACCGGGATAAAAATTTTCCTGTCCAGAAAGCCCAGTGAGCACCAGTACAGCCAGGATTGTGTAAGCATCTCTAAGCAGTGAGAAAAAGTGACCATGAGGACATCTGGGACCTGACTTAAATATTTGTACAGGTCAAAAATGATATTCCTGTGATTTCCTATTTTTTCTCTGCTTTAAAGGCCAGGAAAGCAGGAACTATCCAAGCAGGGAGACAATGATGGTTTTTACTCTTGTCACTCCTTTTCCTTGGAAATTGCAATTTTTTTCCTTCTGCAAAGCCACTCCCATTATGCACACTTGATAGTTGTTATTTTTCATTTAACTTTCTAAACCTCCCTTTTGGATGAAGCATATGAAATTCCACTCTTTGTTGCATTTGTTTTCAATCCTACATTTCCTTCAGGTGAGGACTGGTGAATAAATCAACAAAGGATTAAAAAATAATGAATTACAGGCCCTCAAAATTTAAGAATATTGAATAGCCTCTTGCAGAGATGAGGAATGGGAAAAGCTCTGGGGTTCCACACTGCACTGCACTGCTGGCTGTCTTTCCTAAAGCATCCAGATCCCAATGTTTCTTTTCCCAGCCTTGTTCCTGCTGTTATCCTAAGGTATGTAGGCTTCGACCACATGTTTATAAGCTGATAAAACCATAATGCCAGGAATGTTTACCTTCCTCTATTTGATTAAAAAAAAAATAAGGGACTTTTTGCAGATACAGCCCTGTTTGCCATCCTCTCTGCACCATAACAAAAGTTGTGAATAAGGGTTGTAACTCAGGGGGAGGTGAGAAAATAAGAGTTGCTCAGGGTGAAGGTCAAGGTCAGATGTTTCTGTGCATCTCAGAGCTGGGGAGAAAAGTTCTGCTCTCCTGACATGATCTCCTCATGGTATTGCACTGCTGGGCTGGCAAGCCTCAGCTGTGACAGGAGGGGTGACATAATGTTTGGTTCAACCAGCCAAGGAGTCCCATCAGATATGACTGAGCCCTTCTGCAGCTGCTGTGGAGAAATTCATAATTAATTGTACATGCCAGGCAGCTTTCTGACAACGTGGGGTTTGACTCCCCTTCAGACAAAAGAGCCACACAAAATGCTTCCCATAATGAAGAAGGAGTATTTTAAATGATCTGTAAGAAGATTTTCCCCAAAGCATAAATTTGCTCCTCTTGATCTGTCCTGTACTTAATACAACCGTGTGTTGTGTCAGGCTTTCAGAACAAAAACCAACAGAGTGAGGGAAGTTTTGAGGATGGGGAAGAGCCCTGAGCCATCCGAGCCAATTAGGCTCAACTCCCCAAATACAGAAAGCATTTAATCAAGGGAGATCAAAGCACTTTTCATGGGAAGGAAGAGCTACAGTCTGTCTTTTACCCATGGGAAAACTCTGGGGAAGAAATTGTCTGGCCAAGTCCATAGCAGCATTCTTTAAATGTTAAACCCAAGAGTTTGCTCCACATTTGTCACAGCTTCCCATATGCCCTGGCAGCCTCTCAGGAGCATTGCCCAAACCTGCTGAAACCTTTATTCATTTTGGGGTGGGACGTGGAGCAGGCGAGATGAAGAAGGGAGGGAAAGTCTGAAAAAGAAACTAAACTCATGAACAAAACAAGGTAGCACCCCCTGTAGATAACCAGTGTGTGCTGAGTCTTGTAAATGCTGTGCAATCACCCCCAGTAAAAAGGTAAAAATTCACGTGGTGAAGTATTTTAGCAGTTGTGTTGCATGCTATGGGTAGGAAATTATTGCTTTGGATGGTGAAGAGTCCAGTGGCTATGAAGAATCCTCAGTTTCATTATACATTATGAATATACCATGATGATAATACCAGAGTTTTCTCTTCAAATCTCTGCTAGTCTCTGGTGTCACAGCCACGACTGGGGCAGCTCAAGCAGCACAATCAGCATTATCTGGATATTGAGTAGAGCACCTCATTCCTGGATAATCTGGTATTCTGGAAATGATGGAGAAGCACTGAAATGAGCCATGATTAACTCAGTTATCCCTGAGCTGAATGGACTGTGGATAAAGTGTTTCTTAAACTTAATTCCCATGCTTTTACATTTGTCTTAGAGAGAAAAGGACACTGTAGCAAAGGATGCAGAAAGTTTCCAGCTCTGCTTGCAACCAAACAGGCCTGGAGTGATGCTCACAAGGAGATTCAGACTCTGCATTCACCCTTAGGATCTCCAAAACACTGTAGTTTCCCATGGACAAGCCAGTCCTGATATAACCAGAATCCTAATTGCTTCTGTTGAGGGAAGTGGTTATGGAGATTGGTTTCAGCTCTTACACCCTGACTTTGGCCAAGGCTAAGCCCTTCAAAGGAATATTTGGGAAGTGTTGGACCACAGAGAAGCTCTGCTGATGTTTGAGGCTCTTCTATAACTGGTATAAACTGGATAATGAAGACCAATTTCTTCATTCTCCCTCAGGCTTTCTGAGCTTCTTGGGGAGCTGTGACTCTTCACCCTCTTTTACAAGGACTTGACTAGGTCTGGCTCAAGGCAAAAATGTCTAATCACTACATGGATATTCTTTTCTGCACTTATTTTATTTAAACCCTTCCTCACTCACTCCAGTCATATGATTTTAACGTGATTTGTTGGCCTTATTTAGCAGTATTTCATAGAAAACAATACGGTTTATGGCACTTTATTAGTTCAGCAACTGAGGAGCAAGGACCCTGGGTAATTTGGGGCAAATACATGGACAAATTGTGCCAGGAGGAGCAAAGCACCTGGATGTCTTTGTTGCCTTCCACGTTAGCTGGAGCTGCCTTAACATAGCAGTCACTCTTGGTGGAAAGGTCCTCTGCATGCGTGGGAATTGTTGTCCCAGAGGAAAGCATCACCCTGGCTGCCTCTTTGCTCACTTCACAGAGCTGCTTTCTCTTTTCAGGAGGTGGGGATGGTTTTGCTGTCTCTCCCCCTTCAGTCTGCTGGGACATGGACCTCCAATTTGTCTTCTCAAACGACTCCAGAGGGTGTTTCCGGGAGGACTTTGTCTCTCAGATTTGTTTCTCCTGTCTGATTCACAGAGCCTGAGCTTGTTTGATCTCCCAGGGCCAGCATTTCCAGTGGCTCCCTGGGGCTCCATGAAAGGGGAGTAAGGAAGAAGAGTTCACATATGCTACACAGAAATCTCCATATTTTAAAGGGTATCCTGTGTCCCCGCTGGAACATTTTTAATGGTCCACAAATCAGGAGGAGAAAAAAAAAAAAAAAAAAAGAGAAAAAAGAAAAGAAGAAGAAGAAGAAAAAAGTTGAAACCCACACTTAAGGCATTCATTGTTCAAAGCCCAGATCTTCTGGGGGCTGCTGTCTTCGTGGAGGCTCCATGGGGCCATGATCTGAGGAAGTCTGTGCTGAGATCCGACTCCGAGACCTGGGCGGGCTGGGGGTGCTGATCTCCCAGGCACACAGTGTTTATCTTTCAGGGAAATGTTTCCTTTTTTGGTAAAGGAAGCAAGGAAAAAAAAAAGTTTTCAAGGAAGAATATGCAAAGGTATTAGCTATGGAGATTTATGCCCTGCTTATGGCAGCCAACGGGGATCTGGTGAAACGTGTTTGAAGAGGCAAAGGATTATTTTATTCTTCTTTAAAACTCCTAGAGCAGGACTCTGCTGTCCTGACATCCTCTGGTGAGACTTAACAGTAGTTGGCAAAGCTGAAAATGGTTGCTGGGATTTTCAGAAGTGTTTGGTAAAACTTGGTTAATTCAACATTTTGTAGCTTCTGTCTTCTCTTCGTGTTCTCTGCTCACACCCTCTGCAAATCTCAGTCACTGTGATTAATGCAGGAAAGTGAAGACCTCCAAAAAGCAACTCTGCTGCCATTAACTGAGCTGTTTAATAGGTGTCTTCTGCTCCAGGCTTTGGTTGCAGGGTGGTAAAAGAAATTGCCAGGTGCTGAGAATGCTCTAGCTCTCCAGCAAGGGGATCTATTTAGACTGGATCCTGGGAAGAAGTTCTTGAAGGTTGGAGTAAATGATCTCTAAGGTCTCTTCCAACCTAAGCCATTCTTTTATTCTGTGATTCTATTTTATGGGAATGATATCTATAGGCTGGGTTTTGTTTATGTGCTCAGAAGAGCAGTTACTGACACTGAAGAAACAAAATCCCCCAGAATGTAAAGGGTGGGACTGGCCAACATTTTGCAACTTACTCATTAGAGCAACAGAAAGAAACATAATCTTTTCTTTTTTTTTTTTTTGGTCAAATTGTGACCATAGATTCTCCACGGTCATCTATAAACACTTTCAGAATATATTTGTTCTACAAAGTCTTCTTGGAATGGGATTTACATCTAGAAGTATATGGTAATTCTTCTGCTTCCTAGTCAGTAACTACCTAAAGCAGAAGCACTTGGTACTTGTACAATCAAAACATATTTTCACTCGATTTCTGATTGTTCCCAATCAAAATGTACTTGCTATAACCAGTCTGCAAGATTAGGACAAATATTTATCAAAATTTTAATGCTTTAATATTAAAGTTGTACAATCTCTTACAAATTTGATCAACCTAGAAAGGGCCACAGCTTGTAGGGAATTCCCATTATTTCAGCAAGTTGCTAGCTTGACTACTCATTTGTTAGGACAGCATCTTTTCCAAATAACCTCCAGCATATTAGAGGTCTCCAGTTATAAATATTAAAAAAGGGCTTGACACTTTTCTCAGAGTCCCCACAGTGACCAGTCTTCTTTCAAAGCAGAAGAGGAAAACATGGAAATATCCTGTGATTATATAGGGCTCTAGAGACCTCTCGTGGACAAACACATTTGATTCCTTCGTGTTATACGTTTGCATTAGAGATAAACTGTATTTATTTCTCCAGCCTTACCCCAGCTGAGTATTATCAGCTGTCTGTGATGACAAAAAGGAGGATTGTGGTCCTATGATGATGATGAAACAAATAACATTTTGAATATTTTGTACTGATTTTTGACTTTGCCTTGTCCTGAATCTTATTTTTACCTAAGGTTCTCCATGTTCTGAAGTGATATATGGCAGTGAAAATAATTAAAATTCACATATCTGCCTTATTGCTCTTGACCAGAATGCGTTTGTTTTTTCTTAATATTTTAACCTGTTAGACAACATAGAATCTACAAGAGGAAGAATTAAAACAGCAACTTTACATTTATTCCCAAGTACTTATTTTTGTCTCTAAACTATTTTGAATGTGGTATTTTTTCTCATCCTAAAAGCCCATCAAGATTCATCGATGTTGTTAACTCTTTCCACCAATTTTTTAATTGACATTTTTTTTCCTGTCACAAAGCAGAAAATTTCCATCAGTGTGAGAGAAAACTGGGGGTTACTCAGCATTTTTTGGGCTAGCAAGGTGAGGCCAGTGTTTGAAAGCCAACACTTTAAAAAAAGAATAGAAATAAGTGATTACATTTTTATTTACTAACAAAAATTCTTCATTTTTTTTTCCCTGAGGAATGTGTTAACCCACTTGGGTCCAGGCCTGGGGAGATTCCTCCTGTTAGATGAGTGTTGTACCAAAATCCACATGTCTACACCCATCTGTCAGTGCAGGGATAAATTGCTTTTTCTCCAGAGATTATTCAATTCTTTCCATGATCCACCTCATTTTCCAGTTCCATCTTTTTCTCGCTGAGGTGAATTATTGGTGACCCTTGATGTTTTCACTTAACAAAAAGCATAAGGAGAAATGCCTGGTTTCTTCACTGCCCTGGCGTTGCCTGGAAGTGCCATAAAATTAAAAGCAGACAAAAAATTTTCTAAGAAGAAGATGTAATTAAAGAGTGAACTCGGTCCTCGGTGCTTATCTCCAGCCTCTCTGAGCAGCCCACTGCGTGGAAGTCAAAGGCAAGGTAATTATTCTTTTTAATATTGCAATAACTCTAAAATATTTTAAGAGAAAATCTGCTGACAATTCTGGACAGAAAGCGACGTTTCAAAAATAAATTAAAATCTTGGCAGGAAACACCTGATTTCACCCGAAAAATTTCGCTGTACTGGTGAGCTGAAAACCAAGGGAACAGGACATAGTTCAGTTGAATACACTTTGATTTTTTTTTTTCCAGGGGAAAAACAGAGATTGGATGATTTCTTTTAATTTTTTCATTATATTTTCTGTGGGGGAAAGGAGGTGCCAATAGTTTTTCATCATCCTTTGTGGCCTTGGTTGTAGGTGCAAAGAGCTAATGGAGAGATTGGGAAGCTCAGGATAAAGCTGTTGGGGTTCCACCTTGCTGTCCTTCTCCCAAACCATATTGAGAATAAAACATCGTGCTCTGAGCAGATTCAAAGTGGATTTCAGAGGAAATTCCCCCAGTCAGTGGTTTGCTCCACTCAGCTCCTTTACCTGTATAATTTTAGCTCTACTTTTTGATTTATTCTTGTCCCTGAGCAGCATATTCTCACAAGAAAATTTTGGGTATTTTTCAGACATCAGGGAAAGACTGGAGTAATGTAGTACTGGGGATTTTTTATAGTTATTATTATTATTTTAATTTTTTCCCCTCCCTTTTGCTGCCATTCTGAGCATCAGCTCTACCCAGGCCAAACATGAATCTGGAATCCCAAATTCTTGCCCCATTTTGCTCTCTATCTTTGCCTAAAGCTTTGTCATTTCAGTTTGACAACCCACCAAGGAGTTTGGGTCTGGATATTATTCTTCCCTGGTACATCTTATCGGCCAATTAGTGTTTTAATTTAAATGTACAAGTGCCTATCTCTCTGTTCACAGTTATTCTGCCTGATATAAAACAATTGTTTGGTTACAGACTTCATGAATCAATGTTATCACGACTCGTGAAGTATCTTATTTGCTTTTGTGATATGAATGTTTAACGTATTTTTAAATTCTATTTTCTGGGTTTTCACTCTTCTGTGCCATGAAAACCAGAGTGATCTCAGCAGGCTATTTTCCTGTTGTTAAGCCCTGAACCCTAATCTGAAGGAAACAAACCCAGCTCCTCTTATTTTCAAACAGATAAGATTTGCGAGGTTATTAATCACAGGTTCAAATGGCTACACTGGGAATTGAAAATGATATACAGTTTTATATAAAACTTGTCAACATTTATTACAGAGACGGACCATCCGTCCAGTGGGAGCCTTAGAAAGTCATTATGTGTCTGGGGTATGATAAAAAGGGATTTAACTGCATAAACAGCCATGACATCATGCTGAACTTACATGTTCTTTCATCTGCCCCTAAATGATACCGTTGCTTTTTGGCCCTGAGCTTTGATTTTGGATGGATGGGGGAGCTGGTTCTTCTCCCATTTTATCTCTTTGTTTTATTTGTTTAATTCTTTATTTATTATTTTCATTTTTTTTGGTTGGGTTTATTTTTCTCGAAGATCTGAAGAAGCTTTCTGGCTGGATTCAGAGGATTCACTCCTGGCAGGTGTAAATCAGTGTTATCCCACAGAAGTTGGCCTCCATCAGACAAGACTTTAACTTCAGTGAACCTGTACACTGGAAAACATGAAATTCCATCCTCCCCCACATAAACAGATTTTTGGTAGGTGCTAAACCCAGTGAAAGAAGATAATTTTTAGGTCACTTTCTTACCTTCCTGAGTTTTGCTCCTTAGACATTAAACCCATTTCTTGGGTGACTGCTACATGAGAGCTACCCAGCCCAGTGGCTATGGCAACAATTAATATCTTAAAAAGGAGATTAATTTCCTTTTGCTTCCTTAAGTTTAAGGGGTGCCCAACAGCCTTTAGCTGGAAGAGCTTTCAGCGTGCGGTAAAACGTCACCGTTATTATGACAAAGAAATTAAAGCCTTCATAAATATCCCATCAAAATTTTCCACTGACCATTCGGTGCTGAAATAACCTGCCAACATTCCTTGAAAAAAAAAGATGAGATTTATGTAAAAATAAAGTTGAAGAAGCATTGTGCAGTAGCTCGTGGTGGGAAAGGAGCCCTTGCACAGATGCTATGGTGTAATTACAGCTGCTGTGGGACACCCTGGACACCCTCCCCCCTTACTGCCAAGGATTGTGCTGGAGAAGCTGGTGATAAGATCACAGCATGCAATAAACCTTCCCAGTCCCTTCCAAGGGATAGAATTTGGGAAGCAAAGTGTTTTAAGTGCAGCCAGATTGCTGTCCCAGGCTGGGGAGAAAAAAAGAAAATGCAGTGAAACTGGAATTTGGAAAAGTTGTCCCTGAACCTTGGGAAATTGTTTGGCACTGAGAAATGAAATTCAGTGGAGATTAATGGATCCAGGTTGTTGCAACTGGTGGTGCCACAGCCTTGAATTGGCATCTTCAGGGCTGTGGAGACCAAAGAGACAAGTGGTGGCAGAACTGAAATGGAGAAACCAAGAGAAGAGCATGTCTTACAAAAAAGGTCTCGGGATGTTTTTTTGCAAATTCACAAAGGAAAAATAATAAGGGTTTCTTTTTAAAATCTCTATTTTTTAAAAAAACCACTCTCCTGACCACTGATCATTTTCCCCTTACGTTTATGCTTGTTAAACACCATTTATATTCCTGCTTGGAGCTGCTGGGCTCCACTCCCATCCCTAATAGGGCTGTTGTCACTTCTAAATTGAACTTTATTCAGAAATAATCTTGTGTCATCCTTCAGAGCAAAGAATAGTCTCCATTTGCTGTTTCCTTTCCTCCCCTTTCCTTTCCTTTTTCCTTTTCCTTTCCCTGGAGAAAACAGCATTTTCCATTGCCTTCTGCACCTGATGACCATCTGGTCCCTCTGCCTGTCACACCTGATGCAGGTTTCCTTACAAGCTTGACTGTAATCTAGAAAATCAGATCCCCAGTCTTTCCAAATCTCCAAATCTCAATAAAAACCATGCAAGGAGAACAAAGAAGATATTCTTAGAAATGGGATATCCAGAGGGCATTTCTCTGTCCTCCAGGAGATAGATGCTCCAGTCCTTTGAGATCACAGTCACAGCAGAAGTCCTTGGGGTGTGACCAAGGTGTAATTAGGTTTAAATGTGTCAGCTTTGAAACTGGTCACTGGCTAAACTTCAGAATACCTACCCCACATCTCAGAGGACTTCTAAAGCCTACCCTGAGCTTCATGTGGCCACAGCTAAGTACAGCTGGACTCCAGGTGAGGAAAACTAATGCAAAACAGTGACAGCAGAGTAACTTTTCCCTGCATGGTGGATAACCAGTGTAGATAATCCTCCCTGCAGCCACCAGTGGAGTTTTTCCTGTTACTGCTGGTTTTAAAATATTATACTTGCTGTTATTTGGAAGAAGCAATTCTCCTGAGCTGGCTGCTCATGAAGTCCCTGGTGGTCCTAAGTAGCTGAGTTGGCTGTGTCTGAGGGTAATATTTCTGGGGAATGGGAGCCATTTGCATGAGTAAAACATCTACAAATGGGTTTTATCACAGTCCACATGCTGTGTTTAAAGGGAAAAGCATGTATGTGGGAAGAGATACATCCTTAAACCTTTCTCTGTTACTGTTTTAGTCTTAACTGTAGGTGTTTTCTGCTGAGCTGGGCATATAGTTTTGAATCTCAAGCTTTCTGTAACACAAAAGACAACTTGATTATTGGCTGAAGTTGGTGCTGTAAAATCCTTGGGTCTTTGGCAGAAAAAAAAATTCACTGTTTACGTGATTCTGAATTCTTCCTTTTAAAGTAAAATTTACAGCCTCCTGAAATGGCTTGCACAGACCTCCCAGGCTTGGATTTCTTGCAGAGTTTTTGAAATGCATCTTAACCCTGAGACTGGTAACAGACTGAAATAATTACCCTCAATGGTAGGTGTTAATGCCTTTGACATTGCCTGCCAGTTGTCTTCATGCTCGTGAGAAATTTATGTACCAACTGCCCAGCATTTTACTGCCAAACTGTATCCTTTCCATCCCTCTGAGGGATTGCCCTCCGTGCCATCAATCTGCTGGTTTATTTATCGTAGCAATTCTTCAAGTCAGAATTATTTCGAAGAAGAAAACAAGGTGTGGGCTACAAATTGCTCAAATTGTAGGGGAGGTTTTCAGGGGAGGTCAATGCAGTGCAGGGGGTGGCATTGCCTCTTGCATTTGCTGTGCAGGACCAAGGAAAAGGTGGTGAAGATAACTGGGATGTGCTGGAATTTCAGGCAATATGCTGGAAAGCAGCTTCCAGGTCTGCTGACAAGTGGATTTGGGAGGACATCTAGAAACAACAGCATGGTAAAACTCCACCTCTCAGTCTTTGTAGGGGATGGGGAGGATGCTGGTGTTGGTTTGCAACCCCCTGGGTTAAACATGAGCTGTCCCACTGCAACACCATAATGGAGCTGAGAAAAAACTGTGTTTCTGTGGAGTAAACTCTGCCCCTAGAGGCTCATAAAAAGAGTTTGAAGAGAGGGCTGGTCCTGCAGGTGAGAAGTCAGAGCTTGCTGAGGTTTTGCATTGCATCCCGACCCCAGAAGAGCTGAAAAAGCTGTTTTTTAGTCCCTGAGAGCCATCACTGAAGTGTGGCAGCATCTGCCATCCCATGTGCCAGAGTTACAGAGTGCAGCACGAGGCACTAATATCCCTGCAGGAAATATCCCTGATTTGTGCTGGGCAGATGGGATCTGGCCTTTATTTTTCCAGGTGGTTGTGGAAGAGGTTGGTTCCATATGGTGTGATGATGAATGTGGCAATTTCCCTATCAGGTTCTGACACGTTAAATGCATTTGGGTGATGCTGAGAAGGCTGTGAGAGGGTTTAAACACCCAAACAATTATAATTATCTGCAGCCAACACACTGGTCTGTCAATACCAATGCTTCAAGTGAAAAAAAAAAAAAAAAAAAAAAAAAGACATGGAGAAGGAGGAGGAGCAACCTCTCCATGATTTCTGTAATAATTGGAAGGGATTTGTTGGGTGTACGTGAGTGCCCCATAAAGCAGCATCTGCAGCCCAGGTTTATTGCTTGGATGGGTTTGGGAACGTGCTCTGAGGAGCTGGATGGCTGTGTGGAGCTGACACCAACTTGCTGCTGGGCTGGGAAATTAATACAGCACCACGGAGCATTTGTCACCTTCCAGAAGTGTTTCACCAACTGCTTGGTGATGCCTTGTTTTGACCATTAGCTTTAAGAAACCTGATAGCTGGGAGGACATGTTCTGCCCTCCAGGGGTATGCTGGGACTCATTTCTCCATAGGGACCTTCCTTGTGACCTCAGCTTTTAGTCTGTCAGGGTCTACTTTTCACATAGGTAACCCAAACAATCTTTTTGGAGACTATTTCCAGAACTGTAGCTTCATGTCTAAGTCCACAAAACATTATATCAAGCATTTCACAGCTCTTGCTTTTAAATGTGTCAGAAGATTGGTGGAATCAGTCTTTGCCTTGTGGTCCAGGGAACTTTGAAGACTTTTGTTAAAACAGTACTTTAATAATGTTCTCAGCTACACTCCATCAAATAGCAAGGCAAACCAGGGAAATGGCCAGACCTTTGAACTATTTTTGTGGCTCCTCATCACTCACTTCTGTGCAGAACTCTCTCATAACAATAATCCCAAATAGAAAGGCAGGAGACATATTTAATACATGAGCAGTGTTTCCTGCCAGACCTCAGCTGATCTCAAAGAAACTGTAAATGATCCTACATCTAGGCACAACCATGGGTTGTATCAGGGGTCACTTTATTTTCATGAATACCTTTGCTGGGTGTAAACCCCCAAGAGGTCCTTTGGCTTAGACCTCTGTGGATGAAACCTCCCTACGGGTTGAAAGAGACCCTGTGAACCAAAAAGCTGTGGGTTTTACATTAAAAAAAAAAAAAAAAAAAAAAAAAAAAAAAAAAAAAAGAGAGAGAGAGAACTATCCTCAGACTCATTTATCTCCCCTCTCAGCAAAAGTGCCACAGGGATTCGGTTCCTTTGAAGTCTGAGTTAAGAGAGGAGCAGGGAGGTCGATGCTGGGGGAGGGCATTGCTCCAAAAAGTCCTCTCTTCTGGGTTAAGAACAAAATAGCAACGGGTAAGCTAGTAAGAAGCAACTCTTTTTGGACCTGGGACCCTCAGGGTGGTCAACCAGAGCTGAGATGCCTCCAGACCTCCCACTTTACTTTGCAGGAAACTCATATAGAAAGCCACAGTGTCCCAGTGTCTACACTCCACCTCTCCTGCCAGCTTAGCACCAAACTACCTGTTAAGCCTTCCTGGGTGAAAAAGACCCAAAATTTTAGTGAGCCTATAGCTGGGTTTACAACGATCCTGAGGTCTGGAGATGTGAGTCCTCTTTTGCACAGATGGAAGGTAGAGGGTGGCCTGGGTGTTTCAGTTCCAGTTAATAATAATAATAGATAGAATCATCAAAGTTGGAAAATCCATTAACTTAGGAATACATACCTTGTTCCTAGGTCTCTGAACAAGCAAACTGCATATTTTAATTCATCCTTGGCTTTTTCTTCAGAGGGAATAAAATAATTTCCCAAAGATAAAGCCTGGTGTAGTTGGAAGAACAGTTGAGAAAGACTTAAGCCCCAAAAGAACTACAAATGAGAATCCACCACAATTTCTTTTTCTTGTAGCCCAGGGGTGGGAACCTGCATCTCTTGTGTCTAACATCAGCTAATCAGCTTTTGTGGGACACAGGCAAGCAGGGCTGAGCCAGAGCAGTGGTCTGCATGGCTGTGGCATGTTTCCTCTTGCAGATTAAAATCCCTTTCTATAACCTCAGCAAGACCCGTGTGCCAAAAGCATTGTTTGACAGAGTGCTGTAGATGCTGCCCATGAAACAGCAATTAGTCTGGGGCTGGATGCAGAGCTCCCTCTCTCTCTCTCCCAGATGGCTAGTTATTAAGATATTTATGGTTAATATGAATTTCCCCTGCCATAAATCACCGTTCTTTATACCTGCAGGGAAGTCACAGCAATCAGCGACCCCGCTCTGTCAGCCCGGCTGGTGAGCGCTGTCTTGTAAAATAAAGATTGTAACAACTTCTCATCATCCTAAAAACAACAGGAGAGGGGAAAAATCCCAGTGCTGGTATCTGATAAGGGGCCATAATCAAGTGCTTGCATATCCTCTTTGAGGAGGTTGGTAAATGGAAAGTTTCGCAGATTCATTTGTCACTTCTGAGACTTCTGGACAAGGGGCCAAAGTCTGGAGCAATTAGAGGGGTGGAAGGATGAGGAGCAGGAATGTGGAAGGTTTGGAGGAAGACCACGTCCTGGCAGGCAAGAGGTGCACCTAACCCAGCACAGGGAAATGCAGGAAAGATGGAATTTAATGAACTCTCATGGAATCATAGAATGGTTTGGGTTGGAAGGGATCTTAAAGATCACCTAATTCCTCCCCCCTGTCATGGGCAGGGACACCTCCCATTAGATCAGCATTGCTGGGGACAATTCCCCACCCTTGCATCCCTATCACACCTTCCTGCGTTTTCCAGTGGAAAATCCAGACCTCCACAATATATTTGTCTTTTTATTCAGGTCTTTGGGTTGACACCAGTAGGTGTCCCTTGCAACAGCCCTGCTAGCATTGGTATGTTTTCTCCCAGTATCAGTTTATTGCTCCTTTGGTGCCATCTGAGAAAAAAAACCATGTTTGAGAATACTGTGGACAAGAGAGAGAAAAATAGGCTTTCAAGGTCTTAGGCTGAGTTCACAGAAGTTGTTTCAGCCGTCCAGGGAGAGCATTAAGATGCAATGTCAGTAGATGGCACCATTTTATATTTTATAAGGACAGAGTAGGGAGGGAGGTGTTACGCGTAGGAGATGTTATAAATCCAGATTTCCTCTTACTCACTCCATGCAAAAATGCTGCACCAAGATCAGTGCTGAAGAGGTGAGGGGTTTGTTCCACATGATTTCACCTCTTCCCTTTGCTTGTAATGAGCTTTTTGCTCAATGAAGGTCATTTAGGGTTCCTGGGATGTTAAGCTCTCATTGCCACCTGAAGGCAGAGATGGGTTCATGTGCCTGTTAAACGCCTCTACCTAAATATGCTCAGAAAACGTTTGGATCATTGCAAACCACTGTGGATGGTCTCATCTCCTCCCAGAAACCTGTTAAAATTGAGCTAGAAGGAGTGACTTTTTTATCCCTCAGAGGCCCACAGTGGTTTATGGAGTGAGAGAAAAATGGCAACTGTAAGAGTCAGTAAACTGCTCTACATGTTTTATACCTTGGCATAAATTATCCCCTGATTAATACCATGTTGTAACCTCACACAAGCAAACTGGAGAAGGGAGGAAAGGTGCAAACTGGGGCAAAACGTGACTATTGTGGCATCCCTTGTAAAGCACAGCTACTAGCAGTCTGGTTTCCCATCCTGATTCTTTCACCTGCTCCTGCAGTGCTGCAGTATTCCTAAAAAAATCCACCTGGTGACTCTGGTTGGAGGCTGGGGCAGAGTTTGGCTGCTGTCTGTCTGTCTGTCCATCTGCAGAGCTGCTGCCACCACGGTGGTGCTGGATGCAGCCAAAAGATGCCACGGGTGTGTGGCCAGAGCCACCCAAGGGACCCACTCTGCCATTTGCTGACATTTCTTTGGAGTCTGCCGGGGTTTATTTTGGAGGCTTTAAAGGTCAGAGAGTTCAAAGTTGAAAAATGCTTTTCAGAGTTTATATTTTGCCCTTAAGTTAAAAAAAAAATAAAGAAAAGGGGAAAAAAGAAGAAAAAAAAATAAAAAAAGAGAGAGAAAAGGAATCTGTCCTTCACTGCTAAATCCCTTACATTAGGAATTCCTGTCATCCTCTGACAGTGACATCTGAATTCCCTTTAGTTATAATGGTTCTTTTTTTTCCTTTCCCAGAGCCTCCCTTGTTTTGATCCTTGCCATTTATTACTTTTCTTTTTACTTGGCATCTCAGAGATCTGTCACCATTCCACTAGTGTGTTACTCCATCCCTTCATATGTACATCATCTCTTTTTCTGCAGTAAAAACAAATAAAAGACATACCTGAAGAGCAGTAAAACCTCCTGGACAGCAAGACTAAACCATCCCCATTTCCACCCAAGTCATTTCCCCTTCCCTGCCCTCCCTCCTGGTCCCTTTCCTTTGCTGTCGCAATGGGAGATTTGTACAGAATCCTGACAACTATACAGTTTTTATCTTGAGGAACATCTAAATCACTTAGAAATCTGTTGGCTGAACTCAATAAATAAATAGCAGAAAGCTCCCTGGTAGCAGTGAGTTATGGCTTTGCTGTCACTACTGCTCAGGGTTGTATACAGCAGCTGCACTAACAGCAACCCCTCTATTAGCCTCTGTTTCTTCTAATCCAGTTCAGCAAAATTAAGGCAGTGTTCCCCACCTCAGGGAGCGTGGTGTTTTATAAACTATCCAGATTAAGGTCTGCCCAGGCAGCATTTTGCTGCTGGTAACCAGTCAGCAGGTTTTGTCCACCTTCCCCTCTTGCTGCGTGGGGAGGAGATGCTCAGCTCTCATCACACATCCAACATCTTCTTTGGTTTGATGGAGAAAAGCATCACGATGATGGAAATTTCTCTGAGCATCTCCTGATGCTTTGAATTCCTTCCCATGAATCTGCACGCAGGTCACACAGATAAAAATGCCAGCACAGATGTCATTAAGTCTGTAGCAAAAAATGGACATAACTAGATCATAAATAGATCATAAATGAACATTTCCACTAGGGCCATATAAAAATAGGTATGATCTCCATCCTGGGACATCCACTACACACACTAGCCATGCCATATTTTTACAAGTCATTCTGTACATGTCTGTATATGACAGAGATCTATTTTATTGTGTGCCTGAATAATGCATCAAAATTACACATAACACCTGTGATTTAGAACCTCAAAGAACTCTCTATTCATCTGTCTTTACACTGATTACAAAAAACTGGTTTCTGGTTACCCACAATTTTAATATCCTCTGTGTGCCACTGAACAGTAATAGCTTGTTGGTTTTAAATAGGCTGAATATTTGTTGTTCAAACAGTGAATGAAAATATGCATATCTTTTTTTTTTTTTTTTAATCCAGGACAGCAGCATGACTTGGTACAGTTCTCAACTTTAAACAAGGTTTACAGTTTTGGGGTCATTTACAGGTTTCTTTTACTTACAACCTCATAAAAGCATTTACAATATTTCATGATAATATAAACCCAGAGCACTAACAGAAAATGCTTTAAATAAAAATGCCCATAATATTCCTGTTCCCTTGTTGCTATCTAAAAACCTTATCAGAGTTCCTCATTACTTCACTGCTGTAGGATTAAGGGTAATGAAGAAACATTTAGGGTTCTGCAAATCACTTTTGTTTCGCTGTATAATGTAGCAGCACTTCTCTTTGATTTAGTACTCAGTTATTTGAAATAACCTATGGTATTTATCAGTCTTGGAGGAAACTGTTTCCTTGAACAATTGCTCAGACTAAGGTAGGGTGAGTCTTTTCTTTCACTCTGATTTTTCAGAGCCTTTGTAGATGAGAAAGAACAAACCCTCTACCAGACCCTACTTCTGTGTTTCATGGGGTAGAGCTGACTATTTGCATTGCAGATGGTTTTTTTTCAGACATTTTGATTGTCTGGATGGTTTTCCTCTCTTGGGAGTCAGGTTCATGATTAAATTTGGTTTATCTCCATATTTTAATGATTTTCATTTGCCCGTTTTATTTTTAATTTTTCATTTGCTTATTTGCTTTTCAGTCCAGATCTGTTCTTTTCATTGCATCCACGAATTTATCAACTTCCTCACTGAGGGGGTTGTTTCTCAAGTTAAAAAACAAAAAAACCAAAAAAAACCCCCATGGAGCCAGTGAGCAAAGGGTACCAAGAGATCTAGGAATCCCTCTGAAGCCTAGAAAGTGGTGAATATTGTTAGTAAGGCAGGAGTGTCCTGACAGGCAGAAGAAATCTGGTATGAAGAAGAGGTTGATGGACATGATCCTTTTGGACAGGATCCTTCCTGATCCTTTTTCTTAATGCATGAGCTCATGGTCGTAATTCCTCCACTTCCAAACTGGGTAAGGAAGGAAGCATCCATCACTCAGTTGTGCTTTCAGTCTGGTCAGTTGCTAGATAGAAATACACAGAGAAACAACTTGAAATGCTGCTGTGGTTAAATCACAACGAACAGTCACAAAATCACAGAATTGTCACAGTTGGAAAAGACCTTTAAGATTACCACATCCAACCATAAACATCTCCCCAATAAAATCAATAAAATCTATTTATCCATATCTGTCTAGAGCATGTCTTGAAGTGTCTTATCTACATGGGTTTTAAATACTTCCAGGGATGGTGACTCCACCACCTCTCTTGGCAGTCCATTCCAATGCCTTAACTACTCTTTCAGTAAAGAAATTCTTCTTAAGATCTAGGCTAAACCTCCCCTGGTGCAAGTTCAGGCCATTTCCTCTAGTTCTATCATTATTTACTTGAGAGAAGAGGCCAGCAGCCACCTCTGTAGCCTGTCACCTAGCCAAAGTACCATCAGAAACCACCATCTAAAGCTGTCAGAGCAGATTTCTACAAAAGACATTGTAAGCATCTCATGAAAAGCTGAAAAATAAGGACTAGAGAATATAATCTCATATCCAGCAAGATCACTGTCAAAAGCAGATAAGCAAAGAGCTTACAACCCACACCACATCTAGGTTTGTAAGACTTGGGGAAGTTTAATCCCATGTTTGTTGTTTGGAAAACTCTTCATTGAATTCACTGAGCGGGGATTAGTGTCTCTTGGTTTACACATTTTCAATGGTTTCTTTTTAATATCCCATATCTCATAAGCAGAGAAGTAGTGGAGGGACCAGAATACATCCTGGGCTGGATTATACCAGCTGTAAAATCCTAAATTGCTACTGGGAGATGGTCATAGATGTAGGAACTTAAGGAATCACACAACAGCTTTGCAGTGCTACCAAATCCCCCTTCCTATAATTTTTTCGGGGGGGTTGCAGGAGGAGGGAGGGATTTCAAGCTAATTCTTTCCATCTGGGCTTGATTTACAGATTATGTGGGAAAAGGAGAGATTAATACATGGGAGGAATGAGCAGGCATTAATTTGCCATCTGTGGATGTAAACAGGAAGCCCAAGGCACTGTGCTTATTGGGTTAGTGAGGAAAGATGAATTGACGCCACGGGTCTTATGCTGAAAATATTTGAGTAAATTCTAATAAGATCTTCTAAACAAATGTCAGTCCAAAGCTTTTCCAAAAAGGGGAAAATAACATTGTCCTTGGATGCAAGAGCAGCTGATAGGAGGGAGGAAAATCCTTTGAATGAATTTGGCAAGAAAATCTAGCTTGTTCGAGATTATTTTTCTTGAAGTTTGAGGTTTTTGGTTTTTTTTTTTTTAATTGTCTTTTAATTGAACATGTAAAAGCACCCCCATCTTCAACTTTTGAGCTTCTGCTGCTCTTTTTAAAATTTAATAATTGTTCTCAAGGACTGACAATGCTTTTCAGGCATAAATTTAAGAATAATCCCTTTGTGCTGTGGTGGCTGAGTGAAAGAGGGATGATTTGCTCCCCTGGGCTTTTTGTGTCTCATGTATTCACTCAGACTGGCTCAAACCACCTGTGTGAAGTGCAGCCTGGTGGTCTCCCTGCTTTGCTCCCAGGTGATGAGATCCCATCTCTTTCCACAGTTTCCCTCCCTAAAAGACATATGCCCATCTTTTCTGAGCGTGTTTCTCTGGGAGAGATGGAAGCTGAGTAGTTAAGCAGAGATGACAACAATTTTTCTTTCCCAAGATTCCCACCTTCCTCTCCCGGAACCCCATCTAGAACTCTGGGATGCATTTTCCCATCACCAGGATGCCAGGAAGACCCCGTGGCAGAGTGAGAGTGGAGGCTCAACAGGAGCACATTGGAGCATTGCACCCATGTAAAATTGCAGAGAGGTCCCATGAGGATGGCAACATTTCATTTCCCTAAGGCTAGAAAAGCCTGGATCAGGCTGTGTTTGCTCCCAGATTATCCAAGGGATGAGTTTTTGTTGGTCTGGGGAAGCTGTCACTCTGGATTTCATAATTACTCCCAGGGAGAAACACTCAGGTCTCTGCAGACAACTGATTCCTTCAAGCCAGGAGTGTTTATTTGCTGTCCCTGATCCAAGACAGTGATGGGGACTGTGGACAATAAATGTCAAGCCTTAGCATTCATAGCTTTCTATAAAGTTCATTTTAGCAATCTGAGCAATGAGGAGAAACTTCTTTACTGGACCAGGCTGCCCAGAGAGGTTGTGGAGGCTCCTCTGGAGACTTTCAAAACCCTCCTGGGTTTTGCTTGTGTTCCTGTGTGGCTGCCCTGGGTGATCCTGCTTTGGCAGGGGGCTTGGACTGGATGATCTCTACAGGTTCCTTCTAACCCCTAACATTCTATGATTCTATGAATTCAGACCTGCTGCTTTCCTGCCTCTCCTTCTCTTTTTAACCCATCTATCCAGCTCTCAGGGTCTGCTGTGTACATGACCATTCCCACCCAGCAAGCTCGGCAGGGTAAGATGCTCCTCACACTTCAATGTGTGCTCCTCACACCCTGCATCCATCCCCTCACACTGCTCCTTGCCAGGAATCTGCTGCAGAGATGGGCTTGGTGGTGGCACAGCCTGAATTTCATTTTTAAGGAACCCATGAGGCTCCTCAAGATCCCACAGACCCAGAAGATAACTCACTTAAACCTCAGAGCAGTCACCTTTTCAGCCCATTCCCCATAGTTATCTTCTGTATTAATATTTTTCCAAGTACATATGTGCACCTGGGTCTCTGTACTCATCTACCACAAATTATGGAGTTTTATAAATTTCCATTCCTGCTAATGGTTTTTTACAGGCAGTGTAATTACCAGTTCCTTGTATTGCTATTATAATGATTCAAACATGCACACACACAAGAAGAGCTAAAGAAACAGCTGCTGTAAAATTCTATATATATATATTCTCCACATAGCTTTAAATTAATCCATTTTTATTAGGGTGCTTGGCAAAAAAAACAATCAGAAACTGAGTCCAACCAGATTAGGGTTTATTGCAGCTCTATAACTCTGAAGAGTGACTTGATGGATTTAAACCAACTTTGCATTTAAAAAAAGAATTAAAAAATGAGGTAACAAATTATTCTGGCTTAAAAGCTGAAAAAATCTTTCTCCCTTCTTGTGCCCTGCCATCTGAACCAGCTGAGATGATAAACTCCAACTTTCAGAGAAGAAGACTGATGAGCTTGTCCCAGAGGGTGGCGGGGCTCTTGGCTCTCGGTAGCTGTGAGGGCTCTGATGTCCCCCTGCTCGATGTCACCATGTGGCTGCCACCCGACTTGTGGTGGAGAAGACACTGCTGGACACCCCACGGGCAGCTCCTCAGTCCAGGAGAAGTGTCATTGATTTCAGTTCTTGAAGGTCATGGTTCATCAAATGTGCAGCAATGTCTCGAAGTTTATCAATAAACGCTCCAAGCCTCAAAGATGCTAAACTTATTCCTTCCTCATCTCTTTAAATATGACATCATTTTGCACCCCTTTATTTTCTTCTGAGATCCTTGTGCAGAAAAGCAAGCCCAGTTAAAGCAAGGAGATGCCATGCTGCCTGCCATGTGAGATCTCTGCCCCTTGTCTTGCTGAAAGCTGATCCTGGTGGTACACCAGTGGGTGCTGAGATCTCCTACCACCACCCGTGGTCACAATGGGCTGGAAAAGTGTTAATTAAGCCTCTGCTCCTTTGGAGGAATGTTTTCCAAGACTCATTTTACATGCTTTAAATCAAAGCACAGAGAGTTTCCTTTGTATGCTTTGATAAATGCTTTCTTATTATTTATATTACTGCAGTGTTCAGAGGCCTTAGAAGTGATTGGGGTCCTGTTGTAATAGGTGCTGTACAAAACCTCTCTGAAGGGCTGACAATTTACACAGCTGAGGCAAAAATCAGACTCATGGAAGTGCAGGGAAGTGATTTGCCAAAAATAAAATGAAAAAAAAGGAGGCTAGGAACAGCTCTCCTTCCCCATTGCTTTTTGGTTACCCAGTGATCCAGCTAAAGACAAAACCCAGCTGCCACAGGCGTAGCTGTGGCCAAAATCATTCCTCTTTCTTGAATGTTGACTTTAATATTTCCTTGGGATCCTCTTTGAAGAAAACAAGGTCTTGTAATGTTGTTCAGAATGAGCTGCAGCTCAGGAGCTGCTGCAGGGACAGAACACGTTTGCATATAGCAGGAGAAATGATTTACAGCAAATCAGAAGCCACCCTGCTCATCTCATTCCTCTGAATGTCTCATTTTTGGAAAACAAACTTCAAGACTACAATAATTTTCATCCATTTTATGGATTTCTTTCAACCTCTGGAGTACTAGGAAAGAGTTTCTATATGGCCTTAACTCAACAAACTGCCCCTAAGTCTTTTCTTGCCCAAAACCTGCCTGCCCCTCATCCATAGCAGCCCATCTTGGACCACCACACACTGTAGTTGCTTTCTCTCACATAAAAGAGCAAATCAAGTCAGTCAGCCCTCCCTGGGGACTTGGTCTTCATAAAGGAGCACGATGTCATTTATAATAACTAGCAGGGGTTGACCCAGATGCAAGATGTCAAATCCCAGTGCAAACGTACATCTGGCCATCCTGGTTTTTAAAGAATGTATTTTCTTCCTTCTCCCACAACGTTGACCATTATCCTGACCAGTGTGGACAAGACAAATAGCCCCCCACACCAATGTGTCTCTGTCAGGGGACGGAAGCAGCAAGGAAGGCTGCAAATGCCTTCTCAGAACTCCCTGTTGACCTTACTACGAACACAGACATTTCTGATTCGAGTGATGACTCCCCCTGTGCTCCTATGAGTTCCCAATTCCTGTATTTACTTTGTTATTTTTCTTTATCTCCCTGAATTTTTTATTTTTTTTTTTCCCCCTGTTAAGTTCTTTCACTGGCAGCGGCCATCACTCACCGGGTCACCCCCGAGTCATCCTGAATCAGAGCATTGGCAGCACTTCACTGATCAGTCAGCCAACTCATGGGATCCTGGCAACCTTTTTTCTCTCTATAAGAACAGGGTCCAAGCTGCTCTTTGATGTTGTCAAACCATGACTTCCACTGGTCTCCCCGCTGATTTCTTTGCTCTTTCTCCCTAGGAGTAGAAAGCCACAGGGAAGCATTTAGTGTTATATCAGGCACCACGCCAATCTGGTTCAGTCTTTGTTACTGTGTGGAGCAGACAGCCTGTCCAGTCCTGGATCTATAAGAGGGATGCTTTCATCTTATAGGAACGCTGTGCATTTCTGTCCTTCAGGTTGTTCCACCTATAGAGCCCATCCAGGCAACCTCTGTCAGCATCGACCTTCCTGAAATACAGAGGAATAACAAAAATTTCTAACACGGAGATCAAAGTTTGCCCTGCATTTATGTTTTATGGACTCAGAAACACAGAGGACAAGGTGAAATCTGCGTTTCTGATGGGATATTGATTTATTTCTCTTCCATTTGCCTCCTAAGGCTTAAAATATGTGGACAAAAAGGAGTCATTCACCATATCTGAAGCAACGCGGGTGAAATTCTGGCCCCCGTTGAAGTCAGTGGCAAAGCTCCCATTGACTATGGTGGGGCCAGCATTTCACCCTGTGATTTCTCATCATGCTTTATTTTATTGACCTTTCTCTTGAATATGAGTGAAATGCAAATATTTTTTTCCAGCACAAGTCTTTGTACTCTATGAACTCTGCTGGATCCAAAGTGCTTCGTATGTATATAAGAAAAACAGTTAAAATCAAAAAAGAGAGCAGTTAACTGTAGACATAATGATCTCCACAACCTATAAAAAATGGCCACGTTCAAAAAGAGATAATGGTTTAAATGGTCAGAATAAATAAAACAAGCTTAAGGCTAACTTTTGTACCACAAAGAGTATTATTAGGTCTGTATGGTACAGACCACACAGCTTGGGAATGCAGATTGCCTCTGAAGCCACCTCAGCATGGTTCTCTGGTGGCCACGAAATCACAGATATTTTAATATCATTTTAACATCATGCTCATCTACAAAGCCTAAGGAAATCAACAGTTCTGAGGTGAGAGGATGGGGGATGCTCCCATTCTTTCATGGCATTATTCTGGCTAACTGCCTGCAGTGGAAAGAAATGGATGGTTTTTTCCTGTGTGTGGGTTCAGCCTCAGTGTGGAATGAATAAAAACAGCTGATTTCAGAGACAAAGTATTGCCCCCTTTGCTTTCTTCCGTAGTGTTGTCTCATCCTTCAAATTCTTTAGGATAACCCCCTCTTGTGTTGTGATTGTGAATCCAGGTAGTGTCACAACTAATGAAATGATTTCTTTGTATGGTTGTGGAAAAATGTAAATTGTCACGGCTGTTTTTCACAAGAATCCCACTTCTCATAATACCCATCCTGTGTCCACTAAATCCAGAGTTTCATCACAAACCTTTCATCCAGCATCAGTCATAGTATTAAAGGGCTGTGATGGACCAGAGATTCAGGCAGCACGATTGGAAGAGACCTTCCAACAGCATCTCAGGCATCTGCAGATGGTTTGCACCATTTAGACAGTCCTTGAGACAGTAGAAGGATGTGACCTTCACTAAAAAGATCCCAATTTCACTACAAGCAAAGAGAGGCACAAGAAATCCTGTAGGATGACAAGCCAAGTAACAGCAGATGTGGTGGGAAGAGAGCAGAACTCCCAACTCCTGTAGTGTAGTCAACACCTTGGTATGACACAGAAAGGAGAAATTATATGACCCAATCATTTGGGAAACTTGCTAGCACTCCCAGTACCCCAGTGCAGAAGGAAAGGAGGAGGTTTCCCTCATTCCAGTCTTCATCATCATCTGCTGCCTCTTTCCAGCATCCTGAAATCCATGGACAACCTCACCTTTACAGGGTGTAACATCCAAGGCCCAAGGTTTTGCCTTCACATCCAAGTGAAAACAAGGTTAAGTTTTAAGTTCTTTGGGCTAACGTTTTCTCACTTATCATTTATATTTGTTTCAGAATGTGCCCTTTTATTAAAAAAAAAAAAAAATACAACAACAAAAAACTGAACCCCACACCAAAGAAATTTGTATCATCTCTTGGGCCACGCTCTGACGCCACATGGACCACCAGTGGTTTGAAGACCACACGGTGAGTAATGGTGCATGAGACCACATTGTATGTGAAGTTCTCCACTCTGGCTCCTTCTGCCAAAGTAATTCTGTTCACACCAATGCCTTCACCCCTGCTTTGTCAGACCCAATTCTGCCTGCTTTGAGTTATGAAGCTTCCACCAGGTCTCTGGGGAAAATTATTTCACTGTCTACCAAGTCTCTGGAGTGGGAATGTGGATTGGTGAAGCCTGTGGTGTGTATTTAGTAGAAGAGTGATTTGATATTAATAAGGTTGAGGAAAGAGGGCCAAAATTCTGTCCTCAGCCTCACTGGTGTGGTGCTTGTTAGAGCTCAGAGGAGTCAGCAGAATGGCAAGAGGTGGAGGCTTGGGGGCTTCTACAGGGGCTGGTGTATCACTGGGTTTTGTGACCTTTTGGGAAATCCTTTCACTTTAATCCCCCCAGCTGGGAAACCGAATAAACCATCAAACCCTTGCTAAAAAACCAACTGCTGCACTTAAATCCATGTTATCACTCACATAAATAACAAACAAATCATATGGTTCAGGCTCTATTTCCTGGCTGGAAGGAGTGTGAAGACTGATCACTCACATAAAGCAGATTTTAAACCAATTTTGCTTTAGAACAAGTGCTGTATTGCACTTGTGGACATGGGATAACAATATTGTTCTTTCTGAAAATGTTAGCTCTCACCAGAATGTTTCAGACAAACATCCCACGAAGACTTAGTGGCCTCAACTTGTTTGATTTGGAATCAGACTTTATTTCTAATTAGACAATCTTCAGCAGTCCATCAGAAAATGCAAGAAGCTGCCAATTTTCACACCTAAGCCCCAAAAAAAGACCCCAATGAAAGTCTTAAGAAAAATAACCTAGCACTTCTACTGGTAGGAAATTCCCAATGTTTTCAGGGTTCTTCTCCAGTCACACACACACATTCATGCACATATATGTGTATGTGCCTACACACTCATACATGACCACCACCCTGATATATATAATCTTAGAGAGTCCAAAGTAAGAATATTTTCTTCATTTACTACAATTTTCCATAGAAAATGAAAGTTTCATGTATTCAAACAAGCCTCAACTGTTTTAAATAACCAATGTTAAACAGCATTTTAGCTCTTTAAATAAAAACACATGCACCAATGTTTTTATAGCAAAAATCTATGGGGGGAAAAAAAAAAAAAGAGTAGATGAAACATGCTGAAATACAAACTATCAAACAGCTGCTAAGGTCAAGCATGGAAGTGGTGTAAGTAGCAGAGCTTAATGGAGTTAAAACTGCACCCATCATCATTTTAAAGATCTTAGAAAATTCCATCACAAGTCCCAAAGTCTACCTGTTGAATTTTCCCTCCAAATTTTGTTTGTCTGGGTTTCTGGATGATCATTTTCCATGGCCCTCAAATCTCAGATGTGAGTGGCTTCCAGGGAGGCACCATAACTATATATAACTATATAACTGTATATAACCATATATATATATAACTATAACTGCTTCCAGTGAGAAAAGAAGAAAAAGTTGATCATTTTTATCCCATCTTTTTTCTGGGCTTTGTCAAGATCTCTCTTTGGTAGACATTTCATGACTAGTTTTCTTCACTTTTGAACTGCTATTTACTCATGCTGTGATTTTAGAGCCTTCACTTACACACAACACTCTTCACTCCAGCATCTTGCTTAGAGAAATGGCTGAGAGTTTGGCTCAGTCATAAATATACTGAATCTTGACTCAGAGCCAGCTCAGAAGGAATCCTTGAAGGGACTGAGTGTATCATGGACCTCACATGCTGTCCCCTTCTACAGATGTGCCTAAGAAGCAGCAATCTCTGCTCCATCTGCAAATAAGCTGCCATTGGATCATGGGTATAGATAAGGTCCTGTATGCTCTTTGACACTTCTTCTTTGAAGGCTTTCTTTGGAGAAATTACTTTTTCATCAGAGTGATTAAAAATCTGGAAACATTAAAAAATAAACCAAAGAATTAATACTGTTCTTGCTCCTCTAGTTGGTAATTTTCATGGAGGTTATTTCTCTACCTTACCCCCTGAGGGCTAGAATAAGTGAACATGTTTTATGGAAAATGGTAGAAGCAGAGATGAAACACCAAGAAATGTGTGTTGGCAGACCCAGAGATGTCCCCATCTAAATTTCTGCTTGTGCTTCAGATTTTCAAGTCTGGTTCTGTCTAATAATGTTCAGATGTGAGGGAAAATACGGTTCCCTGTCAGCCACAGTGGTTGTATGTCTTGAAGCCCAAATACTTCGCCTATAAACTGCCTTGTGGGGACTTCTTGACACTTAATCAGAGCATCTGGTAGGAGAACGGGCAGTGGCTTTTAGTGCTGAAGACCTTTTTCAGCTGTTACAGAGCCCCTCACTCAGGCAAATTCCAACTGACTCCAAGAGAAATTTTTTTACCAATTAAAGTCTAGGTGAGAACTCCCGGATTTGGCCAATACTAATAAAATTAGAGAAATGGGACTCTCTTCCTCAGCTAATAGATTCCTTAAAGGCACCACCACATGCCGCTACACTTCTCTAATCTCTCTCAGCAGCCCAACCCCAGCTCCCTTGTTGCAGTGCCAGCTCCCAGAGATGTCAATGGCAGTCAAGTCTGCTAGAGATTATTTGCATTCCTTAAGCAAGCATTCAGCCCATAAATTATGACAAGAAAGGCTCTTCTTTGAGCCCTCATTTTAAAATCCTCTTTCGGAAGGTTTGCACAATACATTAGCTAAGCCATATGGAGGATCCTCTATCCAGAACCATTCCACTCCCAAAAACACAACTTCTAGGGAGAAATTAATATTTGGATCCATTCTTGTTTTCCTTTCTGGCTGTTTATTTAACACAGGAAAGATCACTGAAGATGTTATCTCGGAGAGAGTTCACTGGGGTGTTTTTCCGTGATGGTATTTTTGCAAGCATGGTTGGCTGGCTCTTATCCTCAGAGGTGCCTTAAGCAGAAAGAACTGATCAAATGTGCATTGACTGTGATTTCATTTGAGAGTATTTTATTTTTTTTTCAGTGTAAATATTCTGTTTCTTACCTCTTTGTTCAGCTTTAAACGGTGTTGCTTTTCTTTCCCTACCTAGAAACCAGAGGGGCTTCCTTTGGGAAAGGTCTCTTTGGGTCTCAGTTCTTCCCAGCCACTGGCACCTGGGTTATAATGGATGACCCAGACAAATCCATGTGTTCACTGTGAAAATGCTCTCCAGCTCCCTACAGCAAGCATGAAGTCCTTGCTAGGAGAACAAGTTATTTATAAATTGATGGAAATGCCCAGATGGGACAAACCATGATTTACAGTCCAGTTTCCTGCAGAAAATGGTCTCTCTGCACCTCCAGCTTCTTTGGAGACTCCCTGTTTGAGGGGAAGGAAAATGTATTTCCAGTTGCAGATCTGACCATTTGTAGTCACCCAAATCTGTCAGGGCTGCCACGGGTTTGTAGACATTTTTCCTGCCCTGCTGATCTCCTTCCCAGCCTGGTCCAGCCCTCCTGATGCTTCAACAAGGGATTAATCCAGGCAATAAGGAAACACGGGATTATCCCTATCAATGCCTTATAAATAAAGTGCAACAAATATCACACAGACTTTAAGAAAGGCCTCAACAACACCTCTTGGGCAGATGAAGTTGAACTGTACTCTTTTTTTTCTTCATTTCCAGCATTTTGTTTTAACAGGCTGAGGCTGACTGCACAGCCTGTTGGTACTTTGCATGCCCTGTTACCACTCAATGACCATATTCTTTCTGCTGACCTCACTTGAACTTGCTTCCTTTGAGTCCATGGCAAGTCCAGGAGGCAAGGGTTGGGTTGACAGCAACGAGCCTTTGGTGGGACTACACCTTTGGACCACCCAGGACCAGCAGTGACCCATAATTCTGCTCAGATCTGGAGCACACCTGTGCTCCTTGACCCATGTTGGCTTCTCCTTCAATTTCTGCTCTCATTCAGCCCTACCATGCCCTGAATGCTTCAACTCACAGGTTCTTCAGAGACCTCATTCCTCCCTCTCTCTCCTTGCAGCATCAACAGCAGAGCTGACTTGCTTTGACTTAATTGAAAGCAACTGAGTGCAGCTGGTGTGAGTGCAGCAGGTTTTGCTGGAAGCCCTGGGAAGTCCCATGCCAATTTGCATCCTCTAAGAGCCTGGCCCAGGATGTTTTCTATTTTAATTTTTATGTCTTCACCTAGCGTTCCAGTTGGATGTATTTTAAAGTAAACAGGCTTGGTAAATAAAACCTTGTGCATTCCCCAGTCATCCCAGGGTGTTTCTGTTCCTCCTTCCTTGCCTCCCCCTCTTAGTCTTTTGCTGCTTGTGCAGATACAATTAGAGATTCAGCCACATGTCAGGTTCCTCTTTCTCAGTTGGTTCATCCTGAAATCTGATTTTTTTTTGAATGGACTTCTTTTACTGACAGAGTGGAGAATCCAGAATTTTGGGTGGAAAACTCCTTCTGCAGGACTTTTCACCCCAAATTAGTCATCAGTCATCAGCAACCAAGTACCTTTTACTCTGACCTTGGGTTTTTTGGAGCCAAAAGGCTTAACTGGAAGGATGAGAACAGGAACACACAGCTGACAAGCAGCAGACAAAGAGCCCCATGATTTCTTCTGGATCTGGATGGTGGAAACATCAGGGGAGCATGCCCAGGTTCCAGGTGAAGGCGGGATGTGGGGATGGATCTGTCTTTCCCATCAGCTCTCCTGGTCCTCACCTTTCCTGGCCTTCTGCACTGCCAGCTCCACACTGTGTTTTTAGGCACTTTTCCAAATCTGTGACTTCAAGAGAACTTGCCTTAGTTTGAAGCACCAGCTTTTGATCGTGCTAACCAAGGTCTTTATTTGTTTAAGATGGTAATTAACTGAAATTAGTAATGGAAAGATTTTTTAATTTAATGGGTCCTTAAATGTTTGAAAAACACCGTTGGATATTTTTTTTTAAAATTAAATATATATAAATCCCACTCTGTGAAACGCTTTCTGTTCATCCTTCTCATTTAAGACCTCAGAGCTAAATGCTGGGGGGTTGTGACTTGAGAAGCAGATGGATTTTACAGTCCATGCAAACCAAAAGAGCAGGCATTCATCTGCACAGACCATTCCTGTTTGTTTATTGTCCCAGCAAAGGGACTTCTTGCCTTGGCAGCCAGCAGAGCACAGGTTCCAGACTCTTGGCTTTCCAGGCTCTCACTGTGTGTCCCAGCTGCATTAAGACCCTGGCAGGTCTAATTCTTCTCCAACAGCCACCTTCCTTCTCTTAAAACAAGCCTGGGGATCGTCAGGCCTTGGTTCATTTCCAAAGTCTATTAATTGAACCTGCAGGGCTTGGTTCTCCTAACACACAAGGAGCCCAACTCTGCAAGCTCCATGCAGCTGCTCTGCCTCTTGCAAATGCAGAGCACATGCCAGCCTTACACCTCTACATGGGAAACAAGGGACTCTTCCCAGCCCAGAGGGACTGAAAAAAATTTTAAATAATTTATTTTTTTTTTTAAAGGTCTCACTGAGAGTGTGTTTCCTGGCTATGAAGAAATTCTTCCTATGCAAACGTTGTGTTTGTGTCCAAACAGCTGTTGGAAAGGGTGGGATGAGAAAGCAGCTCTCCTCAAAGGTCCACTGAATTAAAAGGAGAGTTTCTCACAACCTGATGGCTGCTACCCAGAGTCTATTGGTCCCTGCCCATAGACAGAGAGAGTGTTTGGTGACAGGAACAAGTCAGGGAGGGAGAGGAACCCCTTGCCCAAAGTGTCCCTTTTGATGCAAGCCATCCCAAAGGCAGCAGGGAATCTCTGGAGGCTTCTGAGCTGCTTTGCCCACTTCTCCAGAGCTTTTTCTAGCTGTGGTTCAACTTTTTTTTTTTTTTTTTTTTTTTTCAGAAGAAGGAATTCAGGCTTTGCATGGTATCTTTTCTGAAGCAAAGGGCTTATTCTGAGGCAATGAAGAAGAGCTGCAGGCTTCTGTTGAATGATGACCAAACAAAACAGTCTCCTACTGAGGTCCTCACCTCTCTGAGGAGTCTTCATCTTTGCTGATTTTCTGACTGTCCACACTTCCAGCCAGTCTTTGGACAGAGGATGATTAAAGGGTTCAAGTTGTCAGCCACATGGAGCTGTTTAATGTAATTTGGGATCTCCTCAGGGGATTGCTTTGGCCCCAACAGGATATGTGTCTCCCACAGGTTCTCTATGAAATCTGTATGAAAGCCCCTTGTAGGTCCCTCAAATATTTCAGGATGTCTCAATATATTCGAGCCCCAAAAGTCTATGGTTGGATCAAGGTCAGTTCTTCACTGCCCTACTTGGACTTGTCCCCTTGCAAGCCTGGCTTCACATTCCAGTCTACTTGGCCCCCAAAAATCTGGAGTATGAAAAGGGGATGAGAGGAAGACAAAGCCTCATCCCACAGCTGGTGCATGCAGGCAAGCTGCCTCCATCACCTTTGCCCAGGTAGAACCAGATCCCACAAATGACCAGGGAGGAGAGCAGAGGGAAGTGAATACACAGAAAGCCATTTGTTTGGAAACTGGGACACATGTTGGCTGCAAAATATTTTGCAGCATTCACTCAGCCCTAAGAGGAACTCACACATTCCTTGAAATGGGTTATTCATTATACAGCAGCTAGTAAAAAAGAAGGGATTTTTTTTTTTTTTCCCTCCCCAACCCTTAAACATTGGATTTTTAGTTCCAACAAGGACTTTATGAAGTTCACATGGAGAAACTTCACCAAGGGCAGTGTGTCCCAGTGCTGGCTGTGTGAGGGGCTGGGGCACTTGCTGTGGGCTGGACAGTCCTGGTGCAAACCCGTGTTGATGGGCCCCTTGTGCCTGGGAAGCTGGGCCAAAGTAATGAGCTTTTATTAGCACTAACTTTCCATTTAGTTGGGAGGGACCTTTCCATTTGCTTCCCCTGCAGTATAGCACTGGCTCCACCTCAACATTTGCACCTTATAAAGTGTTGTCATGACCCGACTAGAGCAGTTTATACAAGGCCCTTCAAGATCCCCAGTAATGAAGAGTAAATAACCAAGGAAAGCTTTCTCTCACTTTGCAGCTTTCTTTCAGTCTCAAAAGAAATAAAACAACTTACTTAACAGCATTCTTTAATCTTTTGCACCAGTGGCCTCCTTTATAGGGTGTTATACAGAGCCAGTGTAAATCCAACCTCTGTAATGGGGTCAGTGTTTCTCAACAGGTGTTGGGTGGATACAGTGTAAGATCTATTTTTTCAATAAATGTCAAGCCAGAAAGCTTGCTGTTCATACACAGGCAACCTTAACATGTGGTTCTCTTACATGCTCACCCTCCCCTCCCCAGTACCCCTTTCCCTTTTTTTTTTTTTTTTTTTTCCAGCAGCCCACCACGGTTTCCAGTTTAATAAAGGAGGAATTCCAGTTTCATGAAGCAATGAACACCCATTGCCCAGCAAAAGCACAGGAGCTGCTGACCCGCCAGGCTTTGGGCATGACTGACCCAAAAAAGATTAGAGAAAATCCTTCATTTTCTGGGAAAAAAAAAAAAAATCCTTCCTCCTGCTCTCTTTCCACAAAGGGGTTGCAACACCACGCTGATGGTGCAGGCACAGCAAAAGAAATCATCCAAAAAAGAATCACTGAATTGGTTGAGACCAACCCCAGGCCTGATCCTGAAGCTCTTAAGTATTCTTTTGCTAGGCAAAACACTCTCCTGAGACATCAGAAAACTGACCAGAAAAAAAATGACATTAGAGAGCCTGTGGTCATCAAATTACACCCTGAACCAAATAGTTTTGACTGACAGATTTGTTTCTGTTAGGGCACAGTTTTATATCACCTGTGCTATGGTCCAGGGAACAGTATGCATTAGAAAATATGATAATTAGCTCTTAGAGAAGCAATCTAAATAAATCAGATTTATGTTAATGCATATGGCCCTTATTTTATATTCTTAATATTGGCATTTTACTCTACACGGAAATCTTTGCATGTGACTTCTTTGGATCAAGCCAATGTTCCTCAACAGGTAACTGCCAGGTAATTAGGAATTAGGATGCTTCCTTGGGGCTGCAGTTCCTCCTTGGTGCCAAAATCTTCTGGACTCCCCATTTCCAAAAGGCTTTTCCCCTGGGAAGGATAAGTTCAGAGGATGAAACCTTCTTTGCAGTATTTACCTGTGGCTACAGTCAGCTGTGCAGCCTCCTTGCTTGCTTGTCCTAACACCCAGTAGGAAATTAATGCAAAATATTTCTGTAAGTATTCATTTAAATTTAAGAGGGGGAAAAATATTACACTTTGCAAGCATCTGGGCTTATTCAGCAGAGTATTTACTTATGCACTCAACTTTAAGCACGTTCTTAAGTCCACCTCCTGATCACCAACACAGTTCAGCATCTAAAAAAAAAAATCCTTAAGCACTTTGCTTTAAGAACTGAATTTAAGAATTGAGTGCTTTGTGATAAGAATTGAAGTATACTGGGAAAACATTTTTGGAAAGCAATTTGCAAGGTATTATAGAAACCAGACCTTAAATTTGCAGGTTCAAATATCCTTGCTGTGCTCTTTCAGTGAAAAATACTCTGTGGTGTGTCAACATCGAGCAACAAAGTTCTAATTCCAACATTTCTGAACAAACTTAAGGTCTGATGAAATAAAATATCCATATAGTTCAGAATCAGCCAAAGCAGAGGAACAAAGAGATTCAAGGGTGTTGCCAGCTGCTCTCAAATATTCCATGCACCAGTACAAAAAAACATTTCAAAATGTATTAGGTATTTGTTGTTAATTTTTATCTGGGCATAAAATCACTGGTGGTGTACAGCAAACAAAAAAATCTTTGTTTATCTCAGATTTGATGATAATGGTATTTTGTGGCCACCAATCCAGTTTTGGCTGGCTGGCTGTTAGTTGGTTAGAAATGAAGGAGCTGCTTTCTCCTTTGTTTTTTATCTGGTAAACCAGAAACCAAGTTACTCATTATACATTCTGAAAGCAGTTTTAATAATTTGAGTAATGTGCTGCAAAAGTTTCTGCATTTGGGGAGGAAGAATGAAACTAATGCCAATAGGATTGTGTGGGCTGGCTGAAAATGGCATTTTCTTTTTTGTTTTCTTTTCTAATCCAGTTTGAATAGTCAAACTACCAAGTGGGCTGGTAGAACCTTTGGTTCTGCATCGATGGTGCTCAGTTCCAGTGGGCTTGGATAGTGCCTTTACTTTTGAGTTGACAGAGTTCCTATAGAGTAGAATGTAATAAAGGGATAAATATATTTTCTAACTCGTTAGGGGGGAAAATCCCCCTTAATTGGAGGTCCTTTTAAAACATAAAAAAACCCAGACAAAAAATGCTCTGAAATATTTCACTTTAAATGTCTGTAGAAATTTACTTTAAAGGACTTATCCCAGTGAATAAAAGGGCATTTCTCCCCTCAAAACAGCATTCCAGTTGCATCTTGGTGAATTTGGTTGCACTTTAATATTAGCTTCTGAATAACAAAGAAAAGTAAACAGCAATGACATGCTTGCCACCTTTATCCAACTAGAGGAGTACTTTTAAAAAAAGATGAGACTTTTCACCATCATAACAAATTCCACTGCATACTAATGTTTAGACCAAACCAAGTGAGGCTGAAAATGAAGTGTGATGGTAACGTGACTGTCCAAGTTGGACAAGGAGAAATTCATCCCCAAACAGCTTTTAGAGGAAGTAAAATTAATGAAGCAGTCATAAGAGAGAAAGAATGAGGTAAATAACAGCTGTGGGAGCAAGTCCTTTATTGGGAACTTCCAAGAATGCTTGGATGACATCAGAATTAGGAAGGAATTTCATCTAAACACTTCCATGGTTGAATAATGATGAAAATGATTTATGTGTCAGGAAGGTCCAGAACCAGATATTTTGAAGTCAGATGGGATTATGATGCTATCTAGTGTGCTATTGAGAGTGATTTTTTTTTTCCCTGATGAAATTATGTTTGATTGAAGAACATAGACCTGATTGGAGGAATTCAGATGTTCAAGAGCCATGAGATATGAAGATGCAGCAGAAGGCAGTTACTTCTAATTTTAAATTAAACATGGACCATTTGCAATATTAGTAGTAATAATAATGCTCTGTGAGGAGTAGACAGTTACTGGTTTGGGAAAAGAGGTTAAAAACAAGAACAGGATGATCCTTTCCCTTGTTTGTCCTTCCAGCTCCCAGCAGCTTAGGAACTAAGTAAAACAGATATTGGATCCAGACTCCCATGTTTGGTAGCCACCAGTGAATTTATCCACCATGAATTTCTCTAATCCCTTCCTAAATGCATTCTTTTGACTTCCAAAACATTCTGTGGCAGAGATGCTGAGTAAATATGATCTCTGGATGTTTGTTCTGATTTTGCAAGCATAAGACAAATAGGAACATAGGATTAAGTCACAATTGTGCAACCTCAGCTCTCCTAGATCTCAATGGGGGTTTCAGTTGTTCAGTTCCATTTGCAGTTTGGTGTTTCTGTAAGACAGGAGCTGCATGTTCTTATGTTTTCTACATTTTGTTCAACAGTGTGTGAGCTAGTTTCAGTACAGAACTGGGGTAAGGACACATTATTACCCCAAGGACATGTTTATAAAAAAAAAAAAAAAAGAAGGAAAAAGAAAAATTTGTTTTTCAAAAAATTACTCATTCATTTAGGAATTTTGCAAAGAAAAAACAAATTAAAAACAAATTTGTGCAAAAATTGAAGTGCAAAAGTTGAAAAATGGCTAAGAAAGCCCACATCTTTCACTGAATTAAAGCTTTTAATTTGTAGTTAAATAATGGTTTGGAAGAATGTTTTCTGGCCATGCAAGTGATGAATAACTTTAATTACTTCCTTTTAAGGATCAAGCCCTTAGACAATATCATAGAGATTATTTCAAGCAAATAAAATAAGAAAGTTGTTCCTGCTTTCAGACATTGGGACAGCCTTTCTGACAGTGATAGCACCTCTGAAGTTAATAATTACCCAGCTTGGTCCTGCTGTATTTGTGTGCCTGGGAGATTTCGAGAGTAACTTTGTTTGTTCTCTAAACATAGGGATTAAAGTTAACAGTGGATGTAAGCAGATGAACAATATCAGGTTCAGTGCTGGTGTTGTTCAGTTTTGTTGGTGAGCTCCTCAGCCAGAGATAACTTTATTTTACTCATTTTATAACACCCTAGTTCCTTCCCTTGTAGTACCTTGCTCTTTTATTTAAGGCTCGCCATGCTACCTGTCATCAGGACTGTAGTGTCAAGCTCCAAGTAGCACCATACCCCTTAATTCTTAGAAAATCATTCATGTTCTAGGATTTGAAGAAAGGTCTGAAATAATGTTATTAGAAAATACAGCATCACAAGGAATTGGCTCAACATGTGAAAGCACAACTGAAAGATACAGATGGGAGGACAAATCTACTAATAATGGCAAGACCTGGTTACCCTGAAGTGTGATTACCTGTAGATACCTTTACCAGAAAACCACAGTCAGATGCATTTTAAACCTTTTCTTTTAAACCTTTTGGTTGCTTGCTTTTATTTCGAAGAGTGGCATCTGATTATTTAAGGCTTTGGTTAGGGCAATCAGCAAAATTCTTTGCACCAGGTTTGGAAAACTGACATGGGACTCACATTGCAGAGAAGGAAGGGGAAATTTGAAGGGTCCAGAGCTAACTGGCTCACTAAATAGGGTCTGTTAGGCGTAAGAATGGAAAAAGAAACCAATCTGCAAAGGAAAACTGCATTTTAGAGGTCAGCAAGCATAGGCGTAAAGTGAGAATTGCCAAAAGTCAAGCTGAGTTAGACCTTGCAAAGGATATTAAAATAAACAACAGAGGTTCTTCAGGCAAAAGAATAAAAGGAGAGGCAGAAAAGAAGGCGTAGGTTTGCTGTGCAATAAGGATGGTGTTGAGATTAAAAGAAACTGAGTCTAATTCCCCAAATTAGATAAATACATTGCATATGCTTTCAGTAAGGAAGAGTGGATAGAATATGAGGCAAAAGCTGCACATCTCATGAGTTACCACATCTGAGGTTGGACAGTGGCTCACAGGACCCAATGTGCTGAAGTCAGTGTGCAGAGGGATAAAAAAAAACCCCAGAATAGCGGAAAAACTGGCACAGACCACTAGGATAGAAAGAAATGTACCCAGCTGGGGTGACCCGAGTAACCACAGATGACTGCAGCTGTCCTGGGTAATCTCAAAAGCTTTAGGAAAGAAAAAATGGAGAAAATGGTAGTGATGACATCAAGGTAAAGAAAAGAAACAAAGTGGAATGTGAGTTTACCTGAGGTAGTACTCAAATAAAATCATTCTCTGATTTTTTTGCACTCTCTAAGCAGAGCTTAAAAAGCTTCAGAGGGAGTCCTTGGTTGAAGTGGAGGAGATGGGAACCTGCACCAAATTGTAGCCCAGTAACCTGCTACATGGGAGACAATTGCATTGCCTGGAATAGTTGGATGGTGGGAGGTGACAGGCAATTCCCAAGGATCCATCTTGAGCCCATTTCTATGTGGTGTTCTCAAGAACACCATGATCAAATACCCAAGTTCAGACAAGAGACCACAAAGAAGCAAAATTAAGCCTGGAGGCCTGATCATTACAAGAGAGGTTTAGCATAGCACCTGAAAAGAACTAGAGGACCCTGGAGGTTGAAGCAATATAAAAAATATTATATTTCCAGACTGCAAGATAGGAAGTTGAGGGAATGAGAATGAGAATTTCTGCAAGACAGTTTATTCTTTCTATTCTATTCTATTCTATTCTATTCTATTCTATTCTATTCTATTCTATTCTATTCTATTCTATTCTATTCTATTCTATTTTATTCCATTCCATTCCATCCCATTCCTTAAAGACTGCAGTGGGAAGGTATGGGATGTTTGGTGGAACAGGGATCTTGCTCTCTTTAGCTTAGCAAAGCAGGGATGGAGCAGAAACACAACTGTCCCCGGAGACTGCATCCAAGAAAACCTGCCTGTGAGGAAGAAGAACTCTCTGGATAAAGAGCAATATTAGCACCTACACTCCTGGCTGTCCAGAAAGGTATTTATGGGATGAGAAGGAAAATAAACGATCCAAAAATCTGTAGTTTGCTGAATTTGGTGGTCTCTTCAGACCAAGTCGTTTCCATTGGCAGCAAGAGGCTGTGGAACCAGCTTCCTGCAGAAGTAGCAGAGTAAAGAGCAAAGTAATTAAAAAGAGGAAACAGACCCCAGGAATTCTTTGCAGTTCCTTATTTCTGGACCAGTAATTTGAGGCTTTGTCCAGAGCTTGTTAAATTGTGCAGAATTCTCCACCAAGGCCAGCTCTGAATACCTGTCTGTATAACAGCCATCAGGGATCAGGAGGTACTAAATATAGGTCTTAAAAGAGTCTAGTGCTCTGTTGCTCTGGGTTTTCATTCCACTTGAACCTTCTGAAGTCCCCTCCATCCCTCCCAACCCTACTCTTTTCAAACAGACACTTTTAAGAGAGAACCAGGACTGAGCCATAAACTGATATTCCCTGTTTCTGGGCCAGTTGGCATAAATCATTGCCACCAGCCTGCTGACCAAAAGAAGCATGTATGTAACACATAATTTTTGTTAAGCACAGTGATAGTTACAGTTCTACAGAGCCACCTGCTAGCCTCCAACAAATACTACAGGAAAGGCTTTATCCCATTTAAATTTGAGTCACTATCGAGAGCTTATTTTTAATGTGTTCTTCTCTGTTTATTCCTCTTCCTAATGTCATCACGGACGTCCTAAAAAATCTTGGAGAGCACTGATATGTGGAATAATAAAGATATCAGTTTCTAAACACAGAAAAAAAATCTCTTTCCATTCATATGAAATATATTCAAATTAAATAAGACAGTTTACTCTTAACTGAGTTTGCTTTTGGTTTCTCCCAGTTTACCTTTTATGAACATTTCAGTGCTTCAAAATTAATCTTCTGAGTACTTTTTAATTGAGATAAAATCTTCAAATCAGTTGAACTGCAAACGAAACCCAGAGAGCTCAAGATTAACTGATGTTCCTCTGCAAGCTCTGGGCAAGTCAGGGTACAACATAGCCACTTCCTGACTTGAAAAACTAATGAAACTTTGTCCCACCATGTAGAGGCTTATATGTGCAGAAATAATTAATTGCAGCTCCATATTAAACCTCTGCAATTTCCCAAGGTCCAGATGTGCTGACCCAATCACAAGAAATAAATAATTAAAAAAAACACAAACCAGTAAGGATTTCTCAAGAGAAATCATCTAAGTAATTCATTCTCTCAGGCTAAATGCTGACTGACACAATATGCCAGATTCCATCCAGGCCCTAAATTCATAAAATTTAATAGCAGGATGAACCATTAGATCATCCAGCAAACACAACTGTCTCTTGTGTTTCACCTTGTTACTCCAATACTGAGATTTAAAGCCCATCCCTAACATAAGACCATGGGGCTCAGGGGATAAAAAGGCCCTTTGGACTTGAAGCTCTCATGCTGATAGCTTTTTTGTTTTATGGGGTGACAGCAAAACCCACCAGCAGCTCCACTGAGAGCTGGCAGGGGATTGCATATGGATGCCAGCCCCTGAGCCAAGGATTTCTCTGTAAGGAAAATGCTGCCCTAAAGAGGTCAGCCCACGGCTGTGGCACCCCAAGAGCATCCTGATCTCTCTCTTTGCCTGGGAATCAAAAAGCCTCTAATGCAGTACATGAAAATGAGATCTCCATGCAAGGGGATGAAGGCTGCTTGCTTGATGAGCACGATTTGGGGAACATGCCTTGAATTCTGCAAGGGCAAGGGGCATCATTAACCTTCCCTTTTTCTTTTTCCTTTTTCCTTTTTTTTTTTTTTTTTTTAAACCTGTAATTAAGAATATCACTCAACTTTCTGTTTTAAAACAGTGTGTTCTCATGAGAGCTCCACAGGTTGTTTGAAATCTGGGCCTCTTCCCAGTATTTTTCAGCCAGTTTCCTGAGCTTGCTGACAGAGCTGTCTGGACGGCCACTGGCTCACATTCCTTGCAGTCTCTGCTCCAAGCCAGCTTCTTTGGGCCCAATTTCAACAAATACAGACAGACCACCACAATCCAGAGCTCAACGTGGGACTGGCACCACATGCCTTTGAGATATTAAACATAAATCAGCTGTGGCCAGCAGAGACAGATGTGGGCGTTAAGAGAACTGCCAGCTCCATGCTCTAAATATGGAGCTGTTGCATGGGGAATGCCAAAGATTGCAGGTCTTGCTTTAATGCAAATTCAGCTGGAAGAGCAAGAACAGCAGCCAATTAAGCAGCTTTCAATAAAAAACCCAGGCAATTTCTATTGAATTTGCAGCTGGGAGGCCTGGGTTCAAGTTAAGAGAGAGGACACTTCTGCAAGGTTGGGTTGCTTTGCTTGAGACCCAGGAGAAAAAAAAAAAAAAAAAGTCAAATTTGTGCTAGTTATGGGTGACCATCACTGCTAGGGACCTTGGTAACTCTCAAAGCATTTCTGTGCCTTTGTCCTTTGAACTGGGAGAGCATTTACTCCTCTGAGGAAGCACAAAACCCCCCCGTTGTCTAGTTATCACCACATCACCAAATCCTACACGAGTCAAGTGCAAAGACAGCTTTGTGGTTTGGGTCAGGCTGGTATTCCTGGCACTGTCAAAGTCATTCCCAAACCACTGCTGAATTCGTGCTCTTTATTTGCAGGGATGTCTTGCTCACATCTCACCCTTGCACACCTGCAAACACCAAGAGGTCAGGCTGGGCTATGCCATCAAATGAACCACAAAACAGCCTGTGTGTCTACCAATAAACTGCTGCAGAAGAGCTGCAAAAAATTGTAGATAAACATAGTGCAGGACCAATATATACTTTTAATGCTGCTTAATTCCTAGTTCCTTTGTTGACAGTGACAACAAGACTAAACCCCATCATCTGTGTACACACTGAGGGGCTCATTTGTAAGTATTTATGCACAAGAATAACTTCTCTCCTCTGCCTCAGACCTTCTGAGACTGACAGCTTTCTGGCACCTCTAGAGAATCCTAAACTGAAGCTTCTGAGTATATATCAACAGGCCCCAGTTTGAGATGCTGCCCATGTTGATGAGGCTGCGAGGAGCATTTTGGTTCCTAAATACTCCAGCTGTGCTGGTTGGCCTCTGTTTGATACCTCACCTGCCAGCTCCATCCTATGTGAAACATGAGATGACAAAAGATGCTGTGAAACTGCTTTCTCTTCCAGGGGTGTAGCTAAAGCAGGGCAGAAAATGAAGCACTGGGTGTTTTATTCGGGAATCAGAGCATCCCAACAGACTTTCTGTGGGAAGTTTACATTGATTACAGACCAGAAACATCTTGTTAAAACTCCTGAACCAAAAAGGGGTAGAGGAGTCAGCAGCTGGCAGATTAGGGAGGTGGACTCTCAGGTAATTACCTCAGGTACCATAGAAACACAGGAAAGCATTTTTACTGCCCAAGAAGTTGTTTTAAAAGGGATCTCATTGCGCTGGGAGGATGGGGAAGCAGTCTCAGCTCGTGGCAAACATGGGTGGTGTCAAACTGACTGCAAAAGTGTCACCACTGCTGTCAGCTCCCATTCTTGCCAATGCAGGAGTTGGCAGCAGGATCAGTTCCTGCCAAAGGGGGAAAGCTGAGACTCCAAGGAGTCAACAGGAGGCTGAATATGGATCCACCTTTCAGTAAGAGGACAAGGTCAGGGGAAGGCAAACCTTGTGGGCACCTTGGCTGGAAGCAAACCCTTCAAGCTGAGTTACTGAGCAGCAATACCCATCTGTCCCACCTTTGTTGCAGAAATTCCAAGTTTTCCATCGTGTTTCTACATGATAACATAGAGCTCAGCGAGAAAGAACTCACATGTTTTTCCTCCTATAGATTAAAATCAGCATTCTTTTTGCACGCAGATGTTTTAATTCCTGCCACTTTCTCACCCCCTTTCCACCCCCCTCCAAAGAAATTGCTCTGAAACTGTTGATGTGAAGACTACAAAGTAACAGGGTATGAAAAAGAAGGTGGAAACCCTGTAATTCTTCCAACATTGGCATAATTTTGCAGTTTATGTCTGTGACACCACCACCACCCCCCTCAGCAGTAACAAAGTTTCTTGAATTCTCAGCAAGCGATTAAAAAAACATTGGAGGCTCAACTTCAGCATCTCTTAGCAAAATATTTTTCTCTCTTCAAAAAAGACAGCAACAAAGATACCGGTCCTCAGGAGAGTAAACCTGTTGTATAGGATACTCTGTGCTGAGAGGGTATTGTTATGGAGATCAGGGTGTTTTGGAGCTGGCAGGCAGAATAAACGCCACAACCTTAAAGCATGCCAAAAATTTTGATTTATTTTATTTTATTTTTTTATACCAGGGCTGTTCTAGACACACAACGTTGGAGGGGGTTTATGATGTAGAATTAAGACAATGGACAGAACTTCTTTTCCAGTATCACTGCAAGCCTCACACATGTCCATTTAATAGAAGCCAAATTCTGTAGCCAAGGGCTGGAAAAGAAGAGAACAGGATGTTGCTAGGGTTCATCACCAAAGGTGAGCCTATCAGCAGAATTTCTGGGGAAGTAAATATTTTCACTCATTTTATTTGCTGAGAGGCACCGTTTTGCACTCATAGTGAATTAAGAAGAGAAATAGCTTTTTTTTTTTTTTTTTTTTTTTCTAGCTGGAAAAGTGGAAAGAGTGAAAGTGGCAGCTGCTTCTTTCCTTTCCACATAAGGAGAGCAGGAACTTGAGGTTATTTCTGCTCCAGCCCTGGGCTTGTACCTCTCTGCAGCCACCAGCTGAGACCACCTCATCTCATTTCTGTCCCCTGGGCACATTTATCCTCCTTTAACTTTTAGCATGTTCCCTGAACTGAAATTGTCCTCCAATAGTGTATGTGTGAAACACAGGGAAGAAGATAAGAATTGTAATTTATCTGTCTGATTTCTTTCCTTCGAGTGAAGATGAAGAGATACAGCTGAGTTCTGTCCCCATTCCCCTAGCAGCAAAAGAGAAAAATCTTGAAAAATAAATAAATCAAGTTCTTTTTGAAGACGTTAGGGGTTGTTAGAGCATTGCTGCAGTTTGTTTGAACTGAAAAGACAGATAAAGTATCTCCAGAAAAATAAAGTTTCTTGAAGCTATACTTTTCCTACATCATAATAAAGCTTCCTCCTTTGAGACAGAAAGCAGAAGTGGTTGCCTTTGTCAGAAAGAAAAGTAGAGCTCTCACCTGGTTCCTGAGAACTCCTCATCAGGTAAGCCTAGAGAAGGCACCTGGCACTAATTTAAGGGGAGTTTCAGACAAAAAAAAAAAAAAAAAAAAAAAAAAAAAACAAACCACAAACAAACAAACAAACAAACAAAACACCAACCAAAAAAAACCCCTCAGCATTGGCTAAGGTAACCCTGGAGCAGCACAACTTCATCCCCACTATTTTGGGCAGAGGCTGCAAAGAGAGACTTGAGCAAATTTATACAGACCATGTTCACTTGTAGGAGCTGGAAATTCTGGAGAAAAATCAGTAAGCTAATGCCCTGATTTCTATTTATCTATTTTTTTTCCTGTCCTCATGAATGCAGCTATGTGCAAGGGGCAATTACTTTGCCAACCTGCCCCACCTGCTCTTTCAGAAAGGCACATTGATGCCAAGCTGTGGCTGTCTGATGAAATAAATTAGGATCTGTGGTGGTTTAGGACTGGTGAGGGACAATTTTCCTCCCACCTAAAGCATTTCCAGGTGTCAGTCTGACACAGGGGGGGGGGGATTTTCCACAAATAAAAGGCTCTGCTTCTGCTTAAAAAAAAACCCTGTTTATAGAATGACCAGCTTACTACTGCTTTGCCATGCTAACATTAAATTAAAAATAATAATTAAAAAAAAAGCCTACAAATTTATGCTAATAAGTTAAATAAGGATGCCTGATGAGCCTATCTGCTGTCTCACTACTCTTATCTTTGAGATAAGTTTTAAGAAGTGTTAGAATGTGGGGAGCAATAGGTTTTGCTAAATTGGTAACTTCTCCTTGCTAGATTTCTGCTCATAGCAATCAAATTTCAAGCATTATGGTTATTTTCAAAGCAGTTCAGGAGTCAGGTGCAAGATTTAAAGGAGCTTCGCTGTGTGATGGGTTTTCAAGGTAATTCTCCTGTGTGCTTTATAGTTTATAGTGTATTTTTGGAAATCCTGCAGAGAGTTACCTGCAGGCTCACAGATCCTGGATGGAGCACTTTGTCAGGAGAAGCTGAACCCTTTTCTATCTTCCCCCCTGCTAAGGTACAGTTCTGGTTTTGAATCTCTTTGCTTCTCACCATTGCTGAATTCATATCTCCTGGCAGCAAAACACGTGAAGAATACTTTCCCCTTCCCCAGTTTTGTGTTTCTTTCTCTACTTTGCCCCATTGCAGCATCACTGGATAGTTTGAGCAACTGCATCATTTTAGGTCAAGTCCTGAAGCATGTTGAATTCAAAAGGCTGAGGAGTGATTTATATTAACACCATTAGAAGCCCCAGGGTGTGCCAAGAGATTATGGCATGCTGAATAGTTATACACATTCAGCACAAAACCCAAAACCTGTGGTGATGCTGCTGAAGGTCAGGTTAAATATAGAAACCAGGTATGCTGGGGAAAAAACATACCAGAAAAATTAATGCAATTTTTTGACTGGTTTACATAGAGACACTGATGCTCTGAGGGGAATTGTTATGCCAGATCAAAATAGATTCCAGCTAATAAGGTTTCATAGGTTGAAGTCTCCATCAGGGATTTAACCATTGTATTTTTGGTTCAATATTCAGGCAGTTGTGACTGAGCTACTGCTACTAACATGCTAATGAAAAATTTCACAGACCTCATAGGTAATTTGTAAGGTCTGAGCCTTGGATCACTATTAACTCCCAGTCACTTTGTTATCTCCAGTTCTGAAGGCCAAATCTCTAATTTTGTCCTTTTAGTTGAAGTAGCAGCAAATTAATTATCTTCTTTAATCCTGTTAGAATCAACAATACAAAAAAAGCTTTTCCTTTTCCCATGCTCCACAGGTCTCAGCTTGTAAATCAATGCTCCTGGAGCACTCAGCTTTACCCTTTCCAGATTTCAACCCTCTTGCATTTATAAAAGATGCTCCTCTTGAATGAGATTCCTTGATTTCTGAAGTTTAAGTTTCCTTCTCCAGTGTTCTCAGCTGCTGCTGGTTTTACCAGTGGGGATAATGGATGCTAAATTTACCATGAGCACGATATTTCCAGTTTGAGCTGCCTTTGATTAACTGGTACTCCAGTAATCCAGGCTGCTCATGGCTGTTGCACCTAGCAGACCTTTGGCAGCTTGTGTTGGCTGCCCATTTTTCTTGGGAGCATTCATGGGGAAAGGAATTTTATGTTCTCGAAAGCCTCTGATGGTGACAAAATAAAACACAGCACATCCCAAAACCCCCCGAGAGGTCAGGAGGTCAGCAAAAAAATTTCTGCCACGATCATACTTTGGAAAGATCTCTGTGTGAGTTGTAAATAAATGCTCTGTTTCTCTGCATCTCTGAACCTCACAGACTGCTCGGAAATTGGGTAAGTGTTTTGTTTGGGGTTGGGTTTTTTGTTGTTTTGTTTTGTTATTATTATTTTTTTTTTACCCAAACTTGAGTAACCACTTTTAAATGTATGGTTGGAAAATCTGGCTTCCACAGCAGACCTCACAGTCATTCTCCCAGTGAAATTCAATCCTCTTGGTTTATTTCATTTTACCTAAGACACCACTGAAGGAAAAATGGTTTTGGAGTAGATAAATCTCTTTCCATCCATGCCTATGTTTTTTTTTAATAGAAAAATTTTGGTTTTACTTTTTTTTTTTTTTTCCCCTCCAGCTATAATTCAGTCTGTTTTCTACTCTGTTTCCCACTGAATACAAGGCAAAACTTTGCCCCTTGCAAGGAACATGCTGTGGGACGTGGGATTTCCTATGGCCATGACTGTCTTTGTTCACTGTGTTTGATAAGTGATCCAGACAGCCAGGAATTATTTACTGCAAGTCTCCATTTGCCCTTGTGCTGGGATTTCAATCTGGGAGGTTTTTCAACAAGCATTCTCAGCCCCCATTTTTAATCAGCCTCTCACCCGGATAGGCCAAGAAAAAGTTGTAAAGTCAGAAGAAATGCTGGCATCCACCCTGTGACTCAGAACAGAGCAGAGGTTGTCTCCTTTCCATTTTCTGCAAACTCCAGTTTTATTTTTTTGTTTTTTTGTTGACCACACACAAATGGTTCTAATCAGCTTCCAAAAGACGGTTGTTGGCATTTTAAGATGTTTGCTCTTTACATTCTTCTCTACATCCTCCTTTTCTTTCTCATCTGAAAGCAAAGAGGATGTTAAAAAAAAGGGACTTCTTTTCTTCCTTCTTTCTTTTTTTTTTCTTTTTCTTTCCCCTGAGCAATTTAGGTTTTCCATTAGCTGAACACTTCTATTGAAGGGTGTTGTGCAACGAAAGTGCAACGGATATGGAAACCTCTTTATTATGCTTGGAATGTCAATTTGGACATTTGTTTGAGTTGGACCATGCAAAGCATGGTCATGGCAAGAAGAAGCCAGCAGTTTGCTTCTTTAATGACCCTTCCTTCACTAATGGGGCTGAAGCTGTCAAGAACTGAAGCGTGTTCCTCGATTGCAGGTGAATCCAGGTGCTTCTCCATCTGGGACCAACCGTGAGCTGACAATGCCCATGTCAATCAACTACCCAAGAAACATGATTGGTGATGCCTCTTTGAATGGAGCATTCTTCAATCATCCCACCAGAAGAAAGAGTTAAAGGCCTTTTTCACCTCTGCTGGCATTGAGCTGTTGAAGACAGTGAGAAAGGTTTCAAGCTCTTCAGGAAGGAGAAAAAGAAAGATGGGTGTTGGCATGAGAGCTGTTTTGACTTCCCATAGTGAGAGAGCACAGTGTGTTGAGACATGGAAAGCAATGTAAAGAAGGAGATACAATGCCCAGCAACCAAACATGTTGGGTCTCTTCCCAAAGACTTTCTTTTCTGCTCTAATATTAACAGTGAAATAAATTCCTTTATACAAACAAAAATAACCCCCCCAAAAATGAGCCCTTGGCATAGGCCAGTAAAATCACACATTCTGAACAGGGCTAGGCCAAGATGGAAAAATACTTGGTCTATTTTTCCTAAGATCAATCATAATTCTCCACTTTTTTTTAATTTTTATTATTCCCCCAGGACATGAATGGGAGTGCAAAAATGCTCAGACTTTACAGGTATATTTGAGTGATGTATAACTGCAACCATGTCAGGTGAAACCACAGCAGCCCTCAGTGGACAAACACCTCTAGAGAAAGGATTCACCATCCCTCAGTGACCTGGGAAGGTTTTCCACAGATGGTCTCTGTAGATATCCCATCTTCCATGCCAAAGTCCTTGGTTTCCTCAAAAAATTTCCTGCCTCAAAGACCCTTGGTTCCAGGAGGGGTTTGATCAGATCTTACTCAGGAGCTTCTAAAGAAGCAGGTAAAGTTCAGTCATTTATTCACAGAATTCACCAAAAGTCCAGAGAACCCCTGAAAAGGCTCAAGATTCCCAAGACTGAGATGACAAACAGGTAGAGAAGATGGAGAAACCAGCAACTCAAATCAGTGTAAATCACAGCCTGAAGTAAGGAAGGGAAAACGGAAAAGGATATTTTTCTCTGCAACTTCAAATAAATATTTGTTATTAATAAGAAACTCAAACAACAACCCTCTCTGTAAGGCCTAACAGGCTAGGAGAGAAGGAGACCAATTTCTTTCTGCCTGTAGAGGTGGCATTTTGGAGGAGAGAATAAATCAGTTATATGCCATGCCTGTGGGTATTTATGCACCAAGAGGGAAGCATTTGGCTTCTCCAGGTGATCCAAACTGGGTCATGTCATCTAACATCTTCATAACCAGGATCATAATCAGGAAGAGAAAATGTTATTGACTAATTACCCCAAAAACCTTTTGATTCAGCTGATAGTTGGCAGTGGATGACTGTTCCTGACCAGTTAATTGATGGTGACAGTTAACGACCGGAGCAAACCGTTCCAAGGAAAGGAGTTGCTCAAATCATCAGGAATTATTCTCATACCATAAGGGGCATTTGTTCTTGTGCCTGCCTGTGAGGTGGAGAAATTTGGTTCATTCTGGATGAGTCACCATTTTCTCCTCGAGGCACAGAGGAGCATTTGTGAAGGTAACCACACCAACCAGGCAGAAGGTGCCCTCCATTCATCAACTTGAGCAAACCTGTCCTTCAGATTTTCCTCTTTGCACAGTTGGTTTTTTTTTCCATCCTAGGTGACATTTGGGGTGAATCAAAGGTCAGTTGACAAGACAGTGATGAGCAGATCAGTGTCCACCCACCATCTGGACCCCCACCCATGCCTGGGAGGAGGTGTAGGTATCTCTATCTCCATCACGTTTCTCCTTCTTTAGACACCCACTTGGTTTCACCTGTGAGTGACATAAAATTGTCATTTTCTCTTAGCAGATGACCCAAGGTGTCTGAAATAACTCATGGATACAGAAGAAAGGAAAGATGGCACTTTGTCCAAGCAGGTCTTTAACATCTACATTTTACTGACAGTGTCAACCAATTTATGTTTTTGTTTTTCTTTTCTCTCTTCCTCAGTGCCAGCTATTCAGCAGCAGCAATGTAGGCAGTGTGACAACATAATGCTCTGCTTTCCTGATTTTGCACTCAACTTTGCCATTTTTAACAACTCTAAATGCTAGTGCCACAGGGAATAATTAAAATTATTTTGCCATTCTAGCAGGCTGGAAAGAAATGGAATGAACTTTTGCATACAGTGGGATGTTCCCCTTGCCAGCACTTAAATGGAATAGGCTTGCCTGTGTTGTTATAGGACCCTAATAATGTAATTACATAGTAATAGTGTTTTACATCCCTGCAGTAGCCTGACATTAATCTGTGCAGTAGCTGAATATTATCTCCATTTCAAAGGAAAGTAAGGAGAAGAGTAAAGAACATAAGTGCTTGAGCTGGGAGGAGGCACAGAGTGTTTCCTGCAGGAATAAATAACAAGCACAAGGGGTGCTCCACTGCCTTACACAATTTGTAAGCTAAAACACTCTCTTGGCTTCTCTTTTTTTCAGCTTCACAGCCATACCTATCCATTTCAGGACCTTTACAGTGATGATGCTGAATGTGCATGGTGAGTCCTCTGGAGCAGTGGACAATTGATAACCTGGATATGTTTAATGCATTTATCCTCATGGATCTCTCTGGAGGGAAATGTAGGCAATGAGAGGCTGAATGGCTCACACAAATCCCCAAGATAATTTGTTGTAGGGTCCACTCAGCTGTAGCCAAACCTGCTTGTGTCCCACCTCCTCTGCAGCCCCAGCCATTACAAAGGTTTTCATGACAAAGCAAGAGGGTTTGTTCCATTTTTAAAAACTTGTATTAAATTCTGTACACAGTTGGTGCTCAAATTAATCCACAGCTGTAGAAAGCACGTGGGTCAGCAAGCCCATAGTGAGATTCCTGAAAAGCCATCCTTTATTCCTCCCAAATCTTCAGGGGCACTCTCTTCACTCCCCAAGACAGACACCTTTCTTGAAAAACATCAACTCCATTAACCTCAGTCAGCCCCTCAGGCTCTGGATGAATGCTCTCATGAGCATTTCCTTGGCCAAATTACATCTTCTCCATACCTGGACATCAACCAGTAGGAGAGTTCTCAAAGTGAACTGAATGCCAGCAGCCTGCTCTGTCTCTCCTGGTGGAAGGACATGGGTAGGAACTTCTTGTAGCTCCACTCATGGGTGAAACAGCCTCTGTGGATATAGAATGATTTGTCATTTCCTCATTCCTGGAGGCCCCACTCTTCTCCAGCATCCATGTAAGAGACCATTTCTATCAATAGCTCTCAGGCTTTGCATTTCCTGCATCCAAAGTGTTAATGAAAACTCCTTCCTGGTGCTTCTCCAGGGAAAAGGCAGTTTCCTCCATCTCCCCATCCCTATCTGTACATCTGGTCATCCGACCTTCTGGACTTTTCTGTCCTATGGCAGATTTACATGAAACATCTGCTGCTTCTTGTTGGGGTAGGTGTTTCACAGGGAAAAACTGCAGGCTCTCTCAGGACAATAAGTGCTTCTGCCTGCCCAGATGACTATTCCCATTCTCTGGAAGGGAAATAGCAATCAGACCTTTTGCCCTGGTTGACTTATCATACTGCTGCTTCTGCCCGAGTCAGGCTTCCTCTAGGGTCTGTTAAGTGAAATCCTTCATCCTGCATAATTAGAACTTCATCCTGATGCTGAGGGCTGCTTTGAAAACTCAGGGAATTGTAGCTGGAGGTTTTGGTCTCTGCAGATGCTGATATGGGAAACACTTGGCAAGGTTAAAAGTTTGAGATGTGTCCTACCTACATACAGCTCCTCACCGAGCAACAGAGAAGTTCCAGGGGTGCTTTGCTCTGTTCCTTTGGCATAAAATTTTTCTTGATATAGATGACAGGTACTGACCAACCCCCTTCTTCACACACTGCACACCAAAGCTACAAACTTGGGCCAGGAGTGCAGACTCCAGCATTTTTTGAGGACTTGTGCTGTTCCACATGCCACGTTGCAAACCGAGGGTTCCACCACCACCACCACTGTTCAAATTCAGTGTTAAAACTCTGAATGCAAATGAGCTTTCATCTTCTGTTGACCCCAGGAGAGGTTTCTAGAGCTGGTTCAGGTGATGGAAGAGTTAACCTTCCCTCCCTTTGGTCCTGTCCCCAACCTCTCTGTGTTATCAGATTTCCTGGAGTCATCTGTGAACCCTTGGGTGGGAATTCCATCACTCAAATCCCATGGACTCCTTGTGATGCTGAACCATCACATCTGTGTCCTTGGCAAGTGAAAGGTTGCCTGGGAATAAGCTGCTTGCCAAGCCTGGCCAGAGGTTGTGCCAAGTGAGATGCCATCAAATCTTGGGGAAGGGGCAACTTGCAAGTAATTTTGGGTTTCTCCTCATTTAGGAACCAGGGAGAAAGAGAAAAAATATATGTAGGGAGTCTGATGAAATCTGGCACTTCTGGGATAAACGGAGCAGCAATTTTGGGGGGGTTTATTTTCTATTTTTTCCAAAGTTTTTATTTTCTACAGTGAATGCCAGCCACATTTGGTTTCCATTCCTCCCAAAGAGACATTTGTCTCCAGACTAATAAATCTGAACCTGGATGTGCAGCCTGCTAAAAAAATATGGTGCCACCATGACCTATTTATGTCTCCTGTGCCTCAGTTTTCCTGTTTGAGGAAGAACCTTTAAGTTACAAGGTTTACTTTAAAAATGACAGATTTTCTATCAGCTAGGGGTTCCAAATCAATACATCCACTGCACTAGAGAAAAAACCAGACCTGTGCAAGGAACTATTTCTTGTGTAAAGAAGTATTTTTACGAAAGATCTGTCACCAAACTGGTTGGGATGGTTTTGCCTCAGCAAAGTCTTGGCTGCTGAATATTTTCTCTTGAGAAGAAATACCTCGAGAGCAGCTTAAATATTGTGATTTCATATGGTGCCTTTATTTACAATGTGGCATTATCTTTAACAGCATCTATTTATAATGATCTCTGTGAGATAATAAACAGTGATATCCTATTAACAGGGTTCAGCCAACAGCAAGAGGGAGAGTGCCAAAAGAGCTAGGTGGCCTTCTTGCAGCACAGAGCAGTGCAGATGATGGTGTTTTTTGAGTCCTTATATTCCTGGCTTCCTATTCAAATAAATAAGCATTAAAGGTGCAAAGAGAAGTTTATTGATGTAGATGCAACCCCATGACCACTCGGGGTACTCCAGAAGGGGAATGGTACCCCTCACTTTGTCTCACCAGGCAGCTCCGTAAGAGAAAAGCAGAAAGCAAATTTAAATGTTTGACCTTTAAGGGGTCCTTTCCAACCCAACACATTCTGTGTTTAATGAGGTAAAAAAGAATTCTATTATTTTCTTGAGGAAGCTCTCCTCCCCTGTAGCCACCCATCAGGGAGGAAGCATTGTCCTTCACCTTCCTCATCCTGAGGCTGGAAGATGTTGGCACTGAGGAGACCATGGATAAGCTTTGCCACATCACAAGCACGGGGGCCAGAGCCCACCTCCATGTTAGGTCTTTTCCTAGTCAAAAAGTAGGGAAAAAAAAGGATTAATTCCTGCCCAGATATAGCCCACCCAGGAGGAAGAAGCTCCTGGCCTCAACAATAATGTTGTACTGTGAATGCTGCCACGTTTCAGAGGACAGAGAGAAGCAGCACCCATGAGGAGTAATGATTTTTTCTGGGATTTCCATGCTTTTGGGGCTGGGAGGTCTGTCTTTCATTGCATGGCTGTTTTCCTGCCTTCCCTGAGTCCACCCCAGCTAAAAGAGAGTTTCAGAAGATGATCGGGCCCTTGGGGCAGCATATGTGACAGCTGGAGGCATGGGCTGGAAACCTGTCTGCAGCAGACAGAAATCCCTGTGTTAAGCCAAGAGGAGGTTTCCCCAGGCTGCCCATCCAAACAAAATCCTTTTTCATACAAACTTCTGCCCGGAAAGCTCAGTGCCCCCCACCAGGGGGAAAAGCCCATCCTGTTCCAGTGCCCGATGGATGGCATGTCCCACCAGAAAGCTTTCCAACCCTTTCATCATGTTATTTATTGCTTTGTTCCATTCACCGGGGAAGAGATGGTTTTACCCAACATCTTCCATTCTCAAAGCCAAACAAGTTGCTATAAAGGCCTCCTGTGATTGCTGTGTTACGTGTTTGACATCCTGAGCCACGGCTAAATGTGACTAGAAGCAGGAATTATGAGCCTGTGTTTTAATTACAGCCCTAATTCAGCCACGGACAAGCCCCTTGGATCTGCTGCTCTTTGGAGTCAACAAATCCAAACTTTCTGGAGACCTTTACACACAGCACCAGCCTTAATACCAAGGTCATCTGGGAAGCAGGACACAAGCGTTCAACAGAAAGGTGGTTCCTGCTGTAATTGCTAGAAATTTCCAGCCTAAATTTAAGGGCAGATAGGGCATCCTCAAGAAGGTCTGGTAACAGCAAGGGTAGTGGAGCATCCAAGAGAAGACATAGCAGACAGAAGGCACAGGCAGGATTATGTGGTTTCTTCTAAGAGATAACACAGGAGTATTATCTGCACTGAAAAATAAATGATAGATTGAAGAAATATGCAATGAGCTCCTCCCAGGACTGCCTGCTGGGATTTACTGCATGTTTCTGTGCTGGCCAACAAGTCCCACCACTCCACCAGATCACCATCACCAGGCAAGAGCCCTCCCAGGGGAGCTGATGAGCTCCAAATGCATCACAGAAAGTCCCAGCCTGCAAAACTCTTTGCACCAGCAAGCTGGGAGTCCTCAAAGGGGGATGTATGAGAGGGTGTATGATGCTCAAGGACATCTGAAACCTGCCTCCTGAGATGCTGCTTGAAGGACACAGTGCTCCTGGGAGTGACCCCTAAAGAAAACTGGATTTCTGACTTTGTTCCAGTCCTAAAGATACCTGGTTCTTTTCTCAGGAGGCTGCGTGTGAACATTAAAATAATATATATGTTATTATATATTTATATATTATTATATATTATATATTTTGTATTATATATTATATATTTGTTATATATAATATATTATATAATATTATATAATATTATATAGCATCATATAATATTATATATTATTGTATATTACTATATATTATTATATATTATTATATATTAATCCCGTTTTCCAAACTCCTCTTCAAGAGAAGTTCAGTCCTCTCCAGCTCTGTAGTGGAAATGCCTGAAAAATAATTAAAACCTTCACTTCTCAGTTGCAAAACAGGAGTGAAAGCAAGCAGGGAATGGCAGCCAGCTCAAGCACATCATCTCAGCTATGGATGTGCTGAAATGTGCTCCATATCCAGGGGGTCCACATTGTGCCTTGGGAACCTGTGAAGCGTAAGATGTTAAGACCAGGACGTTTTAAGATGGGCTTGAGGGGGATTTATGACCCTGGAGACTTCACTAAGTCTTTCCATAGGTTTCCCTGCAGTTCACATAACAATGGAGACCTAATTCACAGCTCGGCACTAAAAACTTGGACTTCCCTCAAAGAAAATGGAGGAGAGAAAAAAAGATATCAAAGAGATCAAAACTGTGTTTGCTTTCACATCAGAAATCAGATGGTGGCAAGGTCCTTGGAAGAAAAAAGGTTTCAATCTTTTCCTCTTACCAGTGTCCAACCTGTAATGTGTCAACATCTCCAGAAAATACTCACTCAATGACCTTCCTCTTCTCCCCCTTCAACTGGAGGCTGCTGCTCACCATAAAACTGTTTTCTCTTTGTTATTTCACATGATAAATTTGCAGGAGAAGCAATTGCATTAATACAATTGCTTAATTGCTTTGCTGGGGAGAAGTGCCTTTAAAAGATATTTTTATTCAGGAACTAAAATGACCTAAATTCCCCCTACAAACCCTTTCTCCTCTACCACATGCAGCCCTGAAATCCATTTGCTGCATGACTTGAAATATTAATTCTTTTTTTGGGTAGGAGGTAAGTTTATAATGTGGCTGAAAGGATACTTTTCATCTCCTAGCCAATGGTATCTATTTATTTATTTTATTCTTACTTTTTTTTTTTTTTTTAATGAGACTCCAGCTGAAGTCTTAACACTTTAGCAACTGCTGAGGAAAACTTATTAGCAGGGTGATATATGGTATCTTTTTACTTCCCAGATGGGCTCTCCCTAGTTCAAAAGCAAACGAGGTCTCAAGTAGCCTGTTCTTAAAAAATAAAAAAATAATAAAGCTTGACTTCAAAACAATGGTATGTACCTTTAGGCTGCTGTCCAGATCACGAGGGGGGTTAGGGAGAGGCAAAAGATATGCCCTGAAATACAGGGGTGAGCTCCTACCCACAGCCCTTCCTCTGCAACCACTGCCAGGCAGGTTTGGCAAAAACACTGAAGTGCTGCTCAAAAACACTGCAGCTGAGGGGGTTTGGCCCTTGTTCCCAAAGGGAATAAATCCTTAAAGGCTAGAATGAGCTTTATTCTGACCCGGGATAAATACCCAACTATTCCCCAGCAGTGCAAATTTTGGAGTCCTAAGATCTGACACACAAATTGCCAGATGAAAATGGGGATTGATGTGTTTTACCTGATGTTTGACACATTGTAGTCATGTTTGCCATTTTCACATGAAAATCTCCTAAATATTTATTTGTCATTTATAAGTCATTTACAAAGGCAAGAATTACTATAAAAAATGTCTAGTGCACACAGATTTCAGGTACCTGAACGTTTGGATGATTTATTTGCTCTCTGCTCCCATTTCTAAATAAGCTGACACTACTTTTAAAATTTATTCAATTTTTTCTGTATCATTTTTATCTTTTAAAGACAGAGGCTCCAACACAAAAAGATTAAGTGCAGCATTTAAGGTCCGGACTACCTGTGGGTTTGTGCCAATCTTGTTGCTTACAGAGGTGCAAATTTTTACCAGTGCTGCTATAAAAGCAAACCTTAATGTGCTATGACCAGTTTACAGGAGAAAAGAAATTACTTTAACACCCCCAGTTAGCATCAGGTCAGGCTCCAGTTAACATCCCATTAGTGCAGCCTCTCTGCCTTCTTCTAAATATTAAATGCAAGTTTTTAATTCGATTTATAGTTTAAATAAGGATCTTTGTAGAAAATTAAAAAAAAAAAAAAAAAAAGAGAAAAGGAAGAGTCAGCCCCATGAATAGTGTCCCAAACTCTGCCAACCCAGAGCAAGCTCCCCCTGGATGTGCTGTTTCACACGTACCTTACACCAGAACAGTTCCCCCCTCCCCATTTGCAGGGATAATCTGCACAGATCTAACTGTCTGTATGGAATGCTTATTCCATTTGAACTGCCTGGGTACATTTGCAGCCAGCCTTTTCCATCTGGCAGCCGACGCTTTGAATGCAGCCAGTCGGATGTTTCCATCTGGCTCCCCCCAAATTTTTCCACCGTCGTAGAGCATTATAAGACATTTACCATCCAGCCCTAGAGAAATCTGTTGTAAGACTCCCCAGGAGCTGCCCTGTCACTTCTCTCCCTCCTCCCTGGCTGCTGAGATGGGAGAATTCCCCCTTCACATCCCCCAAGCACTGGAGGGAGATGGTGTCATGGATCCCATTCTACCTGGAAGGTCGACTCTGCCTCTTGTAAGCAGCTTTCTAAAAATATCAACTCAGTCTTTTTGCTTCCCTTTCTGCCTGTAATCTGACATACTTTGCTGACTGGAAAAGATTTTTCTCCTTCCTATCCTCTCCCCTTGGAAAAGGGGGCAAAAATAAGCAAGAGGAGAAAAAAAAAAAAAAAAAGGAAGAAACAGGACAAGAAGAAGGAAGTGGAGTCAAAGTGTGGCTGCTAAGTCTAAGAGTGCAATTCAGACAGAAAGTTCCTGTCCAGACCTGGGAACAGAACACAGAAGGAGAATTTTCACTAAATGTGTCTGTCTATTGCAAACAAGTGGCTTTCTAAAGCAGTTCCATTTCTGAAGGGTTTTGAAAAATGCCAGGGACACAAACAAGTAATTAGTAGTGATTTCCTTGTGCCATTTACCCCCTGTGGGTAAGGCTACAAATCCTCCTGCTCGCATCCTGTATTGTTGCAGGGAATTCAATCTGTGTCTCTGGAAGTAGAAACATTCCATATTTCAATTCTTCAAGAAAATGTGATGGGCTCAGGCTGTGTGGTGGATTCCTTTGTCTGCTGAGCACCCAAAGATGAAAGTGGGAGAAATAACTTTTTTCTTTTTTCATCAGGACAATATAATCTTAAAACAAAAACTCACATTCTTGTAACAGCACAAATAATTTTTTTCCCATAGTATGGATCTTCCAAATATCCATAGAGGCATGAGCTGTGTTTCTTACTGGATGAGAATGGATACCAGGTATTTGGAAGGACACAGCAACACCAGGCTGGGGGTTTGGCACTTTGTTGGGATGAGGATGGAAATACATGTGAAGACACGGAAACCATCCAGGGGGTATGGAGGGATCTGCAAAGCACACAGCAAAAACCAACAGGCATCCTCAGCACACACAGCAGGATGTTTCCAAGAAGGCTTTTAAAGGTTGCTGCAGAGCTATTGAAACTCCTCTTCATTTAGCCCTGCCAAGAGAGCCAACACCCCCAATAACCTTTGATTTAATACTGCCCTTATTGAAGTCAGTGGTAAATTTTTTTTTGTCTTGCAGTGGAGTTCATGACTCCATAAGTATACAGAGCTCAGAATTACAGCAAGAGCAATTTCAATAAAAATGTCTAAAATATATTTTCTAGGCTTGTCAAGGCTATAATCTTGGTGTCCTCCAGAGCTGTAAGTGGTTGGGAAAGCTCAGGAATTTACCCAGGATCAAATCTGACCTCTTGCAAGTCTCCAGTGGGTACAGGGTTGGGTGCAAACACCACATGTGAAAGAAGTGTAGGTATTTTACTGTGTATGGCTTGTTCTTCAACTCCTGCAAATTATGAGTATGATGAAAAGCTCTTTGTGAGCAAGGAAGTCCAAGTGAGAAGTACATTCTCCCTGACTTACTTAGCCTCGAACTAATAAAAACAATAAAAATAAAAATAAACCCCCAAATGAAAATGGCTGCTAAGCTCTGTAATCAATTCTTCCCTCATTGTAAATCTTGTGTGGTCTCATTTCTGTTCAGCTTCGAAACAGGAAATGTTGTTTTCAAAGGAGCTGTTACAAGGGACCTCTTTGTTATTTGTCCGTGCAACATTTCACACAAGGAGGCCTTAATCCTGGATTAAGTAGGTGCTACTGTAACACACGAACTAATTACACCATGTGTGAGAGAATTATTATTGATGAGCATCACCACAGTAAAAATAACAATGTCACTTAGGGGTTATTAAGTAGAAGAGCTTCAGCTTGGAAGGGGTTTCTCAGGAAATTAGGCTGTGTGGCTTCCAAAATTTTACAGGCATCAAAAAAAAAAAAGAAGAATCCATGTCCAGGGATATACCATGAACCCAGTGGCTTCCATTTCTGGTTTTCCTCTGGGATTTCATTTAAAGGCTTTGCGTTGGTCCCATCATGTTTTGGAAAAGACAGATCTGCAGTGGATGCTCGTGCTGATGCCTACAAGATTTGTGTTGGAAGGACAAATTTGAAATATCCAGTCCAGATAGGATGGAAAAACTCAGGAACCAAACCTCCCAAATTCTCTCCTCAACGTGGCAAAGGGGTGTTCAGAGCTACCCTCAATGGAGCTTTAAATATCTGAATCTCTTTCCTTAATAAATTACTTTCCTAATAAACTGCTACCATATGTAAATTCTAACTGTTTACCAGCTCAATACTCACCCAGACCTGCTCACTGGGGTACTGCTACCCTTGTGCACAGCACATACTCACACCACTATAAAAAGTAGCAGACTGTGTCCCTTTAACAAATTACACCATAAATTTTACAGACTTACCCCAGTGACTTTTTAAATCTTGCTTTGGTTATGCAACATCATCTTGCAGTAGGAAACATCTCTCAGATGTTTAGGTTAGAGGGACAGAATTTAATCCACTCAAGTTGTTTTAAAGTGCAATAAATAAATAAAATGTACCCTCTCTTCAGAATGAAATATGACACACACAAAAGGGAGACAAGCAGCTTTGATAGCTGATAATAAGGGTCAGTATTTCATTTTATGCATGATCTGGTTTGTGTCTTAAAAATCCAGTATCTATGGTAATGACAAATTAACTCTAAAAAGTGAAGGGCTTTAAAAATTGTTTTTCCCTGAAATGTTCTACTCTGAGCACGAAGAAGGAAAGAGAATCAATATATTTCAATAGTGATAAAAGAGTCACACCCAGAAGGAGAATTTCATTAAGCAGCAGAGCTCAGGACCTGAAGGTGGGTGGAAAATAGAAAACCCCAAAGCCAAAGAGCCCCTCTTATGTGATCTTCTTTTGTGGTCTCCTTTTGTGCCCTTCTGTTGGTCCTGTTGTAAGTGGCCATGGACCAGAACTTAAACCAGCTACTTCTGCCAATATGGTGATAAATTTGGAGGCTTTGGATGAGCCCATCCTGCCTTGCATGACTGCTACCACAAGTGTTTATGGCAATGGCCATGCTACTAGAAATCCTTGGTCTCCATCATTGAGAAGCAGGAGTTTGTGCCGACTCCAGAGGTAAATGGAAAACCTGTGGGAACCTCTGGAACCCAAGACACAGCACTGAAAAGAATTGGTGTCACAACAAAAAAGATTGGCAGATCCAAAGCAGCCCTGGCACCAAGGTTCAGAAAGAGTGTAAGCCCAATTCAAACCTAAGAAGCTCCCACAAGGACCACGCTTGGATTTGACCACAATTTTTGAGTTTTTCAGAAGTAAACACTTTAGCCATCCATGGGTGAATGCCACTATTTTTGTGACTTTCAGCATTGCACTCCATCCTGCTTTTCATTCTGCTGTGGTTTTGTGGGCAAGGTTTCTGGGCACAGGTCCCAAGAGGAGGGGATGTTAACTGCTATTTAGGATTGGAGGGAGGGAGGGAGAAAGGAAAAGCCACTTTTTAAATACCATTGTCCACCCAAACACGTGTGAGCCCCCCCTCAGGGTGAGCATGGCACCACCACAGCCTTCCAGGGGTTTTCCAGTTTTTTCATGGGTTTTGACCGTTATCAACAATATAATTTTAAAAGTGGTGCCATTGCCAGTGGGTTTGCCTGTAATTTAATAAATGCAGTGAAGCAATTTTCATTTTTTTCCAGAAGAAATGAAAAGTTTAGTTGAGGAAGGTGCAAAAAACGAGAAGAAGTAGAAGACATGTTAAAGTCCCTGATCGTTGTTTCCATAAGAAAATCTAAGAACCACAAACAGCCCAAGAAAAACCTTTGAAAAGACAACAAAACTGGAGATATTGCTAGCGAGGAACTGAGAAGCATGTGGGAGAACAGCAGCAACATAATTCCACAGCAGAAAATGAGCTAAGTATCACCTCTGGGTTCAGCCTGACTTATCCTCACCTGCTTCCAGCCAATGGACTATCAAAAATGCTTCTGAAGACCATATAGAGAGAATTAGAAGACCTGGGACGACCCTCAGGACCCCTGCAGATGATGCAGTTCTACCAAAGTTGTGAGCAGTGATTAGCTTTAACCCCCCCCCCTCTCCTCTCAAAAGCACACAGGTTTTTAGCAGCACCCTTAGTGCTGGCCCTGGGACATTTTGCTTTGCTTTAGCTGAATAAAGAGACCTCACCTGGGTTCTAAATTCCGGCCTTTGACTTAGCAGAGGGATGGATTTGGGTGGGGAGTTGGATTCCTGAATTTCATGCCCCTTTGTTTACTTTGAGAGTGAGCTCAGGACTCCCTTTGAGTTCTGCCCTGTGCTTTTTCACTGTCCTTTCTGTGTGCTGTACACAGTAGTTGGACACGGTCTGTGGACCTCTGTAGTTGTTATTTTTCATCAGGAAGATGGCTTTTAGCTGCAGGGGTAAACCTCACCCCATGCTGGGCAAGTGTTGGGTGGAAAAATATTTCACAATAGGAAACAAGTTGGAATAAGTCAGAAAAGAGGAAGTCAACCAATCCACTCTGCTGTTTGGTCTTGGTGTAATATTTCAAAGTTGCCTGTTTTGAAATTATTAGACCACCAAAAAAGTCAGAGGCTGCCAAAAATTACTGTAAAAGGTAATAATTGTTAATAACTTGGCATCTGCTTGCTCATTTGAGCTGCATGGTTTTGGCATTCATTAAAGACAACATTGTAAGCAAATAAAAGAGCAACTGCCTGGCACATAAAATTTTTAACCACATCATAACTAAATATTAAATGCGAGTTTTTAATTCAATTTATAGTTGAAATAAGGATCTTTGCAGAAAAATTTTAAAAAATGAGAAAAGGAAGAGTCAGTCCCATAAACAGTCAGCCACAACAAGATTTTAAAGAAATAATTGCAGCGTCCTTGACCTTGAAATGATCCTTTCTCTGAATTAGCACAGGAATTTAATTAAAGCTTCAGAAAAAGCTTTCATTTTAGATTTAAGTTACCAAATATTTAGAGATCCAGTGGCCAGGCAAGCCAATGGAAACATTCCTGTTCATTTCAGTGAGCTTTGGATCAGGCCCCGCACAGCTTTGGGTATCTCGTTTCACAGGATGGACCCAAGGTCACTGCAGGAGAAAATGTTCTCCCTTAACCCAGCGTTATCTGAGGGTGTGCATCCCAGGGACCAGGAGGCACTTGCATAGCAGGGACAAAAAACAGGGAGAAGGAAAAGCTAAGCCATCTCCATTCACCTTGCCTTGCCACTACCCTGTGGTACTTTCAGGTGTTATGTGGTGCTCTGAAGTCTCTTTCTCTGCCTTTTCCAAAATATCTAAGGATATTTTGACCTGCTGGCAAGGTCAATAAATCTGCCAGAGATGCAGCATGTTGCTGCTGCTGAGCCTCTTTCTCCTTTCTCTCTCCAACAGAGTTGCAGAAGTTGCAGGTCTAGAACTTTAGAGACTCATCCAAAGGTCGCTGAAGTCAGGGGACACCTTTTCTATTGACTTCAGTGGGCTTCAGACCAGGTTCTTAGTCACCATTATTGAGTCAGCATTTACCAGAAGTGATATCTGAGGCCTCCAGCAATTTCCTGTTCCCAGTACAGGGTTAGTGGTGATAGCTGGGGTGTCATCCAGTGGTTAATTTGGTGTTTCTGACCTCTACATGAGCTTCTCCATCCCGGTCCAGCAGCTCCAGGAGCTGCTCTTCATGTCCCAGTATGAAGGAGGGAGGGGAAAAGGCTGCAAGCAGTGCATCTTTCCTTATTCATCCCCTTTTTACCATGATCCCAAGAAAAAGGATACTTTTTAGAGGGCTGTGAATGATAAATTGAAAAATAAAATAAAGTAAAATGAAGATGGTCTTTCTAAGGTGCTGGTGAAATCCCTGCCCACTTTCTCAAGTCAGGTTCCCAATGAAGTGTATGGCAATTTTGCTTGAGTCAGGACAAAATAAGGACATAGAGGGAAAGGAACCCTCAGTCCACGGACACAGTCAACAGAGTCATCTTTCAAAAGAAATTTCTGCCCTCTCAAAAGGATCAATGTCTTCTTTTGATTCAACAGAGGCCTGGTTTATTACACAGCTTTTGTTTTTATTAGTGAAATACACTAAACTGTTTTCTCAAGACTTGCCAAACAGCTTAAAACGTAATACCATTAAATTTGAGGTCCTACTGGGAAAAGTAATACAAACTTAATTAAAGTTACCCAGAGTTTTCTCTTTCTGCAGACCCATGCTCCACCGTGTTGGAGTTTGCTCGTAAAACAACTTCCTTACTCAGTTTGGTGGCAGGGCTCAGGCTGGAAAGGGTGATGCAATTTGCTGAGGATTGCCAAGATGGGAGATAGCAAGAAGAGAAAGGAGGAATGAGCACCAGAAACAGCTGGGGAAAAAAAAAAAAAAAAAAGTCTATTTTCTTCCTCTGGTGTAAAACATTCCAATTTTCATGTTAAGCTTCATGGCATCCCTACAGGTTTCACAGGAATGGAGGCTGGGAGACAGTCTGGTGTCTCCAAAAGAGGTGAAGGCTCAGGTTCCAGAAAAAAAGCTACAAGGGTCAAATATTAATCTTTGCAATGTAACCTTTGCAACTTTAATCTTTGCAATATTTCTTTTGTAGCTTCTTATTGTTCCTACCCTTTCTCCCCCCAAGATACCCTCCTTGGGATGTCTCTTCTACACATGGCAACTACCTCTCTCTGCTGGCAGGAGCCTGGCAGGCAGCAGGCATGAGATTTAAGGGTCCAAGGGGAAGGATGAGCTTCATCTACAAGAGCCACACACAGCATTGCCCCCCTGACAGGTGAGCAGGGGGAGGTGATCCATCAATCGCGTCTCCATGCCTCAAGTTGGAAACAAAGCTCGTACCCCACCTCCTACAAAACATTAAATATCCCCAGGTTGTTTAGAGTGAGTGTGAGAACATGGCACCTGATGTTTGGCCAGGTGCCAACATGGATAATTTTGATATTTTAGCCATCAAATATTTGCCCTGATGGTTTGTGCTGAATGCTTGTCCTAGAAGCATTGAGTAGGTCCTAGAACCTACTCAAAAAGATGAGGTGCTCCACCCCAGAGCTGAAGCATTTCAGTGGGGGATGCAAAAAAAACCCCAACCAAACAAAAGGTTTAATTCCTCTAGAGATGAACTCTGACATGTAAGCAGGCAGATTACAGAAAAAGGTCCCTTCTGGCTGCCATCTTTTCCATCTTGGCATGTGCTGGTCAGAAGAGGGTAGAAATTTGGCAGGACCACTGAGATGTGCAGTGGGAATAAGAAGGCAACGTAACTGACTGGTCAAAAAGTCCAGGATGCCATTGACCACCTTTCCTAGGATGAGCTAGAAAGCAGCTGTAGGAGACTCTCTGAAGATGCAAGTTATTTTGTGGGGAGTTTTTCTGAGATTTTCCTTCATCCTCATCCTCCATCTGCTGAGCAAAGCTCACTTCTGCCTCAAGCATTGTAATGTGCTGGCTGTAGTCTGAGAGGGTTTATTACATGGAGTGTTGTTAGCAGCATTGGGAAGAAAAAAAAAGGGAAAAAAAAAAGGAAAAAATTCCATAATAAGTAAATTTTGAAAACAGAATTTGTTCATATGCCTGCTTTCCATCACAAGCCTAAGGGAGGAGTTTCCAAGCCATACATCCTGCAAGGTAACAGCTGGTGATGAATACATCCATGGAAAGTTTAACCTAAAAACTATTGAATTAGAGGTTTTCTTCTCAGGTCAGCAAAACCAAAGCTTTCTTGGGATCCATTTGTCCAGTTTAAACTCCATAAATTTTGAATTGTACGTTTCAACTGTTTTTTTGTTTGTTTTCTTTTTTAACTTAGCAGGAGTAATTAATTATTTAATTCAAGCAAGACTTATGGAGAAAAGAAGCAAACAGCAATGGAGGTGACATTCAGCAGTGGATTAAAAGATAGTAACACCTTTTAATTTGTGTAGATTTTTTCTATTGTTACCCATTCAAAGCAGATACCTGTAAGAGCTTCAACCATTAATTTCCTAGATATCACTATTTCTCAACTAAAATTTGTGCCTCTAAACATATCCACAGTATCTTGCACTTACCCAGAATACTATTTTGCAGAAAAAGAACTCCACTGCTGCTGAGGCTGAGATGGTTTTTTAATTGATGGGATGGAAAGCAAAATTATGTGGCCTTGGCCAACTCATTTCACCTGTTCCTTCTTTCCCAAATTCTAAATTAACTCTGCTGTGCTCCCTCAAGGCAGGGAAAGAAGTTGCCTTCAGGTCTGCTTGGGAAACACCTGGATGAGGGTATAAATAAGGGTAAAATATTTGTTCTGCATGTGCAGATTATATTCTGGGATGAATTTCTCGTGGAGAAGTAATTCAAGGAACTTTTTTTTTTTCCTTGCTGCCACCTCATGGAAACTTGTGGCATCAGCAGTGGCAACAGATCTTTGGTTTTCCCCCAGCAGCATGTAGCCACAAGTCCTGTGGAGAGCACTGCACGGTGTCCCCATGTTGATAAGAGTGACAAGAATAGCATGGGGGTCCTCAGAGAATTCAATTATTTTCTAAAAACTGCACTGCTTGCACAGTTATCACTTTATCTTTTATCCAAGCCTGGGTAACACCAGACATGACCAGGACTGAAAATCCACATGTCCTTGTCTGCAGGGACACTTCCTGACCAGAAATGAGTGGTGGGACATCTCTCTCTTTCCACTAGCCCTGGAGAACAACAATTTTTGGGGATTAAACTACGCCTACATGGAAAGTTCCCATTTCCTCCCGAAAACAAGAAGGAAAAAAAAAAAGAAAAAAGAAAAGAAAAAAAAAAATTACAAAAAAATAAGGCTCTTGTCTCCTCTGTTCCATGGCTGGGGCAGGTTCCCGCTTGCGCTATACCGTGGCCCTTGCCTTGGCCAGCTGCCCAAAACTCCCGTCTGTTTTCCAGACAGGAAATATGAATCAAAATAACATGACATAAAAACAGTAATTAGCTTTTGTGTGTGAGGCTGGTAAGGCTTTAATGAGGAACAGGCTTGTAATAAAACTCTTGACTACTCTCTCCAAAACTTACTCTCTCGCTCACTCTCCTTTTCAGTTCGTCATTTATTTTCTCGTAGGGAGAAGTGAGGAGAGAAAACAGCACTATCTATAAATTGATCCTTCCCACCCTAGCTTAATTATCAGGGAGTCTGCAAAGGTTTTGAAAGTTTTTTTCCATTTGTTTGGGGCTATATTTCTCTTCTCCACAGTGCTCATCTTTCCATGTGATCCTTCGCTACCTCTCATGGCACCTTAAGAGCTCAAGCATGAGCAAGGGCTCAAGATTTTAATGAAAATGTGGGATCTAATGGGTCACCTGGGACTACCAAATTTTTCCAAATATTTCTTCTGGATAGTTGCTCCATCAAGTGACCCAGGTCAGTTGTGGTTTTTCCAAGCAACTTTGGGCCTTTGAGCAGAGTGAAAGATGTTGTGGAGCAGCAGGTTCACTACGAGGCCAAGGGAGCTGTGCCAGCACCAAAAGGTCACCTCATCTAACACCCTTTGCACAGAAAAATGTGATTCCAAAAGACAAACATCAGCTTCAGGTCCTGGTGGGCATGGATGAGTTTTATTTCTGTGGAAAGAGGCTTCAAGTTGTAGTAATAAACTCTTGTTTCAAACCTGGCATCACGCAGACTCAGATTAACGCATGAAAGGAGACACGGGAGCAACACTGCCAGGAGCACTTGCTGTGAGCACTCAGAGGTGCACAGAGGTTTGCAAACCCCTGGACTCTTTTTTTAGCAATGCAACAGTGTGCTTATAAAAACAGCTGTGCCTCCTTCCCAGCCAGATGTCTCCAGTGATGAGTGATATGATGTTAGAACTCTACAAGAGCTAAGAACCACCAAATACCCTACCGGTCTTGGTCCAGAGTATAAACCCTACTTTGATTCCAATTTCTCTGGTATAATCATAACAATATCTTTGTATAGACCCTGATGATTCTCTGTTCACATCTGTCTGCACAAGTGTAGGTTCCCCACTAGTTTTGATGAGTTGCAATTTAGAGGTGAAGTCCCTTTCTGGTCAGCCAATACAGAGATGCAGGGCACTGATGCAAGCCAGTGGCACAGTTTCTAGCAATGAGTAGTAAAACCTTTCTTGGATCACTCATCACCCATCCACATAGTGCCCTACTGGTAGACCTAATGGGCTTCAACAAGTGGGAGGAAAGAGTAAAGTTGTGTTGCTGGTTGCAGAGGTTGAGTTCCAGTTTCCCAGTTGTTTATGGGAACTTTGCTGTGACAAAGCATTGGAATCATAGAATCATAGAATAGTTTGTGTTGGAAGGGACCTTAGAGATCATGAAGTTCCAAACCCCTGCTACAGGAAGAGACACCTTGGAGTAGGTTTCTCCAAGCCCCATTCAACCTGGCCTTGAACAGTTCAAGGGATGGGACAGCCACAGCTTCTCTGGGAAACATGGGCCAGGGTCTCACCACCCTCACTGTGAAGAATTTCTTCCTAATGTCTAACCTAAATCTCCCTTTTTCCATTTGGAAACCCTTCTCCCTTGCCAGACAGACATCAGGGACTGAAAACTGCATGTTAGAAGTGGCTGAAAAGAGGATCCACAGGTGATCTACTTCTGTGGAACCAAACATGGACCCTCATGGAAAGCTTCGTTCCATGGTGGGACTAACAGCATGGCAGGAAAGTGCTGCTGACCAATTAATTAACCAGCTGTAAAAGCACCTTGGATGCTGACAGAGAATTTCCATTGCTTAGGCTTCTATCTGACAGCTGGCAAAGCCCAGCAGAGCTGCTGGAGTCAGAGAAAATAAGTTCTGGGAGACTTCAAAATGGGCTGTAATTTTAACTCCAAGTGCTGCTGTACATGATAATATCAGATTAGATCCAGCAGGAAAAAACCTTTCCCTGTCAATTTTTCAATGGGAAATGCCATCCAGTGGCAATCAAGGCTTCCGATCAGAATATGTTGTTGTCAATGAAGTTTTGTTTCAGTTTTTTAAGAAAAAACTGTTTTGACTAGGTTGAAGTATTGTGTTTGGGCCTCATTGGAGTGAAATGACTTGATTTTTTGGACTAACTGTCTTTTCATAACAAAACTGATTTAATTTTATGCTTTGAATAATGTATGTTAAAAAGGAAGGCATTTTGTTCTGATTTTGTTTTATCAGGACAGACTAATTTAATTCACCCCAAATATTTTTTTAATGTGGTTGAAGAGCAAATGTGGTTTTCAAAAGTTTTTTGCTGATTTGGAACAGAACCAAATTCCCAAATCTCAGAACTCCAAGTGGACTTCCAATGAAGTTCAACCCATTCTGTGGTGTAAAAGCAAGAAGAAAACCCACATAAAACAATCAAATTGATGTAGACATTTATTACTTGTGAGAGCTGTAAAAGCATCACATGGCTTTCTCATAAAAAGTCATAAACCCTATTTACAGTCCCTGCATTATTATTCTAGTAACCAAAACCAGTGACTCTATGAAGTGCACAAGTGTTCAGCAAACTCTCTCACAACTAGCTTGCAAATGCAGAAAATACTTACTGTTTTCAGAGCAGGGGGATTGCATTTTACGTGTGTTTATTTATTGTGTTTACCTCTTACACTTACAGTTTGGCCCCTACCCAAAAGGTCAAAGCTATAATTATTTATACTTCACGATAACAAATGCAGAAATTAAATCAGTTAAGTGCACTCATGTTATTGTGAAAAGTGGTGGTGTTTAGGTTATGTTTCAACATTTAGTAGGGTTAAGTGCTTCAGTAGAAAAGCTTAACCCTGTATACAATGGAGCATCCAACATTTATTGCCTCAGGCAGTGTGTGGCTACAGGTGAAATTTATTTGAAATGATCGTAAAGTTCATAAGGGACATAAAAACTAAAACAGAACAACAAAATGATTCTAGAAGGTTTTGGATTGAGTCCAGGCTTCTTTAAAAAAAAAAAAAAAAAAAAAAAAAAAAAAAAAAAAAAAAAGAGGTATTCATAAATGTTTTGATTCATGTTCTTATCTGGGTGAAATCAATGAAAAAAGGTCACCTCCAGAGAGAGAGTTTGGTTGTCCTGTTAACCAGCAGTGTTGCTATTGCAAACACATTGTATTTGGGTGTTGTCATTTCTGGAATAAAGCACCAAAGCTTTTAGAGTGAAGCCAAAGCTTCCCTCAGATGTTTTAATGTGAGGAGCTTTTACACTGCCTGTAAAAATGACATCCCCCTCCTTCTTTAGGGAAAGTTCAAAGCCACCCTGAAGATGGACCAGCTGGAGATGTTTGCAGAGTTTGGCTTTATTTGGGGTCTCAGTGAAGGGAAGCCCCACTCCTTACATTGGCTTTGTAACCCACCCAACATGGACTTCAGGAAAATGATCCTCTTGACTGTATCGTAACTGCTGATGTTTTCTTGCTTTTATTTTCTCTAATTTATCATCCTTTACAGAGCCAACAAGTTCATCTAAGAGGGTGAGTGAGCTTTCCTTTTCATCAGTGGAAGATCTCTGTGAGGGCTCCATCTCTCCCAGGCTTCCCACTGGTGTCACTGAGCTGGCCTCAGCATCACTCTACTCAGCTGCTGCAGCTTTTTATAACTTTGCAGTTGTTATTTTCGACTTTTTGCTTCTATACAGCACCCACACATAAGCCCAGGCCTGAAAATACTTGACTCCAGCCAATTTTCCTCTACAGATCTGGGAACTTGTGTCTGTTGACTGAGCTCAGCCAGATGCCGATTTCCAGAGTCTGAAATTCAGCTCAGAATGATGTCTCAAAAAAAAAAAAAAAAAAAAAAAAAAAAAAAAAAAAAAAAAAAAAAAAGGAAATACTGGAGGACAACCCTGGGCAGTTTATTGATCCATCACCACTCTCCCATTGATGCAGTGCAACTCCCCAGTCCCAGCTCACCTCACCTGAGAGTGCCCCCCAAAACAACCTACGATGAGCTGATCAACCTGTTTCTCTGGCTGCTGGGGAGGCTTAAAGGACCTGAGCCATGGAAACAAAAATTTAGTTTGAAAAATGTTTGAACCCATAGCAGAGCTCCTTACTCCTAGAGGAGATGCCCACTGGGCATTGTTTTCCCATCATCTTGGAGAAACTCAAAGGTAACCAACCACGCCATGTCCTCCTCTACTCTCCAACCCTCCCACAGCCTTCCCTGACTCATGGACGCGCTCGGAAGAAGAGGGAATCAGTCTTTATGATTCAATTATTCTGTGGTAGAGCTTGGACGTGTGCAATATATTGAAAGCCTTTGGGAGGCCATCAAAATTTAATAGGGAAAGAATGGCAATTTTTTTTTTTTTTTTTTTTTTTTAATTTTTACTTCCAACCCTTGCTGTCAACTGATTTGTTTGCCATTTTTATAAACACACTACAGGACGACTGGGGAGGGACAGGGACAAGAATAAACTGAGCTGACTAAGCCAGTGGCAGAACAGAAGGAGGGGTTAACCCCTCAAGTTCCACTCCTGGGGATTTCCAGATGTTCAAGAATAACAACCAGGTCTGCCTGGCATCCTGCAGTGGGAAACTGCCTTTCCCTGGGCAGCAGGCCGTGGTGAGGTAAGAGCAGTGGGTACATTGTTTGGTATCTCGGATATCCTAGTTGCTAGGTTTGTGGTTAGCTGTCCATACAGATAATATTTTGTAGGCAATTATTGTGCAGCTTTGGCTCTGCTCTCACTCTGGGTTTCTTAGAAATAACATTGGACATGGAGGTGTTTCCTTCTTCTGCCCTTTCTACCACTGGCATTTCCTTTCCTCCATACTCTTGAGCTCCTCTTTGGCTCATTTCTCTTGGAATCTCTCATCCAACTCTTCAGTCTTTTGAGTCTTCCAGGATTTTTAATATCAGTTATTTAGCATTCATTGTCACCATGTTTGCTAAGGCCTTGAAGTTTGTGTTTTTCTCCATGTGCTTCTTACTTAAAAGTCCCACTCGGTCACACAGCCTCCTCTTGTTCTGACAAACATCCCAATCTCTGCTTGTCCTCCTTTTCTTGTTTGTTTTGTTCCTCCCATTCAGGAGCTGCTCATCATATCCAACTTGTTCATTTCAAGCCAGAATTTCTGAAGTCTTGGTCATCTGCCACACATCAAAACTCACCTCTTTCTAACTGCTCTCCCTCAAGGCCCCATTTCTATCTCTGTCTTTGCAGCACCTCTGTCAACACCTGCACCCTTCAAGCTGTGTTTTAAACAGCTCTCTGATTTCACACTTCTTGCTTTACCTACTTAGTCTCTCCACACTAAGCATCTAAACATCAGGTGTCAAGTTCAAGACAGAACTTTATTTTACATTGAAATATTCAGTAGTCCACCCTCTCTCTGCCTTATAACTGCTGCCTTTGAAACGCAAAGGCTCATGTTGACTTCTTTCCCATGTTGACTTCTTTTTTATGCTTGGGACAAGAGGTATTCCTCTACCAAACACTCAGCACTTCCTTATTTTTGCTCTTACTCCATTCAACGTGGGAGGAATTTGCTACACACTTCCTTTTGGAGGTCCAAAAGCTACACAACACTAATGGAGCGTTGGACTCGTCAGAGGTTGGCAGCACTGAAATTCCTCTCAGTATCCAGCAGGTTTCACTGGCTGCTTCAGCACCACCTGTTCTCCAACCCCATCTGCTTCTCTACCACAATTTATTTTTGTACTGAATGGCAAAATACACTGAAAAATAAAATTGTGTGCTTTTCATCTATAGTTATTTCCTTGAAAAGATGGCCTTGGAAGAGAGGCCTTAATGGGTCTTTACCTATGAATCACTGTCTGCAACGAGGCTGTAGCTCCAACTGCAAATCCCTCACTGCACAGAGGAGTTGTTCTTGTGTGTGTGAATTCAGATAGATGGGCAGGGCAACACTGACGTTTGCATCTGCCTTTCATTCATGAAAAAGGCAAAAAAAAAAAAAAAGAAAAAATGGGGAGAGAGTTCCAAACCACGTTACGTTTCGTACAATCAGGGTTTTGAAAGAGGAGTCACTCAAGCTTGTCACTGCTGTTACATTTGCATTGCTCTTACAGGAACTGTTAAAGTACAGAACACTAGGGGATTAAAAAAAAAACCAACACACTCCCACTGAAAGCAAAGTAAATGGGGTTGGCTTTTTGCTGCTTAGCACTTGGCCTGTCTTTGTTTCCCAACAGAGAAGCAAAGGGACAGGTACACGACGTGAGTAAAGTCTCCCAAACATTTCCTCCTTCGGAGAGCGTTGGAGATTTGGAAACATCTTGTCAAACTTCATTTTATGTGGTGTGTGTGTAAATAAGTAGCAGCTTTCTGACAAGGAAGGAGAAGAAGTTTGCTCGGGACACAAGCCTGATGGCTCAAACACTTGTCCAATGTTCTTTACACATTTGAGGGTCTTGGCACCCTGACTCCAGGCTCTGCAATCAATCTTGAAACTCTCCTCCCCAGTAGAGCCCAGCTTTCTGCCAAGGCTGAAGGCTTTGGGGCTTTGTAAATCCAGATGTCTCTGTAATCCTTGATTCCTGTTAACCTCTTCACTCGAGGGTCTTTGGAATGATGAGAAAGGTTTTCCTAACAAGGTTGACAACCTGACAAGAACTGGGCCAGGTGAAAAGCAGACCCTGGGGGGGGGCTCTTGCTGAGTTATTTTACTCAAGTCTGAATGTTAACATATGGATGCAGATTAGTCAGCCCTTTGTTCAAATGTCTGATTTACTGCCTCAGAAAGATCTGTTTGGAAGTCATTCCTGCATCTGTTGTGATGTGAGAGATTCTGAGGAGCACTCTACAGACATGCATGAATTGAGTTTCCTGGGATGAGGTGGGGTTGGATCCAGCTCTCTCAACCATCAGTACAAGGAGTCCCAATGACTTTGCTGGAAATTAGCTCAAAGGTAGAGTGTGATCCTTACCATAAGGGCCCTGCCTCATGCTATCTGTATGTCCTGTCATGCAAGCCTGAGCTCTGAACTTGATGTTAGAAACCTGTTTCAATTAGCTTCAGTTCCACTCTTGGAGAAACATGAGTCTCTGTACAAGCAGAGGGCAGAAGAAACAGAATTTTTTCATCATGTCTTGGCATCTGTCTCTCTCTCTTATTCCCAGTCTCAATACTTGGAATCATTTGTGGGTTTGGTTTTGTTTTGTTTTTTTTTTTTCCCTTCTTTTTATTGTTTCAGCCATGACTTGAAAAGATCAAAGCCTGACGTTACGACTTAGAAAAAGGGATCACTTCCAACAGGGAATCCTGCAGAATATGAATGGGGAGGAGCAGTAGGTGACTGAAAGAACAGCATTAATACTTGGTCCTTGCATTGCACACAACCTTCTGCCTGAGGATGCTGGGGTTGGATTCTCCCTCCCTCATTCCTGCTTGGGAATACTTTCATCCATGACAAAACCTCAGGAGGGCAGCCTGCAGAACAAAGCTGCCAGGACCGCTAGAGAGTGTAACTATGATTTTATGAAAATCTTGGTCCATCTGAGAGTTTTTGTTGTATGTATTCACATATTTGTAATATGGCACTCATTTTTACATCTTTTTAGCCTGTCTACTTTGCTTACCCTAATGCAGAGCAAGATTTGACTCCTTTATGGTAGGAAACCACAAGGAAAATGGACTCTGTGGGAGGGAGGATTCTCTTCCAGTGGAGCAGTGGAAAGAGGTGACCAAGTGGTCCAGTGACTGAGCTGCCCCAGTAGCCAACCCATGGCACAGCCCTACTAAAGTCTTCTTATGTGATCACCACTTGGAAAAACTTTATGGAGGAGCTATGGCAAGTTTAGTTCTTGCTGTCTGAGATCTCACTGACCCTCATAGTGTCCCTTGTCTTTCTGCCAAGGTTTGCTATCCAAGTAGCAAGTGCAGCAGGCATATTAGCATTGAAAGCAGTTGATTCAAGGCAAATGCTTCTGGGTTAGTCCTTGGTGCAAAGTGGTGGTGATTTACACTCCTCCAGCTGTACCAATGAGGGTCAAGTGGGAGGTAGCATGCAACCACAGAGCTGGGGAATGAATTTCAACTGTTTTCTCATTATTCTTTTGGAGTGGTGGTGTTTCAAAGCTGTCTGCCCCCCACTGTGTTTCCAGTTCTCCTTCTACAGAGTTATCAGTGTCGTGATGGGCTTCACATCTACACAATCCCCTCTGCAAGAGGCAATCCCTTGTTCACTACTGATATAATTTGCACAGAACTCCCTCTTGCTGGTATCCACATTTCTCCTGCTTAAAAGACAGGGGGGGTCTTGTTTCAGGGTTTCTTCTGGGTTTGCCTCAGCAGTGGAGGGGCTCTCATCTGCCTCAACCACTGCTCCAGCAAAAGCAGGGAGCAATGGAGAAGATCTGGTGAATGATGGCAAGGCTTCAGGAAGATGCTAGTGCCTTGTCACTTGCATATTTGCAAATGTGCTATTTCATTTCATTTACATCTCTCCCACTACCACAGATCTTCATTTCAGACACAGAGCTTTAGTGAATCTGCTCTTCTAGAAAACAAAAAATAGATAAGCATATGCTAAAGAAACAGATAACCTCCTGTGAGAGGTCAAGGTCTTCAGCCAGAGGACGAGGAACCAGTTTTTCAATTTGCTGTAATAGGAAAAAACTCTCTGACAGCTCCCAGTGGCTTGTGGCTTTGTTACAAAGGCAGTTCCATACTCGCCTTGCCCTGGTGCAGGTTTGCCTCACAGAATTGTGTGCTTTACACAGCTCCATGCTGCTTTACTTAGGTTCCCTTCACCAAAAGTCCCCAGCAAGCATCAGGCTAATTCGTGTAGTCACGCTATTTAGACCTTGAGCAATTTTTCTCAGCTATGGTTATGTACAAGGTCTAAATATTTTCCTTGTGAAGCACAAACACCCTTTACCCTCTTGCTTACAGACCCTCTTGAGGAGCTCACACGAGAAGCTTTAATTAGCACCATATTTTGAGGACAGTCTCTTTTCTATTTCTTTATATATATATTTTTTTTATTTTTTTATTTTTTTTTTTTCAGAAAAAAACAAGCGGTCTGTGGTCCAGGCTCACATTTTTATTTTCATGTTGCCACTGACACACAGAATCCTGACAAGCCAACTTGTATTAATTTCCTTGATTGGCACCAAAAGTAAATTTACAGCTCGTGTTTCATTTCCAGTCTGCTGTTCTGAATTTCAGCTCCTTCATGGAGTAGATACAACCAGAAGAACTTGGAGGATGGGTTTGATTAATGAGGACCAGGCTGCTCAACTTATCTGGTACTTATTCTTCCATTTTTTTCTTACTTTCATCCAAGAAGCTGGGATTACAGACAACCTGGACTGAGAGAATAAATAAACAAATAAAAACACATTTTTAAAGACCTTTTTCAAGGGAAAAGAGGTTTTCTGCATGTCAAAGAAAACAGAGATTGCAGCAGCTGTGGGTTTCCCCAAACCCTGGAGACTGAGGTGACTTTCGAGATAGATTGTGGGCCACCAGAAGCTAAATATGCTCACTTTGGTTAGCCTGACATGAGTTATGACTCTGGAATGCTGAGGTCCACGTTCTTGATATATTTAGGTATAACGAAGGGTTATAACATAAAATTAGATCAACAGATTGCAATCTGGCAAAACGAAGGCAGAGAAATGATCCATGCCACAATGTAACAGAGCTCCAGTAAAACCCTGGTAGTTCATCTGCCCACAACTACAAAATCTGCAGGTTTTTTTTCTCTTTTTCTCAAAACCCTTCCTCAGCTGATTTGAAATAACAGACCCCAGAGCATCCATTGAGCCAGGCAGGGACACAGCACTGAGCCTGCTCTTCTTGTCACCCTCCCGTGGCTGGCCCCCAGATGCTTCCACTTATCATGACTGCATCCAGCTCATCCTACTGGCATGAACAAGAAAAAAAGAAGCAAAATCCTCCCTAACCACTCAATGCACTGGAATATAAAGCAGGGCTCTGGTGTTCCAGCCAGGTGAGCTAATGCTTAGAATCTAAATAAAACCCACTGAAGATTTGTGACTATGAAGAAAACCATAATGAAGGTTTTCTTTGGTTTATTAAGTGTAAATTTGTTCTGAATCTATCTCCGGACTGGCTCTCATTTGTGTTTGGACTATAACCAGTGTCTTCCACAACCTGTCCAAGGACAACAACCATGGGCCCATGCTACGGGAGTAGCCAAATCTGAACCATAAGAGTTCTTTCATTTCACAGCTACAGATGCAGGTATCAGCCTAAATCTGAGGGCGATTTTAATTTTAAAGGGTGATTTTTGATTTTAAAAATCAGGTTCATGATCATGCCCGACATTTGGGCTGAGCCTTTGTGGGAATACATTATTTTCCTTGAGTTAGTAAAGTTGTTGAAGTTTTCCTGAGCAGTTGGGACTGCAATACCTTTCCAGGGAGCACTGATTCTGACCTTGTAGCTTGGAAATTAATGTTCTTCCTCACATTCCTGATCAGAAGTGTGCACATGGACTCCATGCTCATGTCATGAGCCAAATCAAACCATTGCTCTCAATTATATTTTTATTATTCCAACACATGCTAGAAGCCTCAGACATGACTGCAGACACTACTGTGTCAAATAGTGCAAGAAGGCTAAAAAATTGGTCTGCACCTTCCTACTTTGCAAGTCCAAGTGAAAATCAAAAATTTCTTACTGTGTCACCTCCAGCATCTTCATCTGTTGGCAAAATTCCCCAAGAATAGAGCAGTGTCACAGCTGGGAACTTTTGTCCTCCTTTGGCAGAAGTTTTCATGTGAAAAATGAACAGGGAAAATATCACATGTGATGTGCAGGAGCATCTGTATCGGGCTGTTCATTTTTTTCAGTGAGAAGAAAGGGGGGGAAAAGACACCTGGCCTGTGTTCACCTTTCTGCCTGTGGTGGCCAGACGAGCCTTTGAATGCAGCAAAGTGTGTTCACCATGTTTAGTCCTGCCATTTGCCAGAACAAAACCAGATTTTGGCTTCTAGGCAGGAGAACAAGAGGGATGGGGGCAGAACTTCTTGTCACAGGCAGAGCTGTGTGACTGTTTGCTCTGGCACACTGCCCTTTTATTTATATGAACTTGGAGCCATTTTTCACTGTGCGGGGCCATCCCCTGGAGAGTCTGTTTCAGAAGGAAATCTTTCTAAGCTTTGATGAAAACTGTCATGTTACCTCCCTCTCCTAATTTGCCCTGGGTATATGAGCCATGTGAAAAATGCAGCCACCCACAAGATGGTGAGGTGAAATCCATCCCCCCAGTACTAAAACTCCTCAGCAATTGACTTTTTTGCACCTCACATCCCTCCGGGTTGTCACTTCCAGGGGCCAGGCAGCAGTAAAGCCAACAAAGAGAGTTGGGGCCACCTAATCAACGATTTTTGTAGCCACTGGGCCTCCGAGTTGGGCTGGAAAAGAAGTTTTCAACAAGTTCACTAAGCAGAGCTACCACACAGCAGCCATAAAGAAGTATTTGCTGCCCTGGCCATCTGCTGCTGAAGGCCACTGAACAATAGCTGATTTCAGGAAAATGTTTGGCTTCTTATTGGTAATAGCTCTAATCAAAGCCAAGCCAATAAGGAGATCATATGGTTGGCTGGTGGGTGGCCTTAATGATTTTACCATGAAAATAATTCCAAAAATATACATCTCAGGCTCTCCATCTAATTCTGTAGCTAGATTTGTCATATATGAACCAATATAGTAAGCAGGCAGTTATTAGTGGTAGAGCAGCAGCATTAAAGCTACTAAAATTGTCTTGGCATGAAGGCCACTGTGGTGCCCTTGTTTAAAGTCACACGGGAATCTCCATTTTTATTCTGTTTCTAATATTACCTCCTCTCAGAAGGAAAGCCAAGGAGACAGCATGTGCTACAGGTTCCTAGGATATTATATAAATATATATATATATATAAAAATATATATATATGTGTATTATCCAAAGTCCTTTGGCCCGTGGAATATGGTCACCTCCCTCTTTGCAGAGGCAGACATGGTTCTTTCTCCAGCTTTCCCAAACCTTTGGAGCTTTATGGAAAATGTGCTCTGGAAACTTTCAGGACCACGAAGGACCATCTTGTGGAAGTCTCCCTGGGGACCCAGCCACAAAAAGGTGGGCATGACTTGCAGGATAACACCTAATCCACAGTGACATTAGCAAGTCACTGATGCTAATAATAGCTAGTAATTAACTAGTAGCTAATTAGCAAATAACAGATAGCAGGGTTTAAGCACAAACCCAGACTGTTTTGACACACCATGTGCTACTCTTTGCCACAGGATACCAGCAAGGAGATGTGGCTTGAAAAAGAGTTTAAAGGAATCCCTGTGGAATGTATCCATCAGTGACCAGGAATAGCAATGACACACATGGAGCCTCCAGATGAGGATATCCCTGCCCTGGTACCAACCATAAACTGGGTGAATATTCAAGACATTACTCTTAGCTTTTCTTTAGTGGTATATCCCCTGGTGCCTGGTACTGCTCCTGTCAGAGGAAGATACCACAATCCTGCGTGGCCATCCCTACATCTTTGCACATGGCCAAATGATCTGAGCCCTGAATTTGCTGTTGTTTTTAGTGGGAAGAAGCTTTAGGGCTAGAGGCATTGGGGAATATCTTTTAAGGCCATGTGTGTGTGTTTGCAGAGTATTTCCCACACTGGATCTGGGCATCTGGACCACCTCAAGTAACACTTCGAGTGAATGTGTGCACTCTTCACTTCCAAAAAAAAAAAAAAAAAAATTGTTTTCCATCATCTTGAGGGAGCTGAGAATTCTTTGCACTCCCCTATCATGCAATAAATATAAAGGGCCCTGTAATATTGTGAGTATCTGTTAATTTTAGAGCAAAAAAAGGGGGGAAAGGGATATTGTACTGGGTCTCAGGTAAACCCTGAAGGCAAGAAATGTCCTGAGGAAGGAAAAGATGGTACCAGTGCTTGTAGCTGTGTTGTGCATCAAATCCACTGGGTATCTTCTGCTCACACAGTGTATTCACCTTCAGTTTTGCTTTCTTTCTCAGGCTAACCTCAGTGCTGCAGTTTTCCTGGTACTTTCTGACATTTTGCCATCTTAAAAGCCACAGGGATATTAGAAATGCTGACCTAAGGTTTAATGAGGCAGTTGGGTAGCTTAAAGGGATCTATGTGTGTGCCTGTGTACATGTGCATGCACGTATATATTTAAATACATATATTTTGCTGAAGGTATATAATTCTGCTTCTAATAGGCAGGGTGCTTAAGGCATGTTCACAGAGACAATGCTCTCATTTTTCTTCTGAGATACATTTTCCTGCCATTTGTGTAACCTTTCCTTTCAGTTTGTTAATCAATTATACTTTGGGCTTCATCAGAGGGGTCTCAAGTCTAACAGCAGCCACTATTGTTACAAGGCAAAGAACAAATTGATTGATGGTGGGTAATCAAAGTAATATAGAGGCTTGGCATAGGGAATATTTACTTTACATCTGTCACTTAAGACATTTTACTGCCAATCAGTGCCTTCAGAAGGCTGGCTGGAACAATAGAGGTCTTTCTACTTAATTCCTCCTATTGACTAGGGCTTACACTGACAAAGTTCACTTGCTATGTAATCCTCAAGGCATGCACAGGCTGCTGCAGCCAAGTTTTTAGATATATATCCCCCTGTGTCAATGAATTGGAAAAAAGCAGCTCTTTGGAGCCAAAGCATTGAAGGTGGTCCCTGAAACACAGCCCATGACAGCACACAATTGGCGTTGTCTGCTTTGGAGGTGTCAAAGTGATAGGAGAGCTTACAGGAACCCTCCCTGCAGCTGCTGGAGATGTGAAAGGCCTTTGATGGTTCACTGGTGACCACTGTTTGCAGGTCAAGTCTGGCCAGGAAGATCCTCTACAACAACAAATGTGAGGGGCGTTGGTGGGAAGCAGGAGGAGAGGTCCATTTTTCTCCATTTCTCCCTTTTTTTCCCCCTTTTTTGTTTGTCCTGCTCACTGCAGAGACTGGTATTTCCAAGATGACTCAGAAAAACCACAGACCAGGACTGGAGAGGGGGAGCAAGAAAACTACAAAAAATGAAAAGCCTGTTTTGTGCTTTCCCTGATATTTGGTCCCCTTGTGTTGGTTTTTGATGGGCAACACCAGGACCAGAAGGTTTCATCTCAGGCAACATCCAGGGGAGGACATGAAGCTGCTTTCATCCTTCCCAGTTAAGGTGAGGAAGGTGGTAAGAAGTGGAAAAGATGAAAATGTCCTTTTCAGCTGGAAGTTATTTGCACCTGCAGTGTATTCAGCCTTTAGGCACATGCTTCCCTGACCTGGAAACTGAGGACACCTGAATTAGCAAGAATTTAAGGATGATGGAGCTGCAAAGCTCACTCATGTTTACAAGATGGCTGGGTGCCTGATCCACAGGAATTCAGTGGAAAGGCTCTTTTAAACCAGAATTTTAGGGACATCACCTTGAGAAACACAGATCAATGAATTTAGGTTATTCTCCAAAATAGCAGGACAAATGCACTTTTGGAGTATTTACAACCTTAGCAGAGACACAGATTTCTACCACTCCACTTTAAAAAAAAAAACAAAACAACCAAACATGGGCTATCTCTTTTTTTTTTATTTTCTTCACAGCCCCAATGGGCATCCATCCACAGGGATTTTGAGGACGTTTTTCTTGTAGCTGGTGCAGGCACAGCTTCTCAGCACTCTTTGCACTTCATTCCTGAGGCAATTCAGCTTCTGGGTGAAACACCAAGAACCTTTTTGTCACAGGCCTTGCAGCTCCTTCTCTTGCACAACCAGATCAGATCTCTGCCTCCCTTCAAACACACACTAAGCTCAGGACTGAGCAGTCAGATTGCAGTATTTTAACAATTAGTTAATTCAGTCAAAAAAGCCACAGAGTTTTCATACCTTGAAGACCAAAGAGGAGGTTTCTCTTACTGGAAGCTTTCTGACTCACAAATGGCTTTTTTTTTTTTTCTTCATGCACCATCTTGCATCACAACAAATATCCTCAAGGGAATTGAAAGTGAAGCACCAGTGGAGTTTCCTGATTTTAAAGACACTGCTCCAAAGATATCTTCTCTCATTTTTATTTTTATTTTTTTAAAAGAAAAAAAAAAAGGTGGTGGGGCAGAAGGAGAAAAAAAAAAATAATCCTGGGTCTCTGCCAAAATAACTAGCTAACTTCCAAGACGTGTCTGTCAGTAAGCTCACTCTGGAATTTCCTCTGCATGTACTGGAGGGTTCAATTTTTCCATAAACCCCAGTATTATGTAAAGGGGCACTGACAAATGTTTCCAGTTGGACCCTGAGATTGCAAACGTGTTTGTGGAGGACTGACAAGAGATAACAACCCAGGTTCCCCAAGCCACAGGAGCCACCCTGGAGTCAGAGCAAACTTGCAGCTCTTCTACTTCTCCACGATTCAAAAAGGACCAGAATCGAGGGCCTGAGACTCAAAGAGTCCAATTTAGATTGCAATTATTTAAATAAATTGGGTTCAATTGGATTTAAGTGTCATTAGTGTGTAAATGACAACATTGCAAAAACGTGGCACTCCAGCACCTGGAGCCCAGGAGAACGTTTGCAAAACGAATTGAATTGTTCTGAAATGTCCCTGAATATTGCATATCTGTGTCCAGCAGGGATTTCAGTGTCAGCACATTTTTCAGCTTTCACTGAGGGCTCGGAATGGCAGAGGGTGTTTCAAGGTCAAAGCTGGGAGACATTGGCAGAGCTCTGCGTGGGAAAGCTTGACATTGCGAGATGTCTGGCTGTAACCATTGCAGTCAGCCTGACCTCCCCAGGAACCAAATTCATCTTGTAATTAAACAGGGGGGGAAAGTAAAAAGTCAACTGGCATCTAAGTTTGGAGCAAAGAAAAAAAAAAAGTCCAATGGGTATCTGTGTAAACATGCCAGCTCTTCCAGAAAAGCCCCACGTGGATGAGCAGCAATAAGGTTTTGCAAAAAAAGAAAAGTGATGGAGGTAGATTAGAAATAGTGGGTTCTCTCTCCATGGTTCTTTGCTCCCTTTCTTGAATAGGTCAGCTGAAAGGGTTGGAAGACCTGAGCTGAAGACCATTTTGAATGTATTCACTTGATCTATTGACTGAATAATCTGTTACTGCATTACATCCTTGCAGCTGATGATGCCTCCAGTGTAGCTCAGGTCAGGTTGCAGCAAGGCACAGCAGCACCCAGATGTATCTTAGATGTATCTCTGTCATTTGCAAAATGCATTTGGCATCTGCTGCCTCCGTGGCCAGTTTACTTCTGAGGGCTTTGCCTGGGAGCCCCTCGAGGTTTGCAATCCCACTACAGCCCCCCCGAGAAGCTCTGGTGGGGATCTCCCCTGGGAGAGATGGACATTGGAGGGGACACACCACTGGGGATGGGGCAGTCCAGCAGGATGCCAGCAGGTGATGGAGCAGAGAGCTGCAGTGGTGTAAACTAAGAAGAAAAGAAATGAAAATGTGCTTGGAAAAGTGCAAGACAGCTCAAGAAGCTCCTTTCAGGCTCCTGTTGTGACCCCACAGTTTTTGCTTCAGGCATTTCTCCAGGCAGCACTCTGCTGGTTAAAAAATGAAATGAGAGCAAAATGTTGGCACAGAATGGGTTTTCATCATCCCTGGGTTACAGGCCCTCAGCTTGTGGGCTCTTGTGTCTCACAGGCAGGGCTCTGAGTCAGGATGCTCTGCAGTTCCCACTTCTCAAAGTAACAGGCTCAGAGCTGGAGTGTAATTTATCCCAGCCAAGGAAATCCTGCAACAAATTATCAATTCCTTCCATCTCCCTAGGCTGGACACATTCTTGGGGCCCAGCACCAAGGATATTGCTCATGCAAGGTTGCCACAAACCTTACTGATCCTAGGGAATTCAAAGCACTCTTGGAGAAAGTCTCCAGTCTTCTGCCTGGTGCCATCAAAAAGTTGTTGGGGCTTTCAGGCTCACCTACACCATGTCAAAGGTGCTTTAATCTGCAAATCCACCTGAAGACCCTGAGATATTCTCCAGTATTTCCAGTGGCAGCTCAGGGTGAGTCAAGCCAGCCAGGAAATCATGTAGATAGGGAGTATTTTGCTGACGTTATGCTGGAGACCTTTCCATGACTCAGTGCAGAACGGGGTCTCCATCACTTGCTTCCAGTGAGCTCAAGGGAAGGAAAGGGTGAAATGAGCTGCATTGCTGATAGGTAAAAGGTAAAAGTTCACAAGTCCACGCTCACACATGCTGAATACTTCATGAACTTAGAGGGATATGGTTTCAGATCGTGATGCTGGAATGCAGCCCCAGCTGCAAGGGCAAAAAAAAAAAAAAAAAAAAAAAAAAAAGGAGAAAAAGGGACCTGGTGGAGTGGGGTGGTTTTATTCTGGTAGATTCCTCCAGAGAGAGAGGAAGGGGAACATTGCAGGCTGTGCTTGCTCCAGCTTGTGTGCTGGAGTTCTGGTAATTTTATTGATCCCAGAAGGAGAGGGCTTGAGCCTTTCCTGTCTGAATCTACCTGGAAATCATACCCAAATACCTGGTCCTTGTAGGTTGCTTAGCTAGCTGATTCTAGTTAAAAATTCAATAGACATTTCTTCCCCCTGAATAAATAATAGTAATTCATACGGCCATAAACAATTTATTTTTTTTTTCCTAAGAAAGCTCCCCTTGCTATTCAACCACTGGTTGTCAAACAGAGGCTTGTTTCCTTTCCTGTTATTAAGTACTGTCTCCTTTTTTTAATTTTTTTTTAAACAGACTTTTTTGGAGCATTACATCACCATGCACCAAGTTATGTCAGAGCTGGATGGAGATAATTCACATCCTGTCAGGTCTGACATAAGAGAGTGGGCTACCTTCCAGCAGGGTAAAATGTGAAAGGGAAAGTAAAATGGGTCTATTCTAGGGTAAAGGAGGGCAAGTGAACACCCGAGGTGTGGGTTTGGGAGGTAGCTGAGGAAGAAGGTTACATTCTGCTCACTTTCTGCTCCCCTTCACCTCCTCTGATTACATCTTAAAAGCTTCATGTCAGGACCATTTGCCACCTGAATCCCCACCCTGAGTTACAACTCAGGTTATTACTCATTGGTGGCAGAATGGATCTGGATCCTGGTTTTGCCACGTCCTGGCAAAATGGGAGGGAAATGTAAAACTGACTGGAAAATAACCAGAGCCCAAAGCTGTGACCCAGCAATGGCCAAACGAAAGTGTTTGGTGAGGAGCAACATTCAGCAGTTCCTCAAAGCTCTCCAGCCACGCTGGCTCCCTGGGACCTGTTGTCACCTTGGAAGCTTTTTAAATTTTTAATCTGAGCCTTCCTTGCTGTAGTGTAATCCCATTTCTTCCTGTCCCATCAGGCCAAGGGCATGGTGAAGGCACCACTCTCTGCAGCTACTTATAGTCCCATTTTAATGGACACCCCTGGTAGATTTAGGGTGAAGCCAAAGCCTGAAATTTGTTCTTACTCCACAGTTACCAGAAAAAAGCAACCAAAAATTGTCATTACAGGTTCTGTTACCCTTCCCTCAGGGCTCTGCTCTGAGATTAAAAGAAGAACTTAAAAAAAAAAAAAAAAAAAAGCACTTTATAAAAGTGACTATAACTTCATATCAGGAGAGTTTTAAATGCAAGCTGTCATTACTTGAAATAAAAATTTCCTGGAGATATGTCACTGTTAGTTATTGAATGGGATTTCCATTCTGATCATCCCTGAGATCTCCACTGGATCAATGTAAAATGAGTGAAAACTTCAGTGTTGGAGGAGATTTACTCTAAGGAAGGGAGAAGCATCACTGCACAGGAATCTCAGCTACACCTGGCAACTTCAAATTCAATTTAGCAAGTCCTTAAATACTTCACTTTTGGCCCCAGATCATTAGTAAGTGACAAATTTTGAGGGCACCTGAAACAGCAGAAGCTTTAAAATGAAAAATCTTCCAAGGTATTTCTATTTTGTACTTGTACTACAGACTCTTTGGAGTCCTTCACATCTGTTTAGTTTCTGAATTTTAATGAAGCCATCAGAAACCCACAGAAAAATTAGTTCAAGGAATTCCAATGAAGTTTTTAGAAAAAAATAACAGCCTTCCAGCAGCCTTCCAATATCTGAAATGACAAGTGTGCTATTACAATCAAATGCAGGCTGACTAATGTTTATTTGGGGTTAGGGAAAAATGGGTTTTAATTTGTGACAGCTGATATTTTTTTTTTTTTTTTTTTTAAGGATAAGGGTTATTTACCTGTCTGAATCAAATTATGTTGTTTGAATCTGAACAGCTAAGGACGAGGGAAAGGCAAAATGCAACTGAGACTGGTTATCCCCCCCTTTTAACATCAGAGCTGTTAAACAAAGAGCTGTGTATTTGAGAGTGAAAGCAAGACTGTGCCATTATTGCTTGTGGAGAAAAGTGCAGAATTAAGTAAAGGCAATGGAAACGTGGGGTTTGCATGTGCAAAAAGGGGTTTTCATTGTGAAACTTTTCACTACCTCGTTTCAGGCACTTTATAGCTCCTCCAATTTCATTTTCTGTGTAATCTGACAAAATCACAAGTTTTTTCTCTCCTCCCCACCCCACCCTCCCCCAAGATTCCTTTTCTTTGAAACTGCAAATGTCTAACTTCAAGCTCCAGTTTCATAATGTACCTTTAAACCAAACTGAACCCAGATTTCCAGGGCTGAGGAGTTAGGATGGAGAGAAATGAAGGTTTTTTTACAGTGGGGTATCTGTCAGTTCTTGTACCAAAGCATAAGGGGGTTCCACATCTGATGGTTTTGCTGTTCACCACCACAGGCTCACTCTCTGCTGGGTACTAATGTGTTCATTTTTATGTGCCCTTTTTATTATGCTTGAGCTTTCACACCTAGAATGCTCGGGCACATCCTGACACAGCAAGCTTAAATTTTTCACAAAAGGCACAGAAAATACCAATCTCTCTTATTCTGTCTATGCAGCAATGCTCAGCTGGGGGACATCCTAAACTATTTCTTGAAATGCTATTTGCAGAAAATCCTGCTTGCAGAACGTGCTGCTTTGGCTACTGGAGCAAATAAATTGGAAACATTAATATCAAGATTTTTTTTAAAAAAGAAATATCCATGCTGAGGGATGCAGGACCATCGTGTCCTTGCATTGATGATGCATGATATTTATTTCCAAACCCACCAGCAGAGGTGGGTACCCATCTCCTCCTCCACTATTTTGGAGGAACCATGAGTCAATGTCATTACTGACCCCAACTAACACTGCTGATGCTGTTCCCATTGTTAATTCTGGGCTAAAATTTAAGTACAATGAGAGGCTTTTCTTTTTTCTTTTTTTTTCCTCCCCAAAAGGAAGGGGAAAAAGCACGTCATGGACACGGTCTTAATCAGGTAAAAAGCAGTCCTTGCTGCTTGGGAATGTGGTCAGGTCTGCTTTCAGGGTTGTTGTTTTTTTGGTATTTATTTCCAGTTTTTAGGCTGAATCACTGACCTCCGGATGCAGACAGGGTGGTCTGCTGCCCAGCACAGTGCTCAGAGACCTTCTCCTGACACTTTCTTCCTCATTTCAGTGCCTCTCATTTGAGTCTCAATGGAGGTGATACAGGGGGAAGCTGGGCCTTGGAGTTCATGGAAGGATTTTTTTTTTTTTTTTTCCCACTTTTCCCCAGATGCTTCTTCCAATTAAATGATCTGAAGCCTTTAAATCTGGGGGTGGATTTCCACACCATTGCATTACACTGAGTGTGGATAAGTTAAAAAAAATTGGGGAACGAAGTGTAAATCTGTAACAGCAAAAACACAAAAAGGAAAACTTTACAGCACCTGCTTTGGAAATTATTATTTAAGTCACAGATTTTCTGTGCCTTGAAAACCATGCCACTGTTATTAGCTAATCCTCCAGTATCCCACCAATGGGATTAACCACAATTCACCAGCAAATAAAAAATAAAAAATAAGGTGGTCCCAACGGGTACCCGAATCCTTCGTGTCAAGTGGAAGCTTGTTGTAATGACAAGAGACAGTGAAAAGAAAGATTTCATTTAATTTAGCAAAAAACCTGAATAAGATCATTGTCCTGGGGGAGTTATTTATTTGCTTTTTGACATTTGTAAAAAATTATAATTAGCGGCAAGAGCACTTATTTATACCTTTCTTCCCTCCCCTAAATAACTGTAAAAGCTCCAGTCCTGCATTTTACACTCCCAGAAATGAATTTGCAACAGGTTCATAGGTCGGTTTGCAAGATTTGAGGTGAGTTTTTGAACTTTGAACAAGTTACAAATACTTCCTAGAACAGCAAATGCAATAAATATCTCAGCAGAAGAAATTTCTTTGACTTCTTTCCCTGGATGAAATCCAAGGATGAAAGGGGGGGCCAGAGCCATTACATGATGAAGAGGAATTTTAAAAGTCAGCTTGGAGAACCTCAGCAGAAAGCTCATTTCAAGCTTCGTGTGAGTTTTTGATGAACATTTACGGCGTCTTGAACCATTTTACTCATCCCTACGAAATACAGGTTGCATCTGTTAAGTCAGTCAGCAAGGAGGCAGCAAATGTGAAAACCAGAAAAGCCTTTGCAGAAGGTTTGAAACCAAGTCTCCTTATTTATCACTGTGGGTGAAATGGAAAGTTTGTTTTCTTTCTGTCTGGAAATGTCACCTACAAGATCTTCTAAATCCTCCACCCTTAGCACTTCGAGTTGCTTTTTGATTGTAAATGAGTTTTATATCTCAGCAGGGTGGGCTGGGAGGCAATCACCTTGTCTCCCCTGACAGAGAGTCCTTGTACAGGCAACAGATTTATACCCTCTATTTATGAAGACCAAAAATGAGAATAATGAGAAAGGGGGAATGACATATTTTCCTTGACGTACTTTGTCACCCAGAGCTGTTTGAGCTCTAAGCAGTCAAATTTGTTTAGGATTGCAAAGTGAGTGATGTGCCCTTTTCTCCAAGGTAAAGAGATATTTGTAGTGGCATGAAGTGAGCTGGGAAAGTTTCTTGTGAGATTGCCCAAAGGAAATAGCACCATGTACAACTGACTTTTTGTATAGAAGACTATATTAAAAAGAAAAAAAAAAGAAAAAAAAAAGGAGGGGAAAAAAAAAAAAAAAGAACGCACATAGTCTAAAACTGTATTTATAAAAACAGGGGGAAAAAACCAAAAAAACTACATATTACAACCCTTGTTGAAACGCCTGAAAAGTTTCCCTGTGACACTAAATGATCTAAGTCATGTCTCCAAAGAGCAGCCCATCATTTCTCAGACAACAGCAGGAATTTGTGGCTGACCTCCTGAGGGAAATGGTCAACTTTCTCCATCTTTCCTCTCTGTGCCAATGTTTGGCTTTAATTTATGCTGGTCAGTTGAAAATGGAAAGTTTAGTACCAAAGCTGAAGTAGGAGCAGGGGGGAGGGAAATACAGCATGAGAAAGGATTTGTTTGTGGGATATGTTTTCAAAAGGGTTATGGTTTTACACAGACTCTTTCCCTATTCCTTCCAACCTGTTTATCACAGAGTCCTGAGTGCCCTACCCAGATGGAGAAATGAAAGGTTTGGGTAATTGAGGTCAGTTGTCATTGCTGCTAACTGTTTGCAAAGGGTTTTTTTTTTTACAAGCTGTCAGGCCACCTCCATCTGGTAAGAAGCTCCACATCTCTTCTAACCACTGCAGTGTGTTTTCTTTCAAAATATTGTAGAGGAAACCTATTGCCTCGAGAAAGATATAAGCAGTTTTCAACAAGAGGAGGGTGCCTCGACTCTGTGATGTAGGTTGGTGTCTCAGCCATGACTCCCTGGTGGATTTCATCCATCTAAAAAAATCCCCCAAAGTCACACACTCTGGGTGTGCACCTCAGAAATGAAGCCAAAGAAAACAAGGTGCAGAGAGAGCACCCAAAAAGTGACTTGGTAGGAAGGAATACCCCAGGTTTTGAGAAGCAGAGGGAAAGGCTGTGTGTTTGGTTTGTTGAACCTGCTGTGGTGGGATGTGTGGGGGGGGTTCTTGGTCACACATCTTCTGTCCACACCCTCTAAGGGACAGCAGGGACCAGCTACAGATCCACCTCTGTGAGGCCTCCAGAAAAGCACTGAGGATTTACTGCTCCAGGAAAACACATCATGCTCATGCCTTCACAGGGCTGATATTTAAAAGCAGAACAGATGGGTGTTATTTTCAGGTGGGCTGAACTTGCTCAACATCACAGCCACCTACAAGCAAACCTTCCGCTGGGACCTTTTGAAAAGTTCCCCTACAAAATACAAATAAAAGTCTCCAAAAAGCAACCACCAGCTGATGAAGCAAGCAATCTGAAGTCAAGATAGATTGGTTAAAGATTTTGTGTCACTGGAAGGAACACTACAGTGACACTATTTGCCAGACAGCAAGAGGCATGGATTTTGTCAAAGCCAGTTTTGGAGAAAGATTTAAGAGCTGTGCTCAGGCACAAGTCTCTGTCTTATGCGTATTCATTACCTTTGCAATTCCTTTTCTATTTGTTTTTCCAGTAGGGAGCCTTAATCAACAATCCATGTGATGTTTTTATCATTTCCAAGAGGGTTTCTTGGCAAAACAAAGGGAGAAACAGCTTACAAACTGGAAACACACCAAATGCGCTTCCAGATCCAGGTATAGAAAAACATGGCACGTGTAAATGCAATTTAATTTCAGTTGAAAATAATATCTAGCTCAAGATAACCCCTCAAATGGTGTTATTTTACCACCTGAGGAGAGACTGCATTGTTATGAAAAGCTTCATTTCAGCAGATCACCCATCCCACCGTCAGCCCCTAGTGACTAAATCCCAAATTGTGTAAACACAAATAGCAAAGAGGTTGGGTTCTCTGTTTGTCTTTTGGTGGTTTGTTTTTTCCTTTTCCTCTGAAACCCAGACAGATCATGCTGTCTCATGCTTTTCCACACCCAGGACATTGGAAAGAGGTTACTTAATAGCCCAGCTCCTGCCAGCAGCTCTCGACAACGTGGGACACCAGTTTGCTTTCTGGGCTTCGACCCAAGACTGGAGCTTCTCAGTGGTTTGGAACCACCTGATTCTCCCTGCAATGCACACCTGGACGAGGCACAGCTGCTGGAGGGTCAACCCAGGCAAGGGAAAATCTGAGATGTCAGAAAGATCTTAGAATACACAGCATCAACCATCCTGCCAGTCCAGCAGCAGTGGGCTCAGCACACATAAAGGGTTTCAGCTCTTCTGCTGTACAATCAACCATCCATGCAAGCTTCACCTATATTAAAATCACACACCTTTAACCCCTCTGGTTTGCTTAATGTTTCTCCTTGGAAATCTCCAAGGAATGAGGAGGAGGAGGAGATTTTGGTCTCTTTTCCCAGGCACCTCTCAGCAAGACAAGAGGACACGGTCAGGGTGATCAGGCATTGGAATGAGCTGCCCAGGGAAGTGGTGGATTCTCCATCCCTGGAGATATTTAAGCAGAGACTGGATGTGGCACTCAGTGCCATGGGCTGGGAACCACGGGGGGAGTGGGTCAAGGGTTGGACTTGATGATCTCTGAGGTCCCTTCCAGCCCAGCCAATTCTATGATTCAATGTTCAGATTTTTCATTAAGACCAAGGAGAGGACAATCCTCCACGCCCCACATCATCTTCTCCATCTCTCAGTCTTGGCTGAAGCAGAGCAGACTCACAGTCTTGCAAACCACGGGGCTTGGTTAGTGATGGAAGGCAACTCTCAAGATTTATTTTTTTTTTTTTTGGAGCTAGATCTTTTCCTTGGAAAGGACACATCAGACACTCAGACTGCTGAGAGTGGCAAACTTCTCCCAGCTGTAGGGACTCCGAGAGAGGGTAGAGGTTGCTCATGTAGCATGGGGCATCTGTGCATTGTCTTTAGCAGCCCTTGCAGTAGCAAATTGGGGTCTGTATATGAAATATAGTATTTTCACACATCTCGTGAATGGCACAATAAAAAAAAAAGGAACTGGTGCAGTTTACGACTGGGCCTCATGCTGAGTCCAATTAAACCTACTGTTTCCAATCAGGTTTAATGTGAGGATAAAGTGAATGCTCCCTGAGATTTGGAGGAGGATAATTTGTCAGTAATAATAAGTGTAGACAAACAGGATGTTCCACAGTGCAGGGGCCTGATTAAAACCAAATGTGTTCCCAGGGATCATCTCGAAAGTCCTGGCAGCCACTGCAGTCAGCATGGGTTGCAACTTGCAGCATTTCTTTTGCAAAGAAGTGCAGCTTTTGCAGTTCTTCCTAAATCCCATGGAAAAAAAAATAGGAGTCAGGCCATTGGGTCACCCAAGAGCCATCTCTGTGCGTTGTTATTTGGTTTGGGGTGGGTTTTTTTTCAGGGCATGTTTCAGCTTTATAACCTGTCAATGCAAGGACATCCTAACAGGAAAGGGAAAAAGTCTTGGATTTTCAGCCTGGCCCTATGCTACTTCCTGACAAGAGCCTGTCTAGCTGGACTTAAAGCTGGCAAAAATACATTTCCTGATCCAAATGAGGTTTCCTACAAAAGGTGAATTCTTTCTTGATGAACTTTACCATAGGAAAGTAAATAAATAAATAAAATGGTAGTCATCAGTCCATGGTCCAAAAAGTCATTTCAGCTTTGGAGGAGTTTATTGGAAAGAAACAAGGAAGGTTTCAAACAGTCCTGGGCTTTGAGTGTTAAATCAGACTGGAGATCATTCTAATAACCTCTTCCCTTGGGGGATGGAGAAGGTGAATTTCCTAAGGATGATTTTCTCACTTCTCAGCCAGATGGGAGACTCAGTAACTTAATGCTTGCTAGTTAAGTTATAGTCCCTGAGAAATCAGTGGTTACCTGTTGCTGGAGAACTGCTTTTGTTCATTAGAGACAAGCAGCCTGAGGTCAATGTGCAGAGCAGTTAACATACTAGCAAACCACTAATTAACCTAGCACAGAAGCAGGAGCCCATTTCCAAAATGTGTCTCTAATTCCCCCTCACACAGTGTTTACAGTGGTACAATGGATTGTGTGTAAAGCTGTGGCAAGGACCTGCTGGGATTTGGGGGGGGGAGTGTCTGTGTCTGCAGAAATGAGGATTAGGGATAGGGAAAATCACCAAAGTCAATGCAAAACTGGATGTGATGTCTTGCCAACATTTGCCCTATGGCCCAGGAGGGCAGTTGCCTTCTAAAGTGCCAAACCTTTCAGCTGTAGGGCTCAGACTTCTTCAGATTTAGCTGGTTGCTTTCAAGATGGTTCTGGCTTAATGGAAAGTTGGATGTCTGGATCATCTCCTGAAGGAACTGGCTTTATTCAGCAGGTCATGGGAAACATTGCAGTGTACATGATTTTGAAGGTCTCTATGTGCAATGGCTCATTTGACAACTTAAGCAGTGCCTTAGGTCCAGTAACATCCCCAGAAAACTGCATTTCATCCTGGATACTATTCCTTAATGAATTCTTTTCCTTCTACAACCTTCAAAGACTTCCCTCAGGTGCCATTCCTCAATTTCTCCTGCCCCAGTCTTCTTAGGAGGGTGTGATGAGCTCCTTTTTGTGCCCCAAGACCAAAGGTTTCCATGACTCCTCCAGCAGCTCAGTATCATAAGTGTATAGGATCATAAATATTTAGAAAAAAATCAAAACCATTTTAAAGAGGGAGACAGCTTCACCATATGAGTCCCAAGCACTCTTATGGATGAGTTCCCACCAAAAAGGGAGCACACATAGAAAAAGGTGGAAGTTTTAAAGTCCCAGAAGAGCCTCCTGATGTAATTTTGGGGCATTTCCCTGGAGAGGGAACCTTACTTTGGACAAGGACTGAGGGGCTGAAGAGCAAGACTGGGCTGGGAAAAAGATCAGTGACAACCCACCATGCCACTCACACCTGTAAATTCAGGTGAGATGGCAAAGATAACACGATTTTTCTTCCTTTTGAAGCTGCTGAACAGGGACCTGAGCAAAAGCAGCCAGGAGATAAATCCAAAAACGCAGAGCCCTGGCTTATGTCCTTCTCCAAATGGATAGAAAACCCTCTCCTTCCTTGAAGCCTGGAAAAGATGCAGATGGATTCACAGGATTCTTCTCCAGAACTTATTTCTTATGTCTTTACCTGCATAGAGTCTGTTTTAAGGGGCATGAAGGAAAGGAAACTTTGGGAAGAAGATAGTTTGGATGCCTCCAGAATAGAAAAACACTTTTTAAAAAAGACATTTATGAAGGGAGACAGGAAGATAGCATCAATAGAGAAAAAGAAGACCCATCCTGAATAGAACCATGTCCCTTGAGGGGGGAAAATAAGGTCCAGAAGTCGACCTGCCAGTCTGACACCAGCACCCAGGCCTCTCCTTTTCCTGATGAGGAGTGACAACTGCAAATGCACAATTTCAGATGGCAGCAGCTTCTCTGGAAACCACATGATGTATCTTAGCCAAGCTGCCCCAGACCAATAAATTGTTTGATTTAATTTAGAGCCACATCTCGTTCCCTGGGAAGGGTAATTGGATCCATGGCAAAGAGCTGGGAAGGGGCCTGAGATGAAACAAAGGAAGCAACTCTGCTGCATGGGTTACTTGTTTTCTCCAGTGGAATTTTTTTAAGGAACAAAACCCTTTCTCCCCAGAGCAGGGGAATTTCAGCGACCTAATTTCCTGCCACTGTTCTTTCTCCTCCGCTGGTGGCAAAGTGTGTTGGTTTTCTCCTGCTACAATTAAATAAACAAAGCATAGAATGAATATGGATGCTTAATGCAAAAAACACAACCAACCAACGAAAAAACCAAACCAGCCAACCAGACAAAACCAAACCAAAACCAAACAAATAAAAAAATAAAAAAACAAAAAAACAAACTAACAAAAAAACCCAAACAAACCAAACAAACACATCCCAAAAAAACAATAAACAAAAAAAAAACCTGCAGGAAGAGAGCTGCTTTGGACTGGAGACCTTTGTAAACACAAGGTGAGGTGCTCATTCATTTTTTAAAATTTCATACCCCCAAACAAGGGAACTTGTTCCATTCACAAGACTATGTTGTCACTTTATATTCCCCCACAACCTGAGTGCTAAGCCTGGGAATTTATTTTAGGAAGGTTACTTTTTATAAGCTCCATACAGTTATAAAATATAATCAAATTATATTAACTATTCTTTATTCCTTTGCTTTTAGGCTGGAATTCTCTGTGCCCTTTCATGCCTGGAAAATGAAAAATTTCCAGCTTTATTCCCATGAGGGAAAAAGGTGTTTTCTTCCAAGGGTTTATTTCTTCCACTGTGTTTTTTTGATCCCTTATGAAAATGTCAGGCTAGAGCCTTTTCCATGGATAAGAGATGAAGACAACGAGGCTGTTGCAGCACCCATGTTGCAAAGCTTTTGAGAAGTAGGTTTGGTGAAGATGGAAGTTGCATCTAATTTTATTTTTTTTTTAACCAAAAGAAAATGCAGACAGAGTCCACTAGAGGGTACAGCTCAGAGATGTAAAGCTCAGAGATGTGGAGCAGCTGGATCCAGGCTGGATGCTCTCTCCTTGGCAGGTGGAGAGGAGCCTCTCCTGCTCCTGGCTGGATGCCACTTGAAGCCCATCTCCAGGTCAGAAACCACCTGCAGCTGGAGGAAAGGAAATTTCCAGTTGGGAAATTTCTCCTAATGAAAAACGGATCACAACAAAGAGGTCAATTGCTTTTTGATTCATATTGATTAGACACTCCTGGAAGAAAGACACTTAAGGGAACAATAACGTCTTCTCCCTTTGGCTGTGTTCCTTTCTTCTTCCCCCTCATTCTTTTGGCAGGTTCAAAAGCCCTCCAGCCTTTGAAAACTTCATCTGGGAAGACCTAGCCTTGTTCTGCAAAAAAAAAAAAAAAAAAAAAAAAAAAAAAAAAAAAAAAGAAAGAAAGAAAAAAGCATAAAATCATCTGGAGCCTTTGGAATTACTGCTGGCTTGTGTTGCACTCAACAAGTCAGCAATTATAGCCTGAAATATTAACTGGCAGGAAAATTGATGTCTTACCTCTGCACTTTTTCTTTTGTGTGTGTGTGTGTGTAGAAACACATGAAATAGACCTTTCTGTGGCAGGCTGGGGGCTAACACAACCTAATGTGATTACAAGGCGGGGGGTACTCAGGGTCATTGTGGATCCCAAACGAGTGACAGCAATAAACTACTTATTGGCCCACTCCTTTCTTTTTTAGCACCTTTGCCAAGACCAAATGCAGGAGAGGTCCAGAAGGGGGGGTGGCTTTTATGGGATCACAGAAGGGAGCCATCAGAGGCCCTCAGGAATAACATTTTGGGCAAGAAAAGCCTCTTGTAGTTCAATCTCAGCAGTCAATCATCCAGCAAGGAGAGTGCTGGGTAAACACAGTGAGATAACAGATGGGACCCCACGGAAGGGGCAGCTAAATGCACATTAACAACCCACAAATGTAGGCAGAGCGGGATCAGACCCACGGGGCTGTGTCCACCTCCTTCAGGTATCTAATTTCTCCTAGCTCTCAGAGGGCACTTTTGAAGGTTTGGCTTTAAAAAAAAAACCCTTTTCTTGCAGAAAACTCTTTGCCCTCGAATCTTACTGCCATGACTAGGACAGGAGAACACCCGAAGGCTGTGATTCCCACTGAAGTGGCTTTGCTAAGGAAGCTGACGAGATGCCTGCACCCAAATGACCATTGCTGAAGGGAGGCAGATTGCAAGCACAGGACAGTAATTGGCCAAAACCAACAGAAATGGAATATTGCTATTTTTATCAAGAGATTTCATCTCGCTCAGCTCAGTGGCAAAATTCCCCCGGCTTTCTGGGGCTCTGGATTTTAGCTTCTTCATGGGGGTGGGAAGACAGTGAGATGATACCCCCAGCCTCATCCTCAAAGCTGACAGCTACTGAGAAAAACCTTCTCTCTTGTAATCTGGTTCCATTATACTGGGATTAAGTTAAGGCATGTAAGATTTCCACTCATGCCTGAACCCTGAATTCTGTGTGTGTCGTATCATGGAAAGTTGTGACTTGGCTTTCACATGAATAATTCAAGCTCTTGCTCCAGTGTGTTCTGCTGCCAGCAAAATTGTCATACTTTAGTACTTTGTAGATGGGTCAGAAAAGGGTGCCCTCTTTAAAAATGAACAGTTTTCATTGAGAGAAAGGGTTCAGATTGCAGCAGTCCCCTCTCGGAAGACTGATTATTTGACTTCCTTCTTGACCAAAGCATACCAATGCTCCCATTTTTCTAAGCACTCCCTTCCCTCCCAAATGCCAGGCCCCAGATGGGGCTGGGAGATTTCATTATGTTAGAAAAAAATAGCTGCTCAGAAAGGATCAATAGCAAGTGGTCATTTACCAGCCTCCTCAGCCTTTTCTTTGAAAGCAGTGTTAAAATTTCCATCCACTTCAGTAAGAACTAGAACAGAGATTCTTATCTGAAATTCAGTGTGGCTTTGGTCTAAACACACCAGGCTGTGATGCAAATAACTTTTGGTTTAATCCTGCTCTTTACTACTGAAATTGCTCTTTGGATAATCCTTTTTTTTTTTTTTCCTCGTGCCTCAGTTTCCTCGTCCATAAAAAAGATGCTGCCAATCTTTAAGACTTTGAAATGTACAGGGTTCACAAAAGAACAAGGAAAAACAACAGAGCATCTTTCCAGTTACCTCCCAGAATAATTTTTGCTGGTGCTGTTATAATAGAAGACTGATATTCAAGAGGTCTAGTACCCTGCAGTCTACTTAAGGAGCATCCTTAAGCAGATAAAACTCTTCCAAGGAGAAAGCCTGAGGATACAGGATCAGGTCCTAAATCTTGTTAATTCTACTTAACCCATGCAGCTCTCACCACAACACAGATCCAAACAGTGTACACCCGTGGCAATTCAGAGAGTTTTCCCCTCAGCTACTTTGCTGTGTCCACCTCCAGGGCCCAATCCTGCTGATGCTCCATGGATCCTTGGTAGTGGTTCACTTGAGCTCAGCTGGACCACATGGACCTGATCCTGCATGCTCCTGGCTCAGTGACAGCTAGGAGGATTGGGTCTATTTTCCTTTTTTTTTTTTTTTTTTTTTAATTTTTCTGCACTGTAGATGAAGTTTCCTTTCCCCAACACCCTGTGTACATGGTCGAACGTTTGACTTTATCGAGAAGTGACAGAAAAGACACCACGTATAAAGAGTCCTCTCACTCCACCCAGATTATCTTTATTTGCTTTGTGGGCAAACAGTAAGCTTTTAAAGATTTTAATCCACAGCATTACAACCCTCCAAACAAAAAAACCCAAGAAAATGGATTTCTCCTGGCAAATCAACTCAAACCGGATTAAATCTTCCCGTCTGAAAGGGACTAGATAAATATTTGCATATAGGAACTGACACCCCCAGCCTCTCTCAGGCTAAAGAGGCAAGTGTGGGTTTAATGGTTATATAGATAAGCCCTTATCTAAAAGGTACAACACTTAGCTTTACAGTCCCCACACTTACCAATTGCTAATTATTCCCGGGTTTATGGCACTTGTGTCCCAATTAGGGTGAGAAGAGCCCCGGCTACCTGCGGCAGGGAGCACGGGAGCACAACCATGTCCCAGAGAGCTAAAACGGGACTTCTAGGTGGAAAAAGAAGCGTTTTAAAGGGGGTCGGATAGCCAACAGAGTTTGGTTTGTTTTTTTCTGACGCTGCTTTAAGTGAGCAGCGTGATCCCTGGGCATTAAAAAAAAAAAACCCAACACTGCGCAGGGGAGAGGAGGCTGCAGCTTGGAGCGTGTTTATTTATTGGGTCAAAGCCACAAGAAAAGTAATTTTATTATTATTGTGATCACTATTATTTTCTTATTCGAAATAATTATAATTTTTTTTGTTATTATTTCGTAAAGAATTCTTGTTACAGACTAGAAAGGTGAAGGGAAAATTAGGGGGAAAAGATCTGGATGCTTTCTCGCTGCTGCTGTCGGAGCAAGGATGCTGCCCGCAAAGGGGTGGGAAGCAGCGCCGGGCCCCCCCTCCCAGGTGATGTTTATGGCACAGAAAAGTCCCAGTATCCCGGCGTACAATGGCCACACTGTAAATACGTCCTTTCCCATCATGTCAGACGTTAAGATCGTTAGTTTTGGCTGGAAACAAAATATATTACATGCAAAATGCTCTGCCAGTGGGCAGAAAACACACACTGCTGCTGTAATGTTTCTCATTATATTTCCCCTTTGTTCATAAAAATGACTGAGTTATTGCATAATGCAGAAATCGAGGAAAAGGGAAAATATATCATAAGGTTCGAAACGAAGGCAGCTTGACAGTTATAAAGGTAAACGTATGCTCGATTTTTTTTATATAAAACAATTCCTCTCTAAAACTAGTTAAGTAAAAAAAAAAAAATCCTTTTTATCCAAATAAATTGTTCGTCTCCTCAACGTTTAATCCAACCTTGAAAAATCTTCAGAAACTCGTCAGAAAGGTGGTGTGTTTGGGTTTTGTTTTTTTTCCCCCTTTCTTGATTCTTGAATTTTCCCCCGAATTTTGTGTGCGTGCGTCTTATTAAGGCAATAAAACTCAGTTTTCAAGGTTTTGGGCGCCTCGAGGGTACAATGAGTTCGGATGTCAAATGCATCAAATAACTAATGAAGGGATTTCAAAGGTCTCCAAAGTGTCCATAGCAGCAATTTGTAGCTTCTCATAAAGGTAAAGCCCATTCTCGACACGCTCCTGGGGCGTGTGTTTTGTCTCACGGTTTTCCGGCTGCTCCAACTTTAATCTGTTCTTTTATTTCGATTTTTTTTATATCGTTTATAAACGCCCCAGACTCGTTGTCATAGGGGATGTGGTCAAATCAGGTTAAATCATCATCTTCAAGCAAGGTCAGGCCAGTATTATTCGGAAAGGGCAAGTGGAGGGGGGGGAACCCCAAACATGTGCATCACGGGGTGTTAAAAAAGGGATCGAGAAGGTAAAACGACATGGGGGGGGATCCTTTCCCAAGAAAACATTTTGCTATGCAAAATTCTTATTTGTAAGGGAGCGGGAGGGAAAGTAGAGCTGGTTTTTTTGCGCTCTGTCTTTTTTTTTTTTTTTTCTCC
>JAAWXA010000018.1:16738486-16842016 GCA_038090715.1 Florisuga fusca
CCGCCCCGTCCGCATCGAGCAAAATAAGCAAAACCGGGCGGCCGCACCCGCGGGAGATGCTAAAGAGTCCGCGGCCGCGTACCTGGCCCCGGGTGATGAATTTCCGCCAGGCAGAAATACCACGGTGCCAGGGGATTGCGGGTCGGAACGCTGCACTCTGTGCGCCTTGTTCCGTCCGCGGTGCGCAGCGCCCTGCGCAGCGCGGAGCTGCGCGCCGGCCCTCGCTCCCCTCCCTGCCAAAACGCGCGGCCCCCGCGCGAATTCGTTGCATTTCCTCGATTGATTGTTTAGTTAGAGAGTTTGCCAACTTCCTGATGGTTCGTTTTCTGATTCTGAAAAAAAAAAAAAAAAAAAAAAAAAAAGAGAGAGAGAGGGAGAGAGAACCGCATTTCCTTTCTTGACTTAAGAGGGAGAGAGAAGCGGAGGCTGGGGGCTGGTGGATTCATCGAGCTGTATGTACTGGACTTTTTCTGTTCCCTTTCTCCGTCCCGCAACTCTCCTCCTCTTCCTCCCCTCCGAGCCCAGGGGTTGCACCATCCCCTTCCCCACTCCGAGCTTCTGCCTTGCAAAATCCCACCGAGCTCCTGGGGCAGAGCCTGGCCAGGGGGGATGAGGCACTGCTGCTCCCCTGACCCCGGCTGGAGGTTTTGGATTTGCTTCCTTGACTTTAAATTGCTTTCAATTTAATTCTTCTATTATTTTTTTTCCCTCCCCTCCTCTTTTTATTTCACGTTTTGCATCCTCTCCTTGCAGCGCTTGTGGCTACGAGAAGGGATCCAGCTGCAGAAAGAAAAGTAAACAGAAATCTGTTCCACTCGCTTTTATTTGCCCCGGGTTTTCTGTTGTTGGGCTCGTCTGAGTTTATTTTAATATTATTTCGATTTTTTTAAAATATTTTTTTATTTTTACGAGAGCAGCAAAGCTACCCTTTGCACCATTTTTTCTTTTCAGCTCTACTGTCTTTAACCCTGCCCTTAACCCCACAGCTTTTAAAACTGCATCTTTCTCATAGTTGATTTTTATTCCTAAACTTACCATACTAGAATACGTTTGAAGTAAGTGTGTGTGGGGGGGAGAGGCTGGAAACCTTGGTGGAAGCTTTATTTATTTAAAGAAAATTAGTCCTTCCCTCCACCCTAGCCCCCCTTTTAAACTATTTCGTGTGGGCTGAGGTTTCTCATTCAGATCAGCACTGACTTCAGATGGCTTTGCAGCAGGTCAGGAGCTGAAGACAAGCAGGGCCCTCTCCCAAATCTCCTGAAATCAGCGGGAGCTTTGGATCAGGCCCTACAGAAATAAAGGAGAGAAAAATCCCCAGTACAGTGCAAAGGAAAATAGGTATGAGATGGGGAGAGTGGTGCTTTGTTGAGCTGCAGCGGGGCAAGGGGAGAGCAAAACCCAATCTTCCTTTTGATAATCTTACACCCAAGTGTGTTTAACCAGGCTGGAAATCTTCCATCATCTTCAACTTAGGGCCTTGGTTTGGGAGTCAATCCTAAAAGTTGGTCCAATTTTCTTTTCTGCCCCAGGTTAAAACACAGCATGGTCCACTCCTGTATTTTTATATGTGTGCTACAGATATCACCTTGGACATATTTGTCAGGATTGACACGTGCCTGCCTGGGAATACCTGCAGAAAAGCCTTCCTGGGAAGGAGCACAGAGAGACAGACAGACAGACAGATGTTTGCAAAGCAGCAGAAAGCAGCTACAAGGTGCAAAGGGCAGCTCAGGGCATATTTATCCTCTGTGTCCCCGTGCCTCTGTGTGTTGGGATGTGTCGGGGTGTGAGGGATGGGGAAGATGAAAGTGTGTCACCACCATGTGTCCCCAGATTATTTTCAGGTGGCTTTGCAACCGGGGCGCCTCTCCGAATTTTCTGCCTCGGAGGAATGGGGGATTTCTGTGAGGATAATAAATCTAAGCAGCCCATCAGCCCTGCATCCCATAGAAAAGCAAGGTTTGGGCTTTAGGGGCCACGTGCTATCTGCCTGGAAGACAGGGATGGCTTGAGATGTGACTCAGTTCAAGTGTTGACACCTAACAAGTCAATCCAAATATTTGTTCAGCCTTTGCTTGCAGGATTTTTTTTATGCTCTCACTGAAAATATTGCTTTGTATTTTTTTTTTTTTTAAATCCATATTTTTTATTTTTTTTTAATGCTGTTTAAGCGAAGATTTCTTCTCAGGAGAAACATTTGTGCGAGCTCTCCATTAGGTGGCATTGCGACTTTGGCAGTGCAAGAAGGAGCAAGTGGCTTCTTGTGTTGCTCAACTCCTGCTGCCGGGGCGTCTATTTGCCTTGCAATTCAAAGCGTATTTATCTTTTCAGCACTTGTTATATGCTTACAGTACAATTTGCCTTAACAACACACAGTTTAATAATTTTTATCGTGGAGGTTTCTCTATAGAGAACGAAAATCAATACTCTCTTGCCCGGGCTGCACGTTGCATCTACTTTTTATGCAATTATAAAAATAATTGCTGACTATACAGCACTTTAAAAACCTAACACTCAAATATAATGTATAACAGATTACACACTGCACTTCCCTATTTTCCAAAGCTTCAAACAACCTGGTAATGCAGCTCTTACCTTGCAAGGTAGCTGCAAAGATTGGCAAATGAATTTCACACACTTACAAATCATGGTTGTGTTCTGCACAAAGATATCATGGCAATAAGAAAAAGAAATGCTTTTTTGAATATGTATAGAACAAACTGGGTTTGATCTGAGAGAATGCAGATACTGTTTTAAATAATAAAAATAATTAATATTCTAATACATGTGTGTGTATATATATATATTACAGGAAATTCTTTTTCTACTCACGGTTCTGTCCATGGGAATTCTGCTTTTACACCTCATGTCAGCATTTTTTTTTCAATTTAAAAAAATCCTTTACTTTTTTTAAAAAAACCCTATTTTGTTTGCAAAGACAGGGACTGTTTTAATCATAAAATAATTAGCCTAATTTGATTCACACCGGTTAAATCTCATTAAGTAAATTAGAGCCAGTCCCTTATTTACAATGAGGCTAGCAAGAGCAGAATGAATCTCAAACTGTTTGCTATTGTTTGTTTTGGTTTGGTTTTTTCCCCTGACTTCTTGCTGTCATTTAATTTAAAGGGCAGACTTCACATTTATACTCATTTTGGAAAAATGTTCTGAAGAATTAAATCTATTTTCCTCTCAAGCCACGATGTTTAAAGGAGCTTCCCTGAAATGCTTTAAAACATCCTGATTCACAAAGACTGAACTGTGTATTTTGTCAAAGTTTTGACTGGTAAGCTGTATGGGAAATGTTAGCTTGCTATATATATATATGTATATATATATATATGATGAAATATATATGCATATTAATGGAAAATGTTAGCTTGCTATACATATATGATGAAATATATACGTATATTAATGGCTAAATAGATTTTAAATAACTTGGTTTTATTTATTTAGAAAAAATATTGTTATTTTAGTCTACGAAATTTTCTCGCAGTACAAATTGTTTTCCACTTTTATTTTCTTTGCATTTGTTTCCCTGAACTAATTATCTGAATAAATGTTAAAAGTTTGACTTGTTGGACTTCTTTTAAGTACCTATACTGCCTTCCTGTGCTCTCAAGGGATGGAATACTCTGCTTATTTTGACAACTAAAGTTTTCAAAAGCTTTTTTTTTTCCCCCCCTTTTTTTTTAAATGTAGTGAGTACAGAAGAACACTTTTATTTGTATATGTGTAAAAATGAATAAAAATTTTCACTCTAATACTTTATATTGCTAGACTCCAGAAATAATAAATTGAGCATTCATATTCCAGATACATTTCAAAACCTAAGTTTTAAATATTTTCCCAATAAACGTCTCAAGAGGGTGAATTAATACCAACATTCAGATCAATATATCTGTAGGAAAGTGGCTTGAAATCTCAGGAGCCCAATGGGAATACCTTAATCCTGTTCTGCAGCAATTAAGCCCAGTGATGACCAAAATCTTGTTTGTTTAAAGGTCATTTTTCCCCTTTGCAGAGTCAGGGGGGACACGACCATAAAGTTACCTGGCTCATCCCAGCAACTTTGTGTTGGGTTATCTAAAATTGTAGAAATTCAAACTAAGTTTTGCCCTTGAAGGGAAGAAAGGGACAGTCAGCTGAAACCACCCCAGCCAGAGCAAAGCCTGAGTTCTAAAAGAAGCATTTAAACCCCTAACAGTGGTTAATTAAGCAACACTGAGCATCTTCTGCATGAAGGCACAGGCACATTACGTTCCTGTTTCAAGCAATGGGTCACTTTTTCTTTCATTATTTTTCCTTTTTATGAAGGTGCATTTGCTAGGGAGGTTTGGTTTTTTGTTTGGTTTTTTTTTGTGTGTGTGTAGGGTTTGTTTTTTTTTTCTGTTTTGGTTTGGTTTTGTTTGCCGAAGGAACCGCTGTCATTCATCACCAATTTTCTAGCAAACTGGAATTCATGCCCTGCTCTTGGTGCAGTAATAATGATATCATCCTCCTGAGCTGAAACAAAGCAGGACTTCATTTGGGGGGCAGAGGGATACGATAATGAGGGAGAAATCACAGGCCAGATCTTAAACTGGGAGAAATTGGTGAATTTCCATGAAAAATCAACGAGGAGATGAAGTGATTTTTTTTTTTTTTTTTTAACTCCCCCCCCCCGGGTAGAAGAAAACTGATATCACAGTCAACAGCCTCAGATCTTAGCCTGATCTGTGGAAATTTCAACATCCATTACCTGCTTTTGACCTTCAGCAGGGCAGCAGAATAAGCAGAGAGCGAACGCCGGGGGAGCGGCACGGGCACCCAAACACAGTTTCTCTTTCATACAGGGAAATGAGACGGAAGAAAATTAAAATATATTTTTCTGTAACAGCTCGCAGCGAGAACGATCCCCTCTTAAAAACATAGATATACACAAATGATCAGTGTGGCAATGGGAATTCAAGCTTTTCCTTGGCTTTTTCTAGCACGGGGAGGCCCCGGGGTTGGACCGCGGCGCAAACTCCTGGAAAGTTCAACAGAAAAAAACAAACAAACAAACAAAAAAGAGGATGCGTAAGCTCTCAGGGCTCAGGTTACTCTGCTTGCCTACTCATCACCCAGCACTGTCTCTTCTGGTAATTTTTAACTACATTTTAAGGTCCTTGCACACTGCAAATTGGATGGTTAGACTCCTCTTCATGAGAGAATCAAATATGTGCAGCGTTTAGGGGAGTAAGAGATCGTGGGATGAGGCTTGAGAGCTGCAAATTGTGGTCTTGGGCAACGATGCAAGTCTAAATAAATACTTAAAAACTCCAGGAAAAGTTCTGCATGGTCCTTCGAGTGAAAATGAAATGGTAATAATAACCATTTAAAAAATCTCGTGGAAGGTCCAAACTGCTGTAAGCTACCGCGGTGAAAATTATTCCGTAGTGGTGACTCCAAAGGCCAGTCCTTGATAACAGGAACATGGCAACTCTGTGTTGGTGCCTTAATAGCAGGTCAGCAGGAATAGATGCCCTTGCTCATTCCTGATATGGTTCTGCCTTTATTTCAGCTCTTGATGGATCAGGGCTTTAGAGGAGCTGCCTTTCCCATTACTACTGGACCATTTGAGACATTTTCTTACCTTGGTGTTTAAAAAAAAAACACCAAAAGACATAAAAGCCACAGGCTAGCTGTGATGCTTACTGAAGGTGTTCACATTCACCTTCCCACCAGCCTTAGGAAGTGTTTCAAGCCCAATGCCTCCAAAGCACAAATCCTGTCACCAGCAAATCTCTGGGGCTCCCACATGCAACCGGCACGAATATGGATGGGGGGAGTTGGGGAAGTATTAGCTGCTGAATGAAAGCAAGGAAAGTCTCTTTTGCTCATGCTTTTTTTTTTTTTTTTTTTTAAATGGTTTTAAAAGCACATATTCTATTTATTCAGTTTTGAGTTTGGCTGAGGTTTGTTATAAAAATAGTGCCATAATTTTTTAAGAAACATTTTCTGTTTGGATAGATTAACTGTACACGCAAGCACTTTAGCTTTTGATTCCCTTCAGTAATAGAGTAATATTCATTGCTGGCATCAAAAGCTGCTCTTAATATAAACAGTTTGGGAAATCTTCCATGCCAGGCAGATAAAACCTCTTTGAAATGTGGGGTGGTGATGAGCAATTGTCAGAGCATACGATCCCCCCTCTCTGCCCTCAGGTCCCAGAGCTGAAGAGGCATCACCTGCACAAATGCCCAGTGGAAAAAAAATTTATTTTAGAACAATATTATTGCTGAGCCAGTCAATTGCTCTGTGAGGTAGCTACCATGAGGTAGCACTGTGCTTGTCAGGGGGAAAAATAATACAGGTGTCAAGACAAAGTGGGGTCCTCCCTCTCCTACTGTACTTCTTACATCTGGGCCAGCACCCTATGGCACCCAGCAGGACCTTGGTGTATCTTTCCCAGCTCACCTTGCCTCCTCAGCTCCCCTTTGGATTAAGTATTTTTGCTTTCTATGAAGTGTGGGGGAAGCCTGACTGAAGTGACAAGTGCTGGGGAGGCAGCAGATGGGATGCTCTCCCCCTCTGCCCTTGCTTCCACAGAGCTCTTTGTACCACTCCCTTTAAGCTGTGTGCTCCCAGGTTGTTTTCCATCTCCCCAATAATTCCCCTGATGGCTTGAGCAGCTTATTTATAGCCAGCATTTTGTGTCTGCTAAATCAGGGTAAGATTCACCTGGGTTAATTTTCCAGGGGTGCCCCCAGGCTGCCCTTCCCAGCCCCAGCACAACCGTCTGCTCCGGGCTAGGGTTTTGCATGGAATTCTTTGTGCCTCCCAAAGTGCTTTTGTGAACCCTGCAGGATTTTCCGAGCTGGTATTTTTCTGATATATATTCAGGCCTTTGGAAAAGTTGCATTTTGGGGGTTTTCTTGTTTTTTTGCAGTGTTTTTACTTCAGTGCACACACAGAAGCACTGCAAACACAACCGTGAACGCACCCAAACCCTGATTCTTAACTAAGCAGCTTGCTGCTCTTTTGACATTTTAATTTCCTTTTTTTTTTTTTTAAGAGAATTAGTGGTAACTTTATCTCTCATCAAACTCCAAGATTTCGTTTAATTCGATTACACCTATCTAGGTTCTCTTTTTGGGCTTTACTGAAGTGACACAGAAGGTTATATTTCTGTTTCTGAGAAAACTGAAACCACCCTGCAGTTACCTGCATTTTTATTTGTTTGTGTGTGCCCAATAACATCTCTTACATGCCTTCAAAACCAGAAAGTTCTCATTTGTTCTTTGTTACATATAACAAACCCATTTTAATTATGTTCCATCTTCAAGGAGTGGGAAAACATTGCGGAAGCAGTGGGGATGGTAATAGAAAAAAATATTAGGAAGCCCCACACCTTTTTGTGAGATTTTTTGCCATGCTTCATGTTAGCTTCCATCCCCTTCTTGTCTGTGAGATAGAAATTACCTTGGGACTAGGAGACGTGTGTTTCTCATAACAATGTGGCCAGGAAAACCTTCTCTTTGAATCCAAAGAGATTTTCTTTTCCAAGAGTCTTGAGGGAGAAACTCTACTGCTGCTGGTATTTATCAGCCTGTCCACGTGTCTATGGGGATAATTCACTGGGGTTAATATCAATCCCGAAGTATTTTGAACACTGACACCTGCTGCAGAGCTCTGTGCTTTCCTGTGGGGTCTTCCCAGTGTGGGACCAGGCTGGGGTTCCTGGAGGCTGCAGACAGCTGCCTCTGGCCATGGAATATGGGATGCTCTCCTAGGTAACCACCAAACCAGGGGAGTTGCTGTCTGATGGAATTTTATAGAATCACAGATTCTATTCTTGGGTTGGAAAGAATCTTAAAAGCTCATCCAGTTCCAACCCTCTGCCATGGGCAGGGACCTCTCCCACTCACCTAGGTTGCTCCAAACCCCATCCAACCTGGCCTTGAACACTTCCAGAGATGGGGCAGCCACAACTTCTCTGGGCAACCTGGGCCAGGGTCTCTACCACCCTCACAATGAAGAATTTCTTCCTCATGTCTCACCTAAATGTACCCTCTTCCAGTTTGAAGCCATTACCCCTTGTCCTAATGGGTCCTGTCCCTGGTTTTCTGCCTACACATGAGCTGCCAATGCCTGGGGGTTAGACAGACCTATTTGGCTGCTCCTGGGAAGGGAGTTTCACCCATTTTCCTTCTGTGCTATAACTTCTCAGCCAGCTACTGAGCTGAGATTCCCTTGCCCTGCCCAGTTCTTTCTTTCCTAGGCAGGTGAGAAGCTCGTGAGCCCCAAGAGAATAAAAGGGGGCATCACCCTTTCTTTGTACCCCTCTGCCTTCTTGCAGGGTGAAGGAGTCCAGTGATGTTTTTAAGTGGGTGCTGTCATGGCATTTAAGGGTGATGCAGCCTGTGAACGCTGACTCTGTTGCTTTTTCCACAGCTTTGCTCCAAAATTATCAAAGCTGAGGCTGGGCGTCAGCGCACATGGCCGGGCATGCAGAACTCCTGCACCACGCAGGTGGATTGGTATGTGGAAAGGTCACACCTACCCACTTCTTAGGCCTCTGGTGTGAAGGATAAAGCCATCTGGTCACCATTTGACAGCTTCAATTGTAATTACACCATTTGGTCTACCAATTGCTTTGAGCCACTGTTTGAAGCTGCCGTGCATCAGCTCTTCCAGCGCCCCAGCTAGGGATTGAGTCATCCCCCAGAAGCTGAGTTCCTGGAATGCACCTCTCTTCATCTCCTTGGTCTGCTTTTTTTAATCCTCCTAACATTTTTTTTATCTCTTCAGGTCCCTCACCCCGATGGGGAGTTTGGAGGGTGGGTTGCTGAGCGTAAATAATTCCGGTTGCTGATAACCAGGAACACCTGCTGGCCCATTACCCGGAACAGGAGGAGAAGATTGGGCATCTCCAGCAAAATTCCAACCCCCGGCAATATGGAAGTGTTTAAAGGAAGACCTGCACAGCTCAGGGTAGCAGAGATCTGAACCTTTAAATTACAGCCATTCCCGGCCTGACCAGAAAGTAAATAAACAATTCACAGCTGCATGGGCTAAACACAGAAACACATCTATCTCTTCCAGGCCTTGATTGCTGAACAAGTAATTAAGTGTGAAACGTGAGCCCTCAATGTCAGTGTGAGATGATAAAGGTCTCCAGTTGTAAATTAACTGAATTCTCCTCGATATTAACCCTTCAGGAGCCCTTGGGTGGCAATGGGTGCCTTAGCAGTGACTCCAGTGCAATTTGCATGCAATTATTCCTGACATTTGCCCCAGGGAATACAGAGCTGTTATTTTAACAAATTAAAAAAACAAGGGAGGGAGTTGCTTTCTCTCTGAGTGAGCACAGCACACCCTGGAAGATGGGGAGGTGGGGTCCCAGTTCATGGCTCTGCCAGGCTCCTCCATCACATGCCCCTGGGGGCAACCTTCCCCCTGGTGAGAGCAGAGGTGTCACAAAAGCAAAAGGCATTAAAGGCTTCGAGCTGCTCAAGCACTGAGATAAAGGGGGCTGCTAACTCAGATATCCATCAATGCCTTGGCAAGAGTGACACCACCATTCACCTTGAGAAGAAAGATCCCATCAGTGACCATAAACCGAAACATCATCATTTGTCAAGTAATTTATTAATTTTTTTTTCTTGTTTTGTTTGTTTGTTTGATTGACTTTTGGTTTTATTTTCCTGAACTAGTTGAAAGGGAGCTTACTTTTGATTTTGCATGGTATTTGGTGATTTATCTTCAGGGCTTAGCTCCTGCAGCCCTAAGACATTACTTACTGTTCATTTTCAGAGGCATATCTTTTAATTCTTCTAATTGTAATGAAAACTTGGACAAAGTGCATCAAGTGTCCAATTTTTAACCCAAGGGACTGGAAACTACAACACAAATAAAATTAATTCAAACTAGACTTCTTTTTTTTTCTTTTTTTTTTTTTTAAACTCACCATTTTTAAGCCCTACAATAATTTTTGAGGTCTCAATACTAGCTTTGAAACTTGTGGGTTTGGCTTAACAATCTTTAAATGACTCATAAGCTTTGAAAACCTGTTTGATGCTGAGGCTGGACTTGACCTGACTGTGAAGCAACGTGTGACTGGGATGCTGAAGGAACAGATCTGTAGATCTGGATCTTGGGCTCCTCAGATCCCAAGACCATAGAGGGCACTTTAGGTGTTTTGTTGGCTCCTTGCTGACTGGCAAACACGTGAGGTGGGCCAAATTTTGCTGTCAGTTTGTCTTGGGGATTGGCAGAGCCTCCTCCTTGCCTCTGGCCTCAACACTTTTGGTTTGGGCAAGCTCGGTCCGGCCACATTGTAGAGTGGGAAAAGAAAGGGAGCAGAGGGAAATTTATGGCCATGTTTGGCAAGGTGAAGCTGAATTCCAGGCGAGACCTCTAGAAATAATATTTGAAGTATGGCCCAACCCTGGGCCAAAGAGATGACTTCTCAGGGGGAGCCAGCATTGTTCTTTCCCATCACAGTGACTGCAGAGGAGACCAAAAGGGCAGGAGGCACCTCAGCCTCCAAATGCAGACAAAGGAACCCAAAACCACAACTGCAGTGATGCTCTGGTCCATTTTGGGCTTCAGACAACTTAGGACCAAGGTAATAAGTCAGGAAATGCAAGGCTCCAGAGCTAAATAGGCTGAGTTCAGGCAAGAGAGGTTCTTTTATCTACTGACTTAGCACAAAAGTGACCCCGCTGGCATTTGGCGTGAGGAATCCCAAGCTAAACAGATAAATCAAGGAGTTCTGTTGTTGCACATCTGAGCCTATTATGAGAATTTTAACTCTTGGACAAAGCTTGCTGCCCTTGGCTTTTGTGCCATAATTGTTTCATCCTTTTATCTAAGATTCCCTCCTGTCTCTATCACCTTTCCCAACACCCTCCCCAGGTGAGAAGAAAGCAGTAGCAGATGTTGAAATGAGGCTCTGGTGCAGCTTCAGTGGGTCAAGACAGGGCTAATAATTGAATCACTCTTTTTTAAGGGAATTTAGTGAGATTATGATATGAATTATCTGACCTAGTCCCTGCCACAGGAGTAGTTCTGCTCTCCTCTGCTCATGGAACACAAAGCAGCTCAGACACATCTTGCTGCCTGTTTTGGTACACAAGGCATCCTCTGTGCTCAAATCTACACAAGAGACAAGAGACAGACAGGACACTTTATTATACTTTTTTTTTTTTTCAGCTTTAACCCATCACCTCCTCTCCTTTTCCTGTTCTGAAGCAAGATGCTTCTATTTCAGAGCTTGTCTTGAAGCCACGGTGAGAGCTGTGCTCAAAATGCTGCCGTGTGAGTCTGTACCCCAGTTCAAGGAGAGCGGACACCAAATCCCTGGTGCATCCCACCCTCTGGGCAACCTCCTGCCCAGCCAGGATGCTGCCAGCTCCTGCCAAGCCAGCTCCTGGGACTGCCCCACTCATGGTGCCAACAGCAGATGGGGACATTGGGTAACCAAGCTAGGATCTCCTGATTAACCAGAAAAACCTTATCTTTCCCTTGTCCCAAAGCATCTCTCTTAAAAAAAAAAATAAAAAAAATCAGCTCCATTTAACACAGATGTTTTTTTTCAGAGCTGAAGCCATGTAGAAGCAGGGATCCATCCATTTTAGGTCCTCCTTCCAGTGAGGGGCCCTGGGAACTGGGCAGGGAGACAGCAAACTTTCAAAAACCAAGCTGTGAAGGAGCAAGAACACTCCTAAAACGTCCCTTCTCCAAGGGAGCCTCCCTTTTGGGTCTAAAATGCTATCTTTGTTACCACCCTTGGTAACCTCTTTAGCAAAGAGCTGAGTGTTATGAGAAAAGTGCTGAGTATGGGTGGGAAGACAAGAAAACAAAAGGAAATGGAAGTGCTGGAAATTGATTTTCCATTTGAATCTCTTCTTCTGTCTTATTATTTTTTCAGAAGACATTTGATGAAGTTTATTGCACAGCTTTTTATTTTCTTTCAGGGCGTGTTATCTTTTGGGACTTCTTTTAGACTTAAATAAACCTCAGTTACTAATTAAGGATAGAAATGGAAATCCAAAGATTTGCTTCTCATCAATGCCAGGAGGCAAATCCTTTAATGCTCTGGGATTTTGCTCCATAGCTTGACATTTCCCACTGGTATTTAGTAATCTGCTGATTGCATTTACTTTAATTCTTTGGTCTTCAGAGTTTTCATGCTAAGGCACCCACTTACAGTAGCCTTGCATGTTCAGGGCAATTAGTTAAGAGCTGTAGTGTTGGTTGTTGGGTTTTTTTATTATTATTATTATTATTAAATTCCAGCTTTGTTTTTTCTATTGAGTTCCCAACTACTGTGTTATATCATACTAATAAGAGTTGTACTCTGGCTGGACAAATGGCAGCACATTGCAGTGTCCTGTGGGAGCCATGACATCATTTTCAATTTGCTTATCTGAACTCCTTCAAAAATAGAAGAGTGATTGGTGAGCAACTCAACTGCAGTTTCACTCCAGCCCACCTCTTCTTGCTCTGATGTTATGGGAACTGTGTCACTCTGCAGCTTCAACCCACGGGCTGCTCCCTGGGGGCCTCAGACATACCTCTTTCCACCACTCCTAAAGGGAATGGAGATGTTGAGTGACCCTTAAATCCATCTTCCCATGCCCAAGGTCTAAGGAGAAGTAACTGTGAAGGAGGGGACACTGCTGACTTAAATATATGTCCCCCAAGGTTTGCCTGCAGACTTCGAGGTGCCAAGGACACTGTCCAGGCAGTCTTGTGATAGGGTCTCAAACTTACTTGAAAAAAGAATAGAGATTGGGGAAATGATTAAGAGAAGCTTGGGAAAAAAATGTTGTTTTCATGGGAGATGAGGAGAGGCCTCCTGACAGAGCTGGTCTAACCTTGGCTGTGGGCACTTCCTTGCTTATGAAATGAGGGCTGAGGGCAGGAATGTTAGAAAGGGATAAACAGGGACTAAATCATTAAGTACTTGTCTAAATTGACCCAAACTTTTAACTTTTTCTGAAGCCACATCCATCTCTGCCCCAGGAAAGATAATCCAGACGTTAAGTCTTTAATAAATCCTTAGCACTCAGCCAACTGAAATGTTTTATTTTCCTTAGCTGAGGGTCTGCCCACGCTGTCCACTCTCATTTTGCAATAAGGACCTTCGAAGTGGGAGGGCAATGCCATTTTTTACAATGTTTTGGGGTTTTTTTTTCCCATTTTCTTACTTGTTGCACTTATTGCAGAGAGCGATTCAGGCACTAAAACTTGTACCTGCACTTTCTCCCTTCTAACAAGAGTATGCATTCAGCTGATCCTTTCTCAACCCAGCATCTCTTAGAACCATCTCCCCTCCTCCCCCAGCCAGGATGCTCTGATGTTCTTTTAAGCCCTGACTCAGAATCTGGACAGTTTAATTTTTTTCTAGCAAGAAGGGGAAACTAGGTCTGATAGAGATCTAGAGCAGCATTTTGGGAGTGATTTCGAAATCACTTTGTCACTCTTTCTTTCAGTAAAACCAGTGCCACGAGCTCCTGGGCACCTGAAAGAGCTGACTTGACAGTGTAAGAGAGTGAGGACCAAAGGCTGCAGCTCCCAGCAGTGGAGGTGAGATAACTGCATGAGGAAAACCTGTTTACATCACTGAGATAACCTGTTTCTTTAAAAATAGCAAGGTCAGGGAGGCAATAAAGCTGTCAGCATGGCAATTGCAGTGGTTCCAGCAGCAGGAGGGCTGTGGGGGATGCTCAGAAGGCTGGGGACCAGGAGGTTGGGGAGTCCACAATGAGGATGCTCACGTTTGGATAAACAAACTGGTGGCAATCCCAGAGTGCTATTGTCTGCTGAACAGCTCTACTTGTGCCAATGATGTTTCCAGGTTAGCTCCTCCTAGGCCCATAAAAATCTCCTTTTTATTCTTTTTTGTTGGCTTTTTTTTTTTTCCTCTTTTTTTTTTTTTTTTTTTTTTTTTTTTTTTTTTTTTTTTTTTTTTTTTTTTTTGCTTTGGAGAGCCCATAAAACCTCATGGCACCATGTCTGAAATCCCTAAGCCCCTGAGCCAGGTGTGGAGCAACTGGTCACTGAGCAGGCTTCCACCCAGTCCTAGGTTTGGCTCGAGTGTGTCTGTTTTCTGGTCATTGGGATGCTTTGCTGTTTATTTGCTGTGTAAATGAGCACCTGACTGTGGGAATATTTCACACTGAAGTCCAGGCCAAGAATGGAAGGAAAACCATGGAATTTGTTCAGCTAAGCAGCCTTATGAAGTACTTGCACAGTCCAGGTGGGAGCAGAGCCCAATATTGTTATTGTGTTAATAGTAAACACTCTCAAAAAAAGGAAGATGCTGTGTAGGGTTCACATCCTGCTGGTGCATGGGGTACGTATTGGCTGGGGCTCTTTTCCTCTGGAGAGAATCTTCCCTTGGTTCAGTTCAGCTGAGCTTGGGCAAGGAGTCCCAGTGATGCCACTGACGTGGATTTTGGGTGAAATTGTACAGTATTGATACTGGTTGTCTATGTGCACAACAGGGCCTAGGAATGGAATATTTCTTAGTACACCCAAAGTGAGAAAGAGACTTGGGCCACTGATACCATGTAGCACGGCTTCATCTATGCAAATAGGCAAGACACCAAGTCCTTAAGAAATCTGGGGGAAATTTTAAGATATTTCCCAGCTCCAAATGCTGGGAAAATGTCAGGGGTTGAGTTTAGAGATGGGGAAGACCCAATTAGCCTCATGGAAGCAAAATCTTGTTGCAGTTACTGTGGCCTCACCCAGCTTTTCCCTTCCTTTGCTGGTGGCTCAGCATCACACTCAGACCAGCTCAAGGCACTTATGAACTAAAATTCCTGTCCATTCCACCCATCCTGTCCCAAATCAAATGGATGACAGAAATCCTTTGGAAAATGAAGCTTCAAATCCAAGCTGCCATCACTGTTAAAAGGGGTTAGAGACGGGACGTGATTCTGAGCAACTGGATGGGATAAAATTGTGGGTTAGCAGAAAATGGAAGTTGCAGCTCAAACAAAACTTTTCATTGAAGAGTTTTCTACGTGCCTTTGTTACTTTGCACAATATTTTTGTGTGCCATGGTACTTGCTGATTTTAAGTGTGAGAGAAGCCTCTTTCCGTGGACTATTTTTGTTCTCTGCCAGGGAAAGGGAGGTAGGGAGGAGAAAAGAAAACCTGTTCTTGTAGCACTTCCAGTTCAAAGAGAAATAAGAAAAATCATTTGTGAGTGCTTTTCTAAATGGAACAGTTCATGTGAAGCTTGCCTTTAATCAGGTCCTAATTACTCCTTGGTGTTATGGTTAATTACATGGATTCTTCACAGGTCAGGTGGACTTCTAAGGCAGGGAGGGAATTGAAACAGAATGATTTTTCAGTTTTTGGTTCTATTTACAGAGTGTGGTATGTCAATTTGAAGAAAAGCCAGGATCTGAAACTGAAATGCCAGTGTTCTCTTCATGCTATAATTGGAATCTTTCAAGATTCCAATGTTTGAAGGTGTTCACTGCAAGGTTTGGGGCCTTCCCCATCAGGTTTTCAGTGCTGATGTATAAAGCATTCAACTCATTCTTGGCCATGTTCTATTGAACTCAACGGGGATTTTACTCTTTGATTTCAGGCAGAGCAGCAGGAGGCCAATGCTCAACACTTTTGGCTGTCCAAAAGACACTGTGATGCAGATAACCTGCTCTGGATCTGCAGGTTCTGCTGTTGCAGGTGTTCCTGGCTTTTCTTGAGTCCCCAGTAAAGTGCAGCCTTGACTGAGAGCAAGAATTTCTTTCTTGGTTGAACAAACCAGCAATGAAATGTTCCTGTTATTTTTGTTGCTTCTTGGGAACAACCCTACTGGGGAAGGAAGTTGAATGCTGTTAATTTGTGTGATGATTAAAAAAAAAATCTTTTAATGATGGGACAGGTTTGGCTTACAACTCCTTTGCCTCAGGGACTGGGTGTGAAGTAGCTCATCATCCAGGGGTTTGCCATGTGTAAGGGCATGAGAAGAACTCTGTTTCTCCATCTGCCAAGCTCTTCACTGCTGGTCTTCAAGAAACCAAGTTGCAAAAAGCTCCTTCCTGCAGAGTTTTGCAAGGACTCTCTTCAGTTTGGCTTCAGGAAAAGGTTTAACTAGTGGGGATTTTAAAATCAGAGTTGCTTCACACTAAAAACTCAAAGAATGAGATGTAGGGATTGCAGGGGGCAGAGGACCTGAATCACCTACAGTGATGGGGATGGGGTGCTAATAACCATGTGCTAGAGGAACAAGTCAGCATTATTTTAAACCCATTCTTTCATCCAATGCAACAATAACATCTTCTGGACAACATTGTTTTGGAAAAGTTGAAATGTTTGCTTTACAAAACAGACATAAAATTTATCCTTCAAGGTGCTAAATTTGTGCTGAGCTGGTCCCAAACACGACTGCATCTGGCTATGTCTTGTGTCTGCTACTAAAAAAATGTCCTAAATTCCAGACAACCTCTGGGGCTTTGAAATAAAACTCATTAATCCTGCATTTGAATTTAATATTTGAAATTTTATCCTAATCTTTTTTTTTTTCTTCCATATGAATTAACTTCAGAAAAGTTGGAAAGGAACACAAGGGTGGTTTTTTTTTTCCTTGGACTATTTTTTTTTTTTTTTAGAGAGAAAGACAGAACATTCTTAACAAAGGGTATAAAATTAAACTGGATTTGACCTCTGCCTTTAGCAGATTTTCCACCTGGTCTGTGCAGGAAATCAACTTCTATATAGCAGCTCTTTCATAAGGAATAACATACATGAGCCTGTAAGTGACAGTTTTTCTTGGGTGGACAACAATGTTAGTTACTTTTTATGATTAATTGATAAATGTTTTGATATGGTGCCTGGGCTCTGAGTCAAAAATCACTCTAGTTAGATGATCCAACACTTGGGAAGCTGAGCCAATTACAGCTCAGGCACAGTGAAAACAATTCTAAAATATTTGAGCCTAAAAATGTGCATAGTTGTTAAGGAATCTTACACGTGGGTGTATGGTGGTATCCTGAATTACAACTACTTGGTGGGCCAATTTCTTAAGGAATGCAGGGATGTGCAGGGACTCAAGACTCTTGCACTGAGATTTCAGAAGATTTGGAAAAACAGAAGAACCACACGGGCTCTTGTGGCTGGGCACGTGTGGAGGAAAACCAGACCATGGGCCAAAATGTGCTTCTAGTCCCCCGAGTTACACCAATCCCTTTGGTTTTTTGGGAAAGTTTTGAGCTTTAGCTTTTAGGTCCTTCTTCCCTTGACTCCTAACCTTCTCCTCTGAGCTTGTTCTGCTCATTTTTTAGACTCCAGAATTTACTTTTTTACACCAGGACTCCTATCTCAGCCTCAGATTTGCACCCTGACTCTAAGCCCTGCTGTCTTTCTAAACAACCCATGAGAAGTGAGACTTCATTATTTCCATGGATAACACATCAGGATAATACTGCCAGCAGGACAGCTTGGACCCAGAGGTCATGGGAGCACCCCAGCATTGGTCCAAGACCTATTCTAGACACAGCTGCTTCTTGTAATGGAGATCCTCTAGAATAACCTACCTTGCAGTCAAAAGCTGCTTTCTCAGATTATTAAGGGAAAGAAAAAACATTCCCTATTTTTCTTTCCACAGGTAAGTGAATACAGAGGCATTTTTTGAGTCAGGTTCTGGGGTCATCAACTCGTAGCCCACTTGGAAAATTCCCTTCTTGCAGGTTGCTAATGACTTGGTGTGTGACACAGTGCCAGCTGCTCCCACCAAAGGCAGTGGAAACAAAATATCTGTCTTCTTTTCTGGTTCCCCAGCCTGCAGCACCTCAAACATTACATGAAGGTTTTGAGAGATGTCTGCCTGGATTCCAGTGCCACCAGAGAGCTCTGGAAAGTGGGAGGCAAACTCTTAAGCTTCAGAAATTCTGGTAGTCATGAGCTGCTCATCAGAGACCTCTGAATTTTTCATGCAAGGATCTGATCCTTCCCCAAACAGTTTATTGCCCTCAGTGGATTTTTATTCCAAGATGAAAACTAGGCATTGCTTTTGAAGAATTAATGTCTAATGGATATAGATACTCCTGGAGGCTATTTTACATCACTGAGGCCACCAGAGCCTGCAGGACTTAGATCTGGACATCTAGAATCTTTTGAAGATGTTCAGATAGACTTAGACCTAGATATTGTTCCATCTTGTTATTCCCCTTGGCTCTCCTGATACTGTGAGGTCCCTTCCAACCCCTAATTTCCTATGATTCTGTGATTCTACAGAAGGTGCTGGGGAGAGGTGAAGATCTTTTGAAATGGAAGGGCATCTTTCCTATCTGTGTTTTACAGTGAAGAGCCACAAAGATGTATGTTTCCCCCAAATGCTTAAAAATACAGCCTTTCCAGTAATTCTCTCATTTCAGGTGCCACTGGAATGTTGTGATCTCCCCTTCTCATCCTCCCTCCATCCCTTCCACCAGTTTGACTCCAGCTGCTGGACTGAAACACCCTCCTGCTTTCACTTTATTTAACACCAGAGGATCTCATTGTTGCTGATATGAAGGGAACACTTCTAGTAGCATACTGTAAGCTTTACTGCTCATGACTTCTTAATCATGCAGATTTTATTTCATGTTAAGCTAGCAACTGAACTCTTTTAATAACAATAAAATCTAATTAGGCTACTGGAGGGGAATAGAAGAATTTATACTCCTCCAGACACACAGACATTAGAAATTCCTCCTCAAACATACACACAGGCTTCCTGGCAGCTGTTTCATTCAAAGAGTGTCTAATGATCCTCCTAATTTTCACTTAGTAGATACGGTCAGGAGTTCCTTGGAGATGGAAAATATACTTCTTTCATGAGATCACGCCGGGTAGCGCGGCCTCGTGGACTCCGCGTAGAGAAAAAGAAATCCCAGTTTCTAATCCCATGGCTCACGCTACTCACTGTGTGGTCTTTCTCTCTCAGTTCCTCCATGAGCAATCTTACTCACCCAGCTCATTCATGGGGCTGGGATGATTACTCAGCCATTTGGCTCTGCTCTCTTTCTAAAGCAGAAGGCAGAGTTAAAGCGCTGGAGCGCTGGCATTCGAGACCCAGTGGCACCTCTGAAATGTCTGTCTCAGAGACTGATATCAAAGATTAATCTGGCTGCATTTGTTGTCTTCGTTGGGCTGGTAATTATTTCAAGTATTGCAGGTGAGAGAGCTGAGAAAGGGGTAAAGCTGTGCCCCATCTTCCTTGGGGGAAGCTGAGCCTCCATGTGAGGGGATGCACCTTCTCAGAGAGGCCAGACCACACCTGGGATGTCAGGGATATCTCCATGTACACACTTCCTGGCCTTACAGCCCCATGGTCTGTCCAAAGCCACGATGTCATCTCCAGTTTTTACCCCTTCCATCCAGAAGAAACTCATCAAGCCAGAGGGTTCAAGCTTGGGGTCTCCTCCAACTTGGACAAGGATTGAGGTATTGTGCAATGGCCACAGAGTCCTCCAGCAACTTTCCTCCCAGTTCCCTGGAAAGGACAGTCCAGATTTCCCACAGCAACCCCAGCTGCCCAGAGATCCTTGACATTGGGAACCATGAGTTATATGGCCCAAATTACCTGTACCAGTGTGGGAAGCATGAAGGTAACAGGAAAATTCAAGGTGTGCAACCCCCACGTGGGAACTGGTGCTTGAGGCTTTTCCCTGAGCCTGTATTTTTTCCAGGACCCTTTCTTCAGCTGGAGAGCTGTCACCTCCTTTTCCAAGACTGTTCAGCTCTTCCTATGTTGTTCGTCAAGATTGTTCCTACAAAACCATTTGTCATTCCTTGGGTTTGAATGAAGTGCAAGGAGACAGCACAAGAGTAAACATTAAAATAAGACTGGAATAAAAGCTGGTGTTCATTTAGAGTTAAATAGGGCCTGACCAGGAGATATCTTTCTATCAACTGCAACAGGGCAGGGTGCCAACCAGTCCTGACCTTTGGAGATGTGACTGGTTCAGGAAGGATTCAGGTTTGTTCAGGGAAGGGTTTAGCCCCAGGAGTGGGAGGAGAAGACCTGCCTTTTCCTAGTCTAAAAATCATCACCAAAAAAAAACACCAAACCCCAAACAAACCAAACAACCCCATACCCCAAACACCCTCCCCCAAAACCCAACAACCCTGCAGTGAGCTGAAGCTGATGTAACATTTTATCCCACAATGAGTTTTTGTGAAATGGAATCGTTGGGACTGAAACCTGGAAGCACTGCTCAGTTTTGACTTCTCCTTTATTCAGGCAGAACTCCAGTTGATGTGAGAGAGCCCTGGGTCATATTAGGATTTGGCCCACTAGGGCAGAGGAGAGCCAAGCTCAGAATGTCACATAAACACATTAGCTACAGACTTGGCTTTCTCTGAGATCCCAGGGACTGAACAGGGCCGTGATCTCCTCTTCTGCAAGGCATATAACGAGGTTAAATTTGTCCTGCACAGAGCATTAGGAGAAGAGGAGCCAAACATCTGCAGAAGCATCTGTATCATCTCCTCCTCCTCCTCCTGGAGATGTCTGTGATACAGCCCTTCTTGTGTGACAGGTAGAAACCAACCTAATAACTGCTTAACCTGTTCCGTGTGAGTGAAAAAACCCACAAAAATATTAAAAATCAAACCACAGACTGTTTATGCTGAAGTCTAAAGAGTGTTCTTTCTGGTGATGAGGTACGAAGAGGGCATATTGTTCATTTAAACCACACTCCATAGTTTTTGCAGCAGCAAAGTATTTTTGAAAGTTTACAGCTGTAGTGGAAATTCCCTGGAGCTTAACCCTCAGCTCTCTGCCAATCAGAAAGCTGAAGGCACTCCGGTTTGGGCTCCAAAAGTGACATTTTAGTGTTACACGTCTTAAATGGGGAGCGGTTTCGAGAGAGCATCCTGACAGGTTTTGAACTCTGAAGAAATTATTTTCTGGTGCCAAGCTACACAGTCTGGGAAACGCTGCTTGCTGCACGCCACTCTCACTCCCTGTGCCTCTGCCAGAAACCAAATATATATATTTAAAAAAAAAAAAAAAAAAAAAAAAAAAAAAAAGTACAAGAAAAATGGCCCAGAACTAACTTTGTGGGTGCATTTCAAGTAGGAGCTCTCTCTTGTATTTAATGTATTAACTGTCCTCAGAGCCCTAAGAAGGTGGGATAGAAGGTCCATGTGCAGGTACTTGAAATGCACACACCAGATGTCACTGGCCACAGTCACTTCCTTGCCCCGAGGAAGGGCAGATTGACCAAAAAAGCATCTACAGTCTGGAGAACGTGGTAAAATTTGTTCCATTTCACCGTAACTCAATTAACTTAATGAGTTTAAAAGTGAGTTTGCAGTGGTTTCTGAAAGGGAAAACATGGGCATCTGAGAAGGTGCAGATGCTGAGGCATTGATGTGGGACCCATCAGGGAACAAGAATTCCTCAGTATGTCGTGTCTGTCTTCACAAAATGGCCAAAAGGAGGAGACGGAAGGATGTTGAGTTACTCCTTACCAAAAAAAGAATAGTTATAAGATGGAAAAAAAGGCCTTCTTGTACTTCCTTTATTTAACAAGAGCAGAGAAGAACTGGGAGAGAAACATGCAACCTTTTAAGACCTTTAATTGGATTGTAAGAATAGATAATCTTTAATAAAGGCTTTGGATGGACCATCTAACAATAAATAATTAATTGTAGGCAGTAAGGCCAGGAGCTGCAGTGCCATAGGCAGGTTTATCTCCAGGAATATCACTGAAATGTGGTTGTTTCCATAAGTTAGGATTGGAAACAGCTCCCCAGTGGGGAATAGCTTGGATGTGGTTCTCATCCCTCTCTTTAAGTGCCCTGCACTGGCCAGGGCAGAACCAGGACACCAGGTGAGAGGACCTCTGGGCTCAGCCCCTTCTGCTGTCATTGCATAGAGGAGGCTTAATATTTTAAACCACACTGTCATGGATCCAATGACTTTGGCCCAGTACTTTCTGTTTCTTGTTAATAAAAGTCAATAGAAGCGTGAAAAGTACAAAATGTCAACCTATGACCCTATGAAATCCATGCCAGTAGAGAAAAAAGAAAGAAAACCCACCCTTTGGTACACGCTTTGTCCCTTATGCTGTGTCAGGATCCAGCAGTGGATTTTTTTTTTCCCAGTACTGGGGCTTAGAAAGCGGAGAATTTTGTCTCTCTTTATTTTCATTACAGTTAGTTAAATCCTTAGGCTCCTGTTAACACTGAGCTCCAAGTTGATTTTCTGTTAAAATGCTGAAACCTAATTTTTGTTTAACAATTTTCTGTTTGAGGCCAACATCAAATTAGTGTGCTTTCCACTGGCAGACCCCAGTAATTTGGTAGGCAGGAGGCTCACACATACTTAAGCTATTCAATACATTTTGTTATACTCTGTACAAAAAACCTAGTCAGAAAAGCCTGATTTATGATATTCCTCAGGTTTCCTGTTACTTTAAACCACTAACATCCTATGGCCAAGCCCTTCATAGGCAGCCAGCACATCTGGCCCAGAGTGGTTCTGTCACCTATCGCCAAAATGCCATATTTATAATCAAGTCATAATAGAAAAGAAAGAATTGATTATGATGGAAAGGAAAACAAACTGAAATAGAAAAAGGAAAAGTTCTCAGTGGACATTTGTAAATAGGCCTGGGTCTTTCTTTCAAAGCATACATCCCAGACTAACAGGAGCATGCAGCACACTGAGCAGGCAGATTAGATGTGTGCAATCTCCAGGCTTAATTATAAATTACTCGAAGGTCTGATTCTCCCATTTCACACATTTTTCATGTCTGTTTTGTTTTTTTCTTTATCCAGACAAACTATTCCTTGCTGGAGCCAAAGCTATGAAGTCCCATCTGAGATCCCACCTGCAATTCTACAACATCTTGTAACAGAGTCTGCTCCTTGCAGTGTTTTTTAGTTGGTCACCTTAGGGATTTAAGGCTTATGCATTCTCTGTGTCTGTGTTGTGTCTGTGTATCCCCCTGTCAAATCTCATCAATGAGCTGAAGTCTAAAATATTAACTTGCTATATGTTTCATAAAAATAGTTAAGAGGCAGAAATTTGGTTTAATGTCCTCCTTAACGGGGCAGCAGGAGTTGGATGTCTGTGCTGTTGAAATCCATAGGGCAAGAAATTCAGCTCGTAGCACAAATCCAAATTTTTTCTCGTAAAGATACGTGTTCAAAAAATATCAATTAAAAAAAGAGTGGAAAGGCCTGCAAGCTTCAGACTGCTACATGCTGTGAAGTCAGGAAGTGGTTTGGGGATGCCAGTCCCCTAAATCCATGCAGGAGCATGGATTTGAGTTGCACGTTCTCCTAAAGGGCACAGGCAAAGCTGGCTGCATTTTCTCCTCTGGAAGATGCATTGTGCAGAGATTCTTCTTTTTTTTTTTTTTTAAGGGAATCATAAAAGAAACACATCGATGACAACGAACAGATTCTCAGCTGTGTCAAAACCTGGAACACTGCTATGGAAGTGTGAAGAGCTGCAGAAGTTCAACATCTTTGAATATCTGATCACTGAATATTTCTAGTCAGATCTTCAGAGATATGAAAAGAGATATGAAATTTTCCAAATGTGGGCCAAACTCTGACGTTCACAACCTGTTTCTCAAGTGGCTTTGGATGAGGTAACCAATAACCATGAAACTCTCCTTTAGAGGAGGTTCTTACTTCGTCTTCATACTACATATGCATGTAAAAAAAGTAAAGCACACACAAGGAATTTCAGAAAATGTTCCATGTAACTTAAAATTTCTGACTAGGATCTGCGTACCAACCAGGGTCATCATGTACCGGAGCAAGCATCAGCTTCATCTTGAAATTCTCAATTTTCCTTGCTTTTCTTACTCTATCATAGGTTTTTGTCATAGGGTTTTCTTTCTGGCTTTCTTTCTAGCTATCTTTTTTTTTTTCAATAATGCCAATAAAAAACCTGAGTGGGGGGATCTTCATTGGAAATACTTGAAATACTCTCCACTGGAAAAATAATATCCTTTAATCCTGTTATAGATAGGTAGTCGTGTAAATATACTGCTGCCTAACACAACAAAACCAGCCTGGATCTATGGGTTGGATTCGGGTGGTGTAGAGGGGGTTTTGCAGAGGATTAATGCACCAGGTTTGCAGCCCTGGGGATTTTGGTTCCAGTTCAGGCTCTCTCTGGTTGGGAAGGCAAATAAGTATGGTGGCCTCATTATTCCTCATTACAAAAATCGACCACATGGTCTGGTAGGGTTGGCAGCCCTTTTGCTAGATAAATCCAGGACTAGAATAATACGGGTTACTGCAAGCGAGACTTGAGGTGTGTTGGCAGGGAGGGAAAGTTTGCACAAAGGCTGGCTGTACCGAGGCCAGTGTTAACAGTCTCTACTTCCATTTGCTCTGAGTTCACTCATATATTTGCCATCAAACCTATTTTAACGTCTTAAAAGAAAAAAAAAAAAAAAGGAGGGCAAGGTAAAAGAGACACAGCTTTTGAACTGTAAAACATATAACAGACTTTACTCCCGACGAGTTTTATTGCTGTTCAGCTAAATCCCTCAAGTCTAAATTAGCTGAATTAGAAAAGATGTAAAACTAATCAGAATAGTGCTGTTTAGACACTCCTTTCTCTGAAGTATAGGAACTTGTATCTTCTGGTAGAATCATTACATGTGTTATCAGTTATAAGTAACCTTCTATGAAGGGCTTGTAAACGAAGAATTTTGCATTTCTGGAAAGAATATATAGTAACAACTTTTTTTTTTCATTTTCCCAATTAAGCAATTTCAACATTTCCGTCTCAGCAAGTTGCTTTTATGAAAAGCTCCCAGGATTTCATACATGCATTTTGCAACACAGTTTGCTACAAGCTGGATCTGAACAAATTAGGGTGGATGTATGTACACAGGTATCCCCCCCTCTGCTTCTCCAGAGAGTTTGAAATGAGCCAAATATTCAGCTGATGTAAATCAGTGTTGTTCTAGATACTTTTAGACCTGATATACTGTATAAAAACAACACTCAGCCTTCCACAACTGACTCCATCACTGCCTGGCTGAAGCTGTAATTAAGGTCTGTGTTGCTCAGGAGTCAGTACCCAGCAGCCTCAGAGGATTAATTAGTTCTGATATTTATTTCTTTTGATACAAAACCCAGATGTGTGCAGTTAAGCCAAAAACCATAGGGAGAGCCATCCTGCTTTTTTTTCCAGTGGATAGAGGAAAAGCAGTGTTGCCCACCCAGAATTAAAGAACAGAAGCAAATAATTATCATCATGGAACAATTTGGCAGTGGGGTGGTGTCATAATCTGTTAAGCCACTTTACCTGGCTGCTTATGAAATAATTCAGCTAACTTCAACTCTTTTTTGATTTTTTTGGTCACTGAGTATTGTAAATATATAGAAAGAGAAGTGTGTTGATTTATTTGTCTGAAGACTGGGAAGAAAAATGTGGAGGGAATGCTCTTGCTCTCTATGGTTATAGAAATAAATCAGTATTTCACTTTAAGTTGTATGTTCCTCAATGTGTTATAAAAATACCTGTCCATTCAGTAAAGGGCTTACCTTAAAATTATTAATAATACTGGAAACTAGATGGTGGAAATGCTCTAAATTGTAGGCAAGTTGAGTTCCACTCTTGGCTCCCAGTCTGGAAAGGGCATCTCCAGCAGGAAAATGTAGTTCAGGTCTTATGCTTAGGAAGATGTAGGGTTCAGGGTGGTTTTGATGTTGAGATTTGGGCTTTGGGCACCCTTCTGGCAGTACTGTCTCTGAAAATTCATCAACTTGAACCAGGATCAGATGAATTCACTTGAAACAGATTCATTTCATATCTATTTGTGCATGATTTTTTGTTCAGCCTTTTCTTTCAATGGGAAAGAGATCCACTCTGATCCCTTTTTTCTGATCCCACTCTGAATTTCAGATAGAATTCTGAGTTTTTCACGATAAAAATAAAAGCAAAAAAGAATAATTTCCAACCTTCAACCCAAACCTGATTTTTGATGTGTATTATTACCAGCCCGTACTTCTGATTTTCCAGTGATAAAATATAAAAAGTAGGTCTACAGGAGCAGGGGTCACACAAAAACAAGAATTAAAAGAAATAAGGAAAGATCACAGCATTATGAAGTTTCTCCCGTTTTCCAGTTTGCAAGAAATCTCTGAACATTTTCAAAATAACATGAAAATTCAAATACTTTTTCTAATATTTTCTGTCAACACATTCTGGTTTTGTACCTGGCTACTGATACAGATCAATGAGGCTCCCACTGATTTCACTGACTTTGGATGAAATCTCTGGGAAAGACTTATGCCAATGATCAGTGATAAAAGACTGGAAAGCCCATTCCTGGTCCCTATTGCAGGCAGCCAGGATTTTATACTGGAGGTATGCTACATTTTCCCCCTCTGAATAATTCCTGTAGAGCTTTGCAAAGATTGTTTTTTCCTCTCTTTCTCACTGATTGCATCAGTTTATTCTGCAGTATCTTCATGTGTTTTGGTTTAGAAGGAATTAAAAAAACAAACTAAAATAACATTACTAGAAAACTGTAGATCTTTTTTTTTTTTTTGTGTTGCTGCAATTTGTTTTTCAGGTAGACTGTCAAAGGCAGACTTCTGCATAGTTTCCTGGAGCATTTCTTCACTCCTTTGCAGCTCGTTAAACTTCGTGTTGGGTTTTTTTTGTTTACGTTGGGTTTTTTTTCATCCCATCTATGGGGCATCTCACAGGTCTCCACAGCTCCAAATGTCAGCTGAAAAAACAAGCACTTGCTTTTTAGCTCCTCCAGTTGATGCAAGACACATCAGGAGGGGGGGAAAAAAGCAAACCCACTTGGTATTTGGAGTAAAGAACAACTGCTACTGGTAGGTGTCCTGGTCCTCCTCCCTTACCAGGTTCTGGAGAACATCAACCAGACTGACCTCAGCAAATGGGTACAATGTCCCTCTCTGCTCTCTCCAGATCTCTGCTATGCTTAATACTGTCAGAAAAGTCTCCAGCAAACATTTGTAATTGCAGGGAGAAAGAACACTGCTGTCTTTATTTTTTCTAGCTTGACATCTATCAAATTTAGTTTAAGTGTTCCCCTGGGTCAGTCGAGTTGCTGAGCTATAAACTAAAAATAATTAAAATAAAATATTAAAAAACCCTCAAGTCTTGCTGGCCAGGAGCGTAGCGTTAGGAGTTAACAGCTCTCAATCATGTTTTTGAAAGTGTTGGAACAGCTGAAACAAGACAGGCAGGCTTAGTACAACATAAAAATGTAATTCTTTGATATTTTGATGCTACAGGCTTGATTCTTGCACTTCAGGACAAAACTGATTTCCAGGGTGGGTGTTCAGAACCTTGATGCCTTTTTTTATTATTTTAATTTCTTTTTTCCTTTAATCCTACAGCTACAGATTTTATATATTTAGTGAAAAAGGAAGACAGGGGGAAGGTAGAGGGAGTCTTTCTGATTCATATCTCAGATAATTAAAACCTCACCCTGACAATCCTCATCAGGCAGGAGACAAGTTGCTTTTTTAATACTCTAAAAGATGACTTTGCCAATTTATTGACCCCAGCTGATGTATCTGCTATCACCAAAATTGGAAATTCTAGTTACAATGACTTAAATTTTGGCTTAAACCCGACCAGACAGACAGCGTGTTCCCAGACTGGTCACATTCATAAATGTCATAAAAAACATACTTGTTCTATGACATGCATGAAATAAAATTCTCGAACAAGACGTCTCTAACCAGAAAGGCATGAAGCAAAAATCTTGAACCACGTGACTGGGAATGAAGGCTGCTAAAAATGGTATTTTGACATTGGGGGACTGCTGGAGTAAAGCTTCTCCAGGCACAGCTTTAACATGTATTTTATTATTTGTATTATTCTTATAGGCATAGAAACCATGTGAGGTAAGACAAAAAAAAAAAAAATCAGTCAAAACATGGTTCCAAATTTTTGTGTAAGCTGTTCCAGTGTAAATTTAAAGAGAAAAAAAAAGCAAGGATCATGTTCAGGGGATCTGAGCAGAATAAGTCATAAAGAGGTTTATAATGTGCAAGTGAAGAATTAACCTGGTTTGTCTGCACATAATGCTTTTGCTTCTCATGAGATTTCTTTTGAACTTTAATTAGAGATTCATTTGTACAGCCAGTGAAAAAATATCCAAGTTCATCTTCTCTTATTCACTCTAAGCATGTTATTAAAAAATACTCTTTTCTGCAAAACAGCATTTTTTACAAAAAGTTGCTATTACCAACACTTTTAGTTTTCTTTTTTAAAATTAGTGACTTCGTATTTCTGCAAACACTGCTAAGTATAACAGGATTCTCTATTTGAAGATGGTGAAGCCATAAAGCTGAGAGCTCTGCCTGCCTTTAGCCTCCAAAATTAGAAAATCCATCTTTTCAAGCCCTAGAAAATAGGAATAATTTTATTGTTTTTAATACCTGCTCTTAATCAAAACCAGACACAAAAGCATTACCCTGTTCCTGTCAAAACTGCTGAATAACACCTTCCAAAGTTTGAAAGTGGGTCTGTATCTCACCTCCAAAATGACTCTGATACAAATTGCCTCCCTGCAAGGTGGGGCCAAGCTCCCTTCCAACAGGGGTGCCCTGGAATCAAGGGAGCTCTGCCCATGGGTGGTTTGGTCCAAAGCTGGTCGAGGATTTGGGAATGAAATGTGCTCCAGCTAGAGGTGGTTGGGAAGTTTCCAAAGTACAAAATCCCCAAACCAAAACAATTTAAAAATGGGGGAACAAAGAGCTGCCCCTCTCCAACTCCAACAGTCCTGGAGGAAAGAGTTTGGGGGGTCTGGCTCAACGCAATTCTTTCCTTTCTCCCTGAAAATGGCAAAAGAATTTTTTCAGAATAAAATTACAAAGTGAAGTAGAACCAGAGAGAGCAACTTTGCTTAGGCTGATCTCTTGAACAGTTCCTGGAGGTTTTTAAACTTTCATTTTTTTCGCCCATTTCTGTGGCCATGTGTTGGTTGTACTTATTGCCATGAATTGCTAAAAGGCTGTAAAATCATATTGATAAAAAATAACTGGTTCAGCAGCTACTATGTGATTAAGCAGCTGGTACCTGCAGGAAATTTTCTTCTTTAGTAGAAAATGGATTCTTTTATAATTCACTTTTTCAGAGAAGTTTCCTGCTCTTTGGGTTGACTCCTCAAAAAGCCAAGCATCACGAACCCAAAATATTTTAAAGAGTTTTAGACAAAATGAGAAAGAAGAAACAATTCTTCCTTAGAATGTGTAGGAGCTGCCTTGAGAATGGCTTTCCTGAGTTAGTTACTTTCCAGTAAGGTAAAGTGACTTTAAAATAGTGCCAGAGGGTGTTTTGAAGGAGCAGATGCTGTTGTTCACCTTTTTTATAGGTGTAATGAGAAGTTTATAGTTCACTCACAACACTCTTTCTTTGAAACAAGGAATTATGACCTGGCTGTCGTTTGCCACTAATTTCAGTGAGATGTTTTCTGTCCTCTGGGACTTGGTCTTCCAGTTTTTGAAGGAGAAGGAAAAGCAGGATGAAGTGAACGGGCACGTGGTAAAATCAGACTTGCTCTGAGTCCGACTCTCCTGATACCCAGGGGAATCTCTCATTTTTGTACCAGATCTGGGTTTTTTTTTGTCTTGGGGAGATTGAATGTGTTTCCTACGGTCATGATCTATGTCAGGCAGTAAAGATGTGTGAGCTAAAGCTGACATGAGGTTGGTCCTGCAAGGTGGGAGGGTGGAGACCTTCAGTCAAGGTGGGACATAGACAACTGGGATTGCACAAATCACAAAGACCATCTAGAAAAAGATATAATATCCCCAGGGCTGCTCCCCTATTTACTCACTCTAGGTCTGGAGTGACTTCAACCCTTGGGTTACTCCACAGGGTTTTACACACTTCTTGATCCCAGGGGAGCACCTGACCCTTGATGGATGCTGTCACCAACATTATGGTTTTCTCCCTCTTTGGATCCAACAATTTGGGAAGGGAAGAATAGGGAGTTGCTATTCCTCTGCCTTTGCATGCAAAAAGGGAGGCAGATACGAAGGTCTCCTTTCCTTTCACCCTCTTACTCCTTCTCCCCCTGTCACCTCCACCCCAGTTCTTGCCTTAGCCTAGAGAGGGGAGAAAACAGAAAGAAAGAGAGAAATATGCTGCCTGGATTGGAAAAGTCATCTTTTCCCAGGAGCAGTGTAATAATGTTAATGGAAGGGAGAACGGGAAAGAGGAAATGTTTCGCTAACGTGGAGAATTTCTGGCCTGGGTTCTTTCTGAGGCCTGTTTGTCAGGGGGAAAAGGAAATTGGTGGCTGGATGAAATATGAGCTGATGCAGCTGCAATGCCTTTAAATACAAGCTTTTTTAGGCACACTGGTGCTTCAGTTTGGGGATATAAGCAGATGCTGAAATGCCTTTCCCTACTTCACATGGGGCCTTTGCGTGCTGTGGTTTTAAGACCAGTGTTCAGGTGATAAAAAAAAAAAAAAAAAAAAAAAAAAAAAAAAAGCTTATTCTTTTCAATTGAAAAGAACTGAGACACCCCCTCCTCTCTTCTGAAAACATATCCTCAGTGGTGTTGCTATCCATAACATGGCAGCCCCAAGCATAAGGTAATTAGCAGAGCTTATCAGCCAGAATTAACGAGCAACTTTCTACCTTGGGGTGAAACTTGGGTGGAGGTTTAGGGCTGCTCTGATCTGAAAGGGTTTGAACTGAAAAGGTTTGAACTCTCTCTCGTGCAATTGCTTTCCAGGTTCTTGGAGCCTGATTCCTATTTACACGAAGTTTCCCCAGCATAAAGGGGCCTTCAAGTGGGCATGCAGTGAAGGAATATTTCAAGGCAAAGAGCATGCAGAGCTGCCCTCCTTGCACCTTCCTTGGAACAAGCCCCTCACTGTTTTCTTACGAGGGTGAAATGCCAGATGTAGCTCTACTCCGAGGTGAAGGAGAAAGGCTCTGGCTCTTAGTGCTATTGCAGCCCCTTTGCACTGTGCTGGTATGCCTAAAGGATCTAAAAATTACTTACGAGTCTTTTTCTGGATCTGTTTGGTTTTTGTTTTTTTTCTATTCTTGCTTTCTGACTCTTTCTGAGTTGCTGGAAAGACAAAAACTCACCTCGGGCTGGTAGTCCAAAGTGGAAGCTGTGCTGACGCGCTCTGGAGATTGAAATATAAATAGCAAATAAATGATTAAAAATAGTTTGTCTCCTTGAATGATTGCTTTAAAACCTAAGGATTATTCCTGGATTTCGAGACCTCCTTGGCTCAGTCCTGGCTGGGACCTTTCATTTATTTTTAAATGCCAGCCTGTGTTCCTCACTCCCAAGGAAATTAAGGCAAATTAAACACCCCACAAAGTCTGGCTTTTTGTCCAAAGACAGTCACACAGTTTTCTGTGACAATATTTATGAGCTAAGATTCTCATCCAGTGCACCAAAGATCCTGAAGAAAATGTTTCTTACTATATATACCTGCTCTTCTGCCAAGCAAAGATCTCTCAGACCATGGCATCATCTCCCAAAAGATGTATTGGAAACCTGGTTTGGCCTGTTCAGTGTGGCTGTACTGATTAATGTAGCCAGTTGTCATTTTTAGACCATTTTAGCAGAAATGGTCTTCTTTAACCTACAGTCCTTTTTCACAAACTCTTGCCTGGGTATACTTTCTTTCTTTGAATATTTTTATAATTTCTATTGAAAAGTTTTGCTGGGGCTTGCCTAGCAGAAATGTTTCAATATTTCCTTTTAATTCAATAACCATTTCAGAAAGAAAATGAATCTGTTTCAAAGCATTACGATTTTTTAAAGGATCTGTTTTGACCTCAGAATATTGAAACTCAGAGTAATTGCAAACACAGGTTTTCAACAATCAAGTTTATTTTCTCTGCAGAAAACCTCACCCATATGCCTGCAGGGAATAGCTGCATTTGCCAAATCCAACTTTTGGTGCACAGAAGAAGTGGGATGTATAAATAGAAAGTGTAAGCTTTTGGATATACAAAATGGGTTTGTAATTTAAGGCCTCCCAGCCGGTGGCAACAATTGTCCATGTCTTGTGGGGTGTCAGTTTTCCCTCTTTTCTTTATTTGACTCAGCAAGCCACCTTCTGCAATCACAGTTGAAAGCCTTGGCTTATGCCTCTGTCTCCTATCTCGCATCAAGTCACTGCTGTCCCAGGGAGCTGCAGGATACTATTCATTTATCTGGTCTGCAATCTCTAGGCTTTCAGTGGGATATTGAGAAAAACCAAAAAGAAAAAAAAAAGGAAAAAAAAAAAGGAGAAAGAAAAAGAAAAAAATATAAAAAGAAAAAAAGGATGAAAAGGAAAAAAAGAGGAAAACAATAAAAGGGAAAAAAGAAAGAGAAGAAGAAAAAAAGGAGGAAAAAAAGGAGAAAAAAGGAAAAAAATAAAAAGGGAAAAAAAAGCGAGAAGAAAAAGAAAAAAAGAAAATATAAAAAAAAAAAGATGAAAAGGAAAAAAAAAGAATAAAAAGGGGAAAAAAAGGAGAAAAAAAGAGAAAAAGAAATAAAAAGGAAACAGAAAAAGAAAAGAAGCGAGAAGAAAAAGAGAAAAGAGAAAAAGAAAAAAAGGAAAAGGAGAAAAAGAAAAAAGGAAAAGAAAAAGGGAAGAAAAAAAGGAAAAGAAAAAGGAAGAGGAAATAAAGAAGAAAAAAGAAAAGAAAAAAAGAAAAGGAAAACTAAAAGAAAAAAAGAGAAAAAAAAGAAAAAGCTTCCTAAATGATATACCAAATTACACATTATTTCACTCAACAAACAAAACCTCTTTTGTGGTTAGCAGAATGAAGCATGTACATCATAATTTTGACAGTGAGTCCTGAGGTTGAACTGGCTCTTTAAACAATTTCCCTGTGTCCGCCTTGCTGTTCCAGTTCAACGCGAGCATATGGCAAACACAGAAACTCTACTTACTGATGCCAGGGCATGACCAAAATCTATAATAATGTTGTTTATTTTCACCAGCTCTGCAAGAAAGAATGTTGCCTCATGCACTTAAACGACCTCAGAAGAGTCACACTTTTGCTTCGTCAATAATTTACTCAAACCGCGCATTGTCCCTCAGAAACGTAAAGATTTTTGCACTTACTGTGTCAAACTCCTTTAGACAGAGTCTCCCTTGTCTCCTGGAGAAAAACTAAGGAAATTCTCTCCATGACGTTGGGGAGAGGAGAGGGAGGCAGGAGGCAAGTGTAGCTTTTGGAGCAGGCTTGGCTTACGCTCTTTTTTTTTTGTTGTTGTTTCTGATAAAAATCATAATTTTTCAAAGTCTTTTGCAGACAGAGCTCTGCCAACTTCCTTCTCCCACTAGATGGGCTGTTCTTGAGAGCTGCCAGGAAAGGACATATTTTAGTATATTTTGCATGGTCTGGCAGGCAAGGGTTGGGAGGCTGAGGTGGTTGGCCACTCCTCTGCAGAAGATTGTGATGTCCAGTGTGCTTGAAGGGGGGTTTCCTCCATCCTTTTGTCAGTCATTAAAGCTGCCCTAAGGATGTGGAGCCATGGGATAGTCCAGGATTTGAGATGCTTGGGGAATAAGCAAGTGCAGCGAGCTGCCTGCAGAAATTCCAGAAAAAAAACATCCTTTTCCACAACCAAAATCAGCATGTCAACAGGAGGATTCATTTCACTCTGGTCTGCAACACTGGAAGAAAAAGAGAGGCTGAGCCTGAAGAGATAGGATCTCTTAAATAAAGATATGTGTTGAGGGAACAGGAGTTAGGGGATTCAAGTGACATTGCAGTCATTCATGTAATAACTTGGATAAATTTTCAGTAACAGCAATCAGAAAGAATAATGCTGCAAAGGTTCAGGACATGCTGTGTAAATGGATCTGCATCAAGTAGTTTCCCAGCTGCCTGGAAAACACATAGTCATGGATTTCAAGCAGCAAAGAGCCTTAAAACTGCAAGAAGCTGAGTTGCATTGACTCCCATTCCAGGCAAGGAAAATCAAGACTTTGCATCTCAGGGCACATTGCTTAAAACCAAGCTCACCTCTACTGGAGATGATGTTTGTACAAGGTTGAAGCAGGATAACCTGTTGGTGGAATCATAAATGTTTATTTGTGGAAGGAGAGAAGGTCACTAATTTACAGTTCCTCCTTTTTATGGTTTCTAATTCAGAGTTTTCTCTCCTGTTTCTCAGTCAGCAGAGCTGCATAGTATTCACACACAAAAAAACCCTGATAAAAATTTGAGAAACCAATAAACTCAGTACCCAAATAGAAATGAGATATTTTTACAGCAGTTAAAACTCAATTACAGCTAAGTCACGTGTTCTTTCTGCTCAATAGCTCATAAAATGGGCAATGAACTCACCAGGTTCTCAAGAATTGGATGCATGAGAGAAAGCCCCACCAGGAGATGGCCAGAATCCCACCTGCAGGGGCTTTGGGATTTACTAACTGGGATTCAGCCTGAGCATGGATTGTCTCTGGGTGGAGACAGAGCTGCACCAGGCTAATAAACCCAGCTGGAGCCCATCTACCTCTGCAGAGAGTGAACTCAGGGTTTTCTGTGCACATGCTGAATTTTTGATGTTCAAGAGTTGATCTGCGTGTCCCTTTTGACCTAGGACAAGGTGGATGCTACAAGAGCACAGCCAGCCCCAGGCAACCCGAGGGTTCAGCCTCCAGCAGTTCCACACATTACAAAAAAAGCTGAAGAACTGGCAAACAGAAGATATTTACCTTAACCAGGTAAATAATATAGATAAAAAATAATAAAGATATTTGCCTTAACCAGGGGCAGCCGTCGTGTTCAAAAGCAACTTCCAAGACCAAGGAAGTCACTGCAAGTTGCTCATTTCAAAAAGCTTTGGATCCCATTGGCACATCCCATAACCAAAAAGGCCAGTGAACAGATTTTGCTGGAGCCACTGAAGAGGGGGGGGTGGATCCAGGTCACTCAATTCTGCTCATCTTGGAGCAAACCCAAACATGGAGATTCCAACCCCCCATCCCCCAGTGTATTGCTCAAGACTTAGTTTTGATTTCTCCATGTGATATGTTCCTGGCTGGGACAGGGCCACTACTAATAACAAAAATGCAGGCATCAGCATGGATCATGGCCTTTCTTTTCCTTTGTTTTTTTGGTTTTTGTTGGTTTTTTTTTTATTTCCTTCTTAATTCTGAATACACATAATTCAAAGCATAAAGTCTCATCACTATCTGGAGGTGCACACATTTATTTATGTCAGGTTCTCTGTTCTTTTACCTCAGGCCTCTCACAAATGGTCTGTTCCCAGATTAGTAGTCAGGTCAGGTAAGACTTAACTCTTACACTGTTTAAATTTTTGTCTTGGAAATCCAAGGGTTTGCAGCAAAGGGATGTTTCTAGCAATTCTAAAAGTCCACATTTGAAAGCTAAACCACACTGCATTCACTTGGGCTTAAGATTTGTTCCTCTGTTGACAATTTACTCTTTCAACTTGTAACCTAAGAGTGTTCTTTCACCTCTCTGTGTGACTCCCAAGTTGAATGAAGATTTCTCCTCTGCTAAGACAGCCCCAGTTCTCACAGCAAAGTATTGCCAAAGGATAGGGGATAAAGAAGGATCTGATTGATCTTGTAATAAAATATGTAAGTGAAGAAATACCACTGAAATCACCAGACTCAGGAGAAATGCCTCAGAGAAATGTTTCTCTGTCACTGTGGTTATGCAGATAAACCTACAGCCACATTTACTCTTTCCATGGAGGTCAGCTAAATGATTCCCAACCTCTAGTTTCACATGGCTTTGCAGCTTCTTGGTTCCAGCTCTGAGAAGAACCAGAGGTGCTGAAATACAGAAAGATAGGATATCCTTTTTGTGTCACTTTTCCTACTGGAAATAAGGAAATAATGGAAATCTTGTAAAGAGTCCAGTTCTCATGAGACTTTCAGCTTCTTTATTCAGAACAAATGATCCTGGCTAGGTCAGATAAGGTCACTTTGGCTATTCACCCATTGTAAAGTAAGTTATCAAAAGTCTTCAGGCTTGCCCATCATTAACAAAGGTTGAAAAATTCATCCTTTTTCTCTTGACAGGGTTAAGAAAACAGTGTTAAAATGTATTTCAGGATCCAAGAGATGCACAGTTCAGTGCCAAATCATTCTAATAAGACAATTAAGTTTCTCTCCAGCTTTTCTACCTCCACATGCATTGCTGCAGAGGCTGAGGAAGTTACAGAGAAAATTCTTTGGGTGCAGGTCCGTTTGTTAGGATATCCCGAAATCTTTAGCACCTTTTTTTCTGATCTGATTTTCCTTCCTTATTTGTTTTTTCTTGCAGCTGAACCAGGCAGCACACTTTGGGGCAGTGCTTCATCTGCATGAAGCCACGACCTCCCAGCCTTGCTGGCGAGCAATCCTACTGCTGGGGGAGAAAAATCTCTGCTTGAGGCAAGATAATTCACCAGGCTCCTCTCACACCTTTCCAGACAGCTCCTCCTGTCTCTTTAGCTGTATGTTACACCAGGCTGAGCTCCTGCACCAATCTTCTTTTTCTTATACCTTGTCTTATGGCAGAGGAGGATGAGAAGGACAGTGGGAGGGAACTGGGCTCCTCCAGCACTGCCTATAGCAGAGGCCCAGGGAAATACCAGTTGAAGATTTGTTGCATCATTTGGTGATTTTTCACTGCTCTACTGTACCTCTTGACTCAGAAACTCTTTTGTTTATTGTATGCCCTTCTAATCCTGGCACTGTCAAAGCCCAGTCCATTAAGCCAGAATTATGATGATTTATTAGCTGTGCATGGCTAACACAGTGTTATGACAGTTGGGATGAGATTAGGTTGCAGGTCAATCTGCTCCTTAGACTGGAACGTTTTCAGGTCTTTTTGGATCTAAGGCTTGAGTTTTAGACTGAGAAGGTCCCAGAGGAGAAAGGAAGGGAGGAATGCAGTGCTTCTCCATCCTATACTTCTGACACCTCTGATAAATGGCAAGAGAAACCTACTTGTTAGAAAGCGGAGGTGGAAAAAAAATAGGGATTTGATGAAGGTAGAGGAACAGTGCTCCTTCTCTCAAAACCAGAAGCTCCCAGACCAAGAGAAAACACACTCATATTTTCCAGTCCATGCCTTATTTCAGACATAATTTATGAGATCAAAACACCTTGGTGATCAAGAGTAGGTACTTCTTGATGTTTCTCATTTTTTTCCCCACTTCATTGAAACCAGTTGGGTAGACCTTCAGTCAGGCTCTTTTTACACACCAGAAATCCCAGCTATATGTATCTGGCTCTAAATAAGAACAAAAATGTTCTCTGGTTAGCCAACTTCTAATCACCTTCTTTTATTTTGCCAAGCAATTATCTCTTTGTTTGTCCAAGGGAATATCTAATAGCTCCCTGTTCACAGAAGGCCACCGACCTCTGAACGAACCAAAAATAGCCCATCCAGTAATTCCAACAACATGCTGAATATCTGATCTGCTGGGGGTTTAGAACCCAGGCATGACATCACTTCATGTGGGGACAAAGCAGGACAAAGTATTGACCCTTTCCCAACAGGGGAATCAAGTGTTTGCTGGGTGGGAGGGCCGTGGGCTGATGGTTCTCCCCCATCCATCAGTCATTCAGCTCGGCTGTCGTTCAACGCTCACATCCAGTAAATTGTTTCAATCAAGTTGTGGTTGGGAGAAGTATGCTCCATATAATTCACTGCAGCCTCCTGCCTGCGGACTCCACTGTTTATAGCATGGCCATAATTGCTTTTTTTTTTTTTTTTAATCCCTCTCTTATTCGTTTTTTTTTCCTCAACTGAGTTCGTTTAGAAACACAATATAAGTTAATGATAAAATCCTTCACTAAACCACTGATAGCTAAGTGTTGCCTGACTGGGGCAGACAAATAGCCCATTTAGTCTGGAATCCTTTATGCTTCTATAAGGCCTATAATATGTCTAAATTGTGCAATAATATAGCACAGAGATAAATTATTTCATGGCAAAAGCTTACATATTAAACCCTTCCAAAGTGCAACAGAGTGTAGCAGGCAAGATTATTAAAATAACTGGGTTCTCTTCCAAGCTCTAAAGCTGAATTTCTGTGTAACCAGCACTAGTTATTCAGCCTCAGCGAGCCTCAGTTCCTTCCTCCTCTTCTATCTGTCATCTCAATGGCACTGCTTTGCTTCCTGCCTGGGAAGAATAAGCTACAACCTTATTCTTAGCCTATATTTTTATTCTCACCTAAATAACGAGGCTTTGATGTCAATAATGATTTCAGATGGTCTTGTAATAATTAATTAAAAATAGTTTGAGTGATACTTGGTCTTCCACATGACCTAAATCCTTCTGCCTAATCTTTCAAATCTACCTGCCTTGGTTATATCCCAAGGCTGAAGATTAACTATTAATGCGTGGTATTTTTTCCACAGATTTTAAAGCATTTCCCTTAAAGGCAGAGATATTTTTTTCCTTCTCTATTTTTTTTTTTTTTTTTTAAAAAAAAGCAGTCTCATTAGTACCAGGTGATTCATTTAGAGCACAATTACACAGGGAATTCAGCTAATTGATTGGATAACCCTAGATTCATTTGTAAAAACACAATTCTCAAACCTGAAGTGCTTGGACTTAGTGGTAGTCATGTACCGAGAAGTTTACTTTAAAAGCAAACGTTAAGGTTAATGGGATCCATATGATATAAATTCCTAATAACTTTACCATGGGTGGGCTTATCGAACTGCTTATCATAACAGAAGTCGGAGCATTTCAAAGGATCTTTCTTCTGAGACTTTCTGAAGACTTTTCTTTCACCCCAGATCTAGAGAAAATCCCACTAACTCTCCATTGAGAAAATATTTGAGCTCCCTCTCATGCCATGATTCAAAGGGCTTCTTTTCAAAATGCATATTCTTAACCCTTTGCCAGCTGGAGAAATTTTTGTTGTAAAAGGGTGGGATTTTTTTTGTAGGGGGAAGATCTCTGAGCAGGAATGCCAGTGGTGTTGCTGGAGGTCCAGGAGGTCACATTTTTATATAAAAGTGTCTGGGAGTCTTGGACTAAAGATTTTACACTTGCCTGTAAACTAAAAAAAAACAAAAAACTCTAGGGTAATCTGGGCTCACTCAAACCCAGGGAGGTCAAAGCACATCGTCCAGCTGACCTCTGTGGGTTTTGAATCAGATCCATAGAGAGATTCCAACCACTATTTCTAATTCCAATTAATTTGGAATAAATGAGAACAAACATTCACTGAAGAGGCACTGGAATATTTAGTGACCAAAAGAGTGAGGTCACCTGCAGACTTTGAAGACAAAATCTGGTGTGCAGAACTAAGTAGTCTTAGAAATGAGCAGAGAAGCTGCTGCTACAGTTACCAACTTTTGTTAAATTGTTGATTTTTTTAAAGAAAATTAAAACCATATTACATGTGCCAGAAAACGTTTTACTGGAAACTTAAATCTGCTCTCGTCTTCCTGAATTATACCAATGTTTCATGTATGGTTTTTCCTCCAATATAACTTTTTTTAAATATAGAAAACTACAGAAATAATTTTAAAGAGCTCAACACAGCAGTAGAGTTTTATTTCAATATGCTTGTACGTGCATTTAAAAAGAAACCCAGTATCCTGATAATTTCTGGGAAAGAACAAGCTGCCAGCATCACGGCTGGTAGCAGAATTGCCATGACATTCATTGAAGACAGCACGATAATGTCATTATATTTTCAATATTTAATTAAAACAAACCCCCTGTCACTCAGCAGAGGAGGGGGACAGTGTTATAAAACATAATCATATGGGTAAGGTTCCTGCTGGGATAGCTGCATGGGCTGAAAAAAGAGAAAAGATTAAAACCTCTCACTGTAGCCATACTTGGCATTGACCTAAGGGGGCATTAAAGTGATCTACAAATATGTGAAAAAGAGCAATCAAAGGCAATTCTTTAAGTTGACAAGAATAAAGGCAGAGAGAGAGAATTAGAATGATCCAGGGTGAAGGAAAAAAAAAATAAAAATGTTTCAAGAAGGAACTTCAGAGAAAGAGCCACTTGCTTGCCAGAGGGTTCCCAGTGGCACACACTGCTGTCAGCATTCATGATAGGTCAGATCAGACACAAATCCCATGGAAGATTTTGGCACAATCTAACCCTAAGGCCTGGGATTCTTTAACAAAAAGAAAAAAATAATGAATGAATGAATTAAAAAAAAAAAGTTGAACGCTACTTTGAGCGGAAAATGTAAAATTGAAATTAAAAGCATAATTCTGAACTAAGCAACCTGTAAAAGTTTCTAGTTATCACCATCATGCCTGTCTGCAATGTTTGGCCATGTCCTCAAAATTTGTACAGTGGGCTATTTTTATTTTTTTTAAGTCCTTAATCATTTGACCTACACAACCGTTGTCTGAAATGGCTCAGTTTCACTGCTGTAAATGCTACCTGTCCTCAATATTATTCCACTGCTGTAAAGGAGGAGTATTTGGGATCTCTGTATCCCGTTACAGCATGAGGAATAACAGTCTGGCACATTAGGAGCTGCACCAGGTGATGAGAAGCTGGTGCAGGAGTCTGGCATGTTGATGGACTGAGTTTCCGAACATTAACTAATCCAGAAGGGAAGTCAACACTGGAAAATCTTGTTCTTGACTGTGAACACTTCATAACACTATCAATTACTAAGCTACAGACACTGGTCTCTTCAGAGGAGAAGGCCAGGTTGGGAACAGCTTGGAGGTGGGCATGTCATGGGAAAAGATTTAGGTTTTCTGGCAGGGAAGAGTGGAAGATGCCTGGAGGTTGCTTGTCAGCACTTTGCCTGGCCCAGACCAGGCGTGTTAAATCATGGGATGCAAACCCCCACGTGGCAATGCAGGGATGAGAAAACAAAAAACCAGGTGCTCTACAGTCCTGTCCTTCAGATGGACACCAGGTTTCACCTCTCTTTCTGGGGGATGAGGAGAAGCTGTTGAACCCCACCATCCAGATGACTTTTCGAAAAAAAAGAAAAAAAAAAACGAAAACAGAAAGTATGTATGGATTGCCAAAGTCTCAGAGACTGAGTTATCCATGAATGTCACCTCCAGGAGGCCTCAGAAGCAACCCAAAATGATGAGAAGATGCAAACACTCGTGGCTGGGCTGTAAGATTATCGTGTCAGAGGCTTAAGAGGCTTGAAAAAGCCAGGCTGGAGCGCCGGGGAAGAGAGAACAGTGTTTATTGAGCCATAAAAGAAACATTCTGTTTCATTGCTCAGCCAAGCTGCCCCACAGAAGCAAATCCCCGTGCCTTATAATAGGGGGTGTAATAAATACTAACAGTGTAAAGGGGTCTGTTGGAAAGAACCAGCAGGACCCTCTCGCCCTGCAATCAAGCCTCCTGTTAAATTAGCGTCTCGCTTGAGCTCGAGGCTTTATTGTCTGACCAGAGTGACCTCCTGGAGGTTTTTGAGGCAGACACCCGGTGGGGTTCACCTCCTGCACGGCTGCACTCTGGTTACCCTCTCTTGGGGACATCTCTCTGAGGCCAAGGGTTAGGTTTCCTTCCAAGGATTAAGTGGTAGGCTCATGTCAACAAGGTGGTGGTGGAGATACAGGCAGAGCAGGAAGGACTCGTGAGGCCAATGGAGAGAGATCCAACTATTTCAAGGCAGGAGATTAATCCTGATAATACTGAGTTGGGCCATTTTTTTTCCTCCGGTTGGGTCAAGTTCCCTTAGCAACCACAAAGCCTGCCATTAATAAGATTAAAAAAACTCAATCATAATTTCCAACCTCTGTGCCCTTTTCAGAGGCGAAAAGATAAATGGAATATAAAATGAAAGCCTCGCTTTTTTGGCCTTTGTAAACCTCTTCTTGCTTTTTTTCCCTCTCCTCCCCATAATTCCACGTTGCTGACCTTCTTCCAGTCGTAACAGTCTTGGGAGCACATGGAACATATGGACCTCATTGTCCTGGAGAGTGAGGAGGCCATGGGGACACCTTTCCTGTTGACCTTTCCCAACGCAGGCTGGGGTACATTACTGATGGCATCTGCACAGCTCTACCTGGGCTTTGCTGCAGCCACATTTCATCTCAAACCTTTGTCTGATATTACAATTATTATCACAAGTTGAGCTGCCTTCCAGCATTTCTTTGGAACAAAAAAAAAAAAAAAAAAAAGGGCCTTTTTGTCTAGCTGAATTTTTTGGCTAAAATTTCTAATCCTGCTAAGATGATTTAGTTACTGGATTCCGTGAGGAAGGAGTGGTGGAAAACCAAAAGAGGAAAAAAAAAAAAAGAATATATCTGAAGATGCTTTAATTTTCAGAAACCAGAAGTAACAGAAGAACACTTGGTAAAAACTGGGGAAGTGTTAGGTTTGGGGGTTGTGTCAGTAAACAAAAAGGTTTCCGTGGAAATTCAGCATTTTTCGGTTGCTTACAAAAAATCACTGGAGAACTACCACACTCCAACCACCTCTTTTTCATTTTCTACTGGTCATATAACACCAGGTTTCCATTTGCTGGAAATAAATGAGGAAGCCATGGGGTATCCCTGCTCTTTTTATTCACGCAAATAATCCCATTAAAATCCACAGGAGTTCTCGTATCCAGTGGGCAGGTTCTGACCCCAATTGTTTTAACAGTTCTTTTTATTCACACCCCATATGCTAGCTAAAAAATCTTACAGAGCTTGACAGAAGGCTTAAAATCATGAGTCTACCCAATGATGGAATTACTATCCTGTGTGTATCCTGCTGGGTTGACTTAGTTCAGGTGAAAAAGAGGAGAAAATAATACATAAAGAAAAAAAAATATGTCTTGAAGGTAAACAGATGGAAGAATTCTGGTGAGTCAGACTGGTAGCATCAAGTATTTCCTGAGAAATTGTCATCAACCCATATTTTCCTCTGTGCCTCAGTTTCCCCACCTTTAAAATGGGATTTATCAAACTTCCCTTTCCCTTTCCCCACCTTTAAAATGGGATTTATCAGACTTCCCTTTCTCAAAATGTTGTGCCCATGTAGTAAGTGGCACACTGCATCCGATCAGATGTAAAGAGAGAAAGCTGCATTTTTCTTCAGATAAATTGAAAACCAGTCCTTTTTGGTTAAAAGATTATCTTTTTTAGTTTTATAACCCTGCTGCTACTCAGAGTCCTTCCCTTAGCAACATGATGAATGATGCTTTATTCACTAATGCTGAAAATAAAGCAGAGGCAACAGATTCTGAGGACACACACACACACTCTGATGCTTCTCTTGAGTTTAAAGAAGAGTCAAAAAGAAATTTCTGAAATCATTCAGTTTTCATCAGATTTCTTCAAAGCTTCTAAAAACTTTGTCCTCACTGTAGCATACCCCATTGCCAAAAAGTTTTTTACTCTTCCCAAGCTGAATCCAGAAGGAAAAAATCATAAACCTCTTTTTTTTTTTTTTTTTCTTTTTTTCTACAGTATTTAGTTATATGATGCCAGTAGCATAAACAAAGCAAGGCAGCCCAGTCCAACAATCTTCTTCCTTATGTCCTAAACCTTCTCGTAGACAATCTAATAATTTTATTTTAGCTTTGAAAGAAACAAAAGTCACCTCTAAGTTCAGACTAAACATGAGAAATTGTAGCCAGAAAGGAAATTTTTTTTTGAGAAAGTTATGTGGGAAGATATAAAAACAGTGTGTTAGAATGGAATGACTCTTTCAACTGGAGTTTATTGTGTTTACAGTATTACTCAAGTTCTGAGGAAACTAAGAACCATCACAAATCTCACCAACATCCCATATTTTAGGGCTTGAGTTTTCTATGCTTTCTGCTGGTTTCAAGTCCAACAACAAAAAGTTCTTGATAGAAGAAGCAATAATGTGAAAACTCCTGTGACATACAGAGATCTATAACCTCCCTCTCGGGTAACTCAGTCTCCAAGTTCAGCAAGAAATTTCTTCCCCTCCCTCCCAACTTCTCCTACATCCCATAATAGCCACTGTGTTTCAAAAATAGGCCCCCACATCTGCAATATATTACGTGCATAATTTGCACTTAATTACCAGCCACATTGATTAAACCATTGCACAACAATTAAACCTAATTAAGCTTTGTTTTTTTTTACAGTGCCCTCACTCTTTAACCAAGTGTCTTCTCAGCTCTCGTTGAACTGGAGATGTTTAGCCCCAAGTGTGATCACCATTTCTTCCCAATTTCAAGTGAAGGCAAAACTGAGGATTAACAAATGTGTGTCAGGCTGCGACCCAGCCTCAGCCACTTTGCATTCCCAATTGTTTCCATGTGTCTGTCAGCAAATGTTCATCTCCATGCTATAAATAGATGACCAGGCTGCCCTCACCATGAAATCAGGCAAGTTCTGTAGCCCTTTTGGAGGCTTGGGGTTCCAGTTGTTGAAATTCAAAAGGTAGATTGAGTTTTGAGTCATAATTCGAGGCATTTTTTTTTTCCTCAAGCAGAAATTTGTTGCTGCTATCAAAAAGGATTTGAAATTTCACAGATCTGAGCTGGTGAGGCAGTTGGAGATGCCTTATAGGTGCACCAATACCAAGAATCTGGTAGGTTTATGTAGGGAGCTTTTTTTTTTTTTTTTTTTTTTTCCTAATTCAGGGTAATTCAGGTAGTTGTATGGTTTGGGCATTAGTATATTTGATTCTTTTTCTCTAGAGAAAGCAATGGCAAAATATTTGGTAACTTGGATGTGTGGTTCCTATGTCCTAACACTATGGGTAAAACCTTCAAGCTAATCTTCACATGAAATAAAATTCAATAGCACTTAATGAAGTGCAGTCTTACTAGCACTAGGTTAAGGAAAAAAGTATATTCAAGGAAAAGATAAAATACATTCTCTAACTGGTAGTTCATCACTGATCAAAGAAAACAATTCAGTAAATTATATACTGTAACAACACAGTGCTGTTTATGGGGTATTTTTATCTAAAATCTCCCAAATTCACTGCATATTTGAATTTCTCTCTGCTCCTCTGAATAATGTTTTCCTCGTATAGACTAAGTCAATTCTTATCTGAACTTCTATATCGTATTGTTCCCTCTGTTTTCCTAATATTTGTTTAATTAATTTATTTAATTTGCACACTGCTACTGAAAAAAAATAATTGTGTAAGCCTGAGTAATGTCATAAGATAAATACAAGATGGTGTTCAGAGATGCAGGCTTCACTCTTCATTCTTCTCTCAACTTGCATCTAATTGTGTCAGGTTGTCAATTCTTTTCAGGAATCACTACCTCATGCTTTCTTCTATTAAATTCCTTAAGCAATATTTAACTGTATTGTGGTTTGGGGGGTTTTTTGGGTTTTTGTTTTGTTTGTTTTAAAGTAGAAAGCTAGTTCTGCCACAATCAGTAAGTTTCATTTATGCAGATAAACACTTTCTGATTTTTTTAGTAGTGTATAATCAATTATTTTTAAAAATCTGCTTCATTGGCAGAAAAAAGCATTGCAGTACTTTGATTGCCACCAGATTCAAGGGGCAGTTGGAGTCTGTTGAAGAAATTCTTAGGACAATGCTTTTGGCAGATTTTACAAGGTGTCTTTAACTACATTATTTGACTAAAATGATATTCATCTCTTTCCCAGCTGATAGTATTACTTTGGTAACTTGCCCATCCATTCCAAAGGGAGAAAAGGAAACATATCTGTGAAATCTTTCAAATAATAGTTTCAAGCAAGAAATATTTTCCTTCAGGTCACTCAACCTGGTGACTGTGGAAACTGTAAGAAAACTGCACTAAGAGGGTTCAGTGTTCACAGACAACACCTCAAATGAATAGAAGTTATTTTAATTTTGCCCCTATTTTTTTTTTCTGTTTAATAAGTTAGAAATAATAAAAATAACAGCATGGTTTGAATCAGAAAAGTGGGGAAAACACAGAAAAATGTGGAAGTGGCTTTGCTGCCTGGGTGCCCTCCTTGTTGGCTCTTCGTTGGGTTTTATTTATTTTATTTTTGCTGCACAATTTCTTCTGTGTGAAAAGGTAGAGGACAAGGAACTGCTTTTATTCCTTGACTCTGGGTACCTCACATGCTGAAACAGGAAAAATAATTGGTCCAATTCAAATAGACATTTCCCAATATAACCCACATGCAAAATCTCCATCACCAGTGGCTCCAACTCCACTTCTGGGATGCTCAAACATGCAGTGTCTGGATCCTCCTGTGGGAGGATGGATCAAGGGGTGATTTCTACAGGTGGTTTTCAGCTCTGAAACAAATCCATGTCTGGGACAAAACCAGAATTAGGCTGTTGGGGTCCTTTTCTTCATGTCACCCTCCGAAGGTATAAAATCTGTGGACTCTGGGAGAGAGGAGCTTAAAAAATGTTGGAATGGTTTGTTTAATTAGGTGGCCTAGCAGTTCATTTCAGAAGCATTGCTGGCAAACCACCTCACCTTCTTCCAGGGCTGATGTTAAAATCTGTTTCCACATTTTCTTATGGGAGGGGGAAAAAAGGGGGGGGAAAAAAAAAAAAAGTTATCCTTCACCCTTTCCAGCAAGCCAGGAAAGCTTGAAACTGAAATGGTGGCTTTATGCCCAGACAGAAAGGAACTGAAATAAATATGAGCAGGGTGAAGAATTTTCTTTATTGAGAGCACCTGCTCCTGTTTTATATGTAGCATTGCTAAAAATTCTTTCATTACCTTGTGCTCAACTCAGTGGGAGTTCAGTGAAGCTTTTGGTGCTGATGACACCCAAAAGAGTCCCTTGGAGCTCTCCAAGGAAAGAGTTTCCCTGTACCCAGCCAAATGAATGTAACGTGGCCAAAAGTATCAAAACAACAGAGCTGCCTGTGATGCTCCCAAGGACAGTTTCAGGCTGAGGAGGGTGTCTGGCCCTGTTGAGTGTCAGATACAGGGCAGGGAAGTGAAAAACTTCACTGGAAAAAACCTCTGTTTGTGAAGTTTCACCCAAAATGTCACCTTCTGCTGCTTTTTTTTTTTTTTTTTTTGCAAGTAGCTGCACACCTCTTAGGTGTCTGAGGTACACCTGAAGGTCAGCAGACCTTTTTTGGCATGCTCAAACACCTTCTCAAGCAGTGTGCCAGAGGAGCTGGGTTATGAGCTTGTGTTGTGTTGGGCCAAGTTTTGATGTTTTGTTGTGCTGGGGTGAGGGGGAAGACAGAAGCAAGACGTGGTTTTTGCAGCAGGCAATAAATTCTCATTAATCAGGCTGGTGTAGCTGGAAGAGGAATGCATCAGGTCAGAGCTCTGGGTCATACGCAAGAAATTTTGAGCTAATTTCTGGGCAAAAAAAAAAAAAAAATTCAAGCTTAACTAAATAATGTTCATCAATTAGCCTGAGACTTTGACTGAGGCAGCAGCATTCTTCTGGCTGAGGGTAAAACAATTAGGGAATAATCCTGTAAAATGTATTATTTTTGGAGCTGAGGTTGATTACTCACAGACTACTCAAACCTTCTACTGCTGCTGTCAAAGTGTAGCTCTCCAGAGGTCTTCTGCTGCAGGTGTGATGAACCAAGGACACCCTGGGTGTCTAAGAAAAGGCACACACAGCCTCTGCTCACAACCCCACTTCCAGCTTAGGTTCACCACATTTTTTTCCACCTTAGGTTGACCAACACTGCAAAAGACAGTTTTCTGTCTTTTTTTTTTTTTTTTTTTTTTTANTTTTTTTTTCCTAATTCAGGGTAATTCAGGTAGTTGTATGGTTTGGGCATTAGTATATTTGATTCTTTTTCTCTAGAGAAAGCAATGGCAAAATATTTGATAACTTGGATGTGTGGTTCCTATGTCCTAACACTATGGGTAAAACCTTCAAGCTAATCTTCACATGAAATAAAATTCAATAGCACTTAATGAAGTGCAGTCTTACTAGCACTAGGTTAAGGAAAAAAGTATATTCAAGGAAAAGATAAAATACATTCTCTAACTGGTAGTTCATCACTGATCAAAGAAAACAATTCAGTAAATTATATACTGTAACAACACAGTGCTGTTTATGGGGTATTTTTATCTAAAATCTCCCAAATTCACTGCATATTTGAATTTCTCTCTGCTCCTCTGAATAATGTTTTCCTCGTATAGACTAAGTCAATTGTTACCTGAACTTCTATATCTTATTGTTCCCTATGTTTTCCCAGTATTTATTTAATTAATTTATTTAATTTGCACACTGCTACTGAAAAAAAATAATTGTGTAAGCCTGAGTAATGTCATAAGAGTTTCTGATTTTTTTAGTAGTGTATAATCAATTATTTTTAAAAATCTGCTTCATTGGCAGAAAAAAACATTGCAGTACTTTGATTGCCACCAGATTCAAGGGGCAGTTGGAGTCTGTTGAAGAAATTCTTAGGACAATGCTTTTGGCAGATTTTACAAGGTGTCTTTAACTAAATTATTTGACTAAAATGATATTCATCTCTTTCCCAGCTGATAGTATTACTTTGGTAACTTGCCCATCCATTCCAAAGGGAGAAAAGGAAACATATCTGTGAAATCTTTCAAATAATAGTTTCAAGCAAGAAATATTTTCCTTCAGGTCACTCAACCTGGTGGCTGTGGAAACTGTAAGAAAACTGCACTAAGAGGGTTCAGTGTTCACAGACAACACCTCAAATGAATAGAAGTTATTTTAATTTTGCCCCTATTTTTTTTTCTGTTTAATAAGTTAGAAATAATAAAAATAACAGCATGGTTTGAATCAGAAAAGTGGGGAAAACACAGAAAAATGTGGAAGTGGCTTTGCTGCCTGGGTGCCCTCCTTGTTGGCTCTTCGTTGGGNTTTTTTTTTTTTTTTTTTTTAAATACCACATCTCAAAAGCCACCATCAGGACCCCCAAAGCACTTTTCCAGTAGAAACTGGGGAATGGGAGAGGAATGCTCCAGTGAATCCACACCCAACCCATGGCCAGTATCTATTTCTTGAAGGCATCTGCAGACCCATGGTGAGCCAGCAGTGAGGAAGCTGCTCCCATGGCTGAGGACAGACATGAGATGGGCTGAAAAACAAGTGTGTGAGGTTCCCTGGATCAGCTGCTTCATTCAGATGTTTCCCCAGGAGCTGACACAGCTTAAGCCTAGGAACTGGAAGGGATTTTTGCTTCTCTGGGACAGAAGTAACATTCTTGAACTTAGAGAAATTACAATGCTTTACTAGGGGATAAATCTAATCAGATTATCTCCAAACAGTCTATCTATAAATTTTAGCCACACATGTATTTCATTTTCTTAAATACCTAAACTGCTTAGAAGCTTTAGCATATTTATTTTCCTTTCACCCCTGCAAGGGAGAGATACACTGTCCCTATTTTACAGCTGAGGAAGTTACTCAGAGAGAGATTTAAGTGTATGTATTCACGGCAGTCACTGAGTAGAACGGAATTCAGCATGGCTGGAAAAGCCACCTGAGAAGCTGGGTAAATACTTGGGCAAGTAGCTCGGTGGTCAATGCCAGCAGTACCCATGCTAATTCATTGAAAACAGGCTTAAGTGCATCTACTTGCACTCCCTGCAGGGTAGGAATGGTTTGGATGACAGGGGGGCTCCCATTATGCCGTGGGAGCAAGGTGGAGGCATTAAAGGGCACTAAAAGCCCTGGATTTTGTTGTTCTCCTTATTCCCTCAAGCTGTGTAAGAAGCCTCCCAGCAAGTTATCACACTTGGTCCACTCCTGTCTCCCAGTCAATGGGTCCAGCTCAGCAAAGTCTCTTTTTTTCTCACAGGACCTTTTAGAGAAGGAAGAGCACAATGAAAAATCAGAGCAGCAACACATGCCCAAGTGTGGCACCACAGCAAGAGACCATTCCTTGAGTCCCAAGTCAGAATTTAACTCCCCAAAGGACACAAACCTGACAGGAAATCCAAAAGCTCTTTGCAGTCCACTAAATATTGCAGGAATGAATGGCTGGCACAAGGGAAGGAATGTTGGCTGGAAGGGAAGGCTTTTGGTTTGAGCTTTTCCTGGGTTGTGTTTATTTAGCATACAGCTCGGAGGCACTTGCTGTTTCATATCTCGGGATGGAAGGAGCCCAGCTAGAGTTGCACGGGGAGATGGAAGGGTTGCAGCTCAAGCTTGCTGTTACCTGGAGCTAATTTCTGCACAGGGCCTCGAGTAGTATCCAAAGCATTTAAGGTCTTTAACTGTGGGTTTAAGTCAAAACTGTTCCAAATGTGGTCTTTGCATTCAGACTGTGAAGTCCGAGGTGTGCTTACTGATGGCTTTTTTTTTTTCCCGGGTCAAACGGGAGTAAAAATCTACTGAAAAACATATCTGGGGCTTTCTCCTGCCATACCAAAACCTCCCAAGCCAAAAATGAGTGCACTTCAGATTCAGTTTTTCTCAAGGACAGGCTGAGTAAAAGGAAAGACACATTGTGTGATGTCATATAACCACTAGCAGAGATGCTCAGATATGACATGGTGAGGGTCCCCTAAGGACTAAAATAGAACTTAAATTAATAATCTCAGTGAAATGATGCTGTTTCCCAACAGCTGCACATTGTCATCTTCCTCAAGAGCTCTGGCTTTGCCAAGCTTTGAACTGCAACTGGTTTTTGTCTTGGGGTGACATTTCCCATCCTCTGCCTCTGGGCTTGAGAGCATCAGTCTTGGCCAACTCAGCTCTGCTGCTCCCTGGCCAGACAGGAACAGCCACCCCAAGGACCTTTGCCTGGCTGATGCCTGGGCTCTACCAAAGCAGCAGACCCCAAAGAGCAGAGAATTTGGTTTTATGAGGCATTACCAAGCCCTCAGTGTTGAAATGCAGGTGATGAGTTTCCAATCAGATAAGGCGATGGTAATTCCAGATGACCTTGCCATCAGTTGCAGGAATCACCATGCAGGGAATGTTGGGATTAGGTTTCACTCAGAGCCTGGACACATTTATAATGTTTCAGTAAATGAATAGGGAGTACTGTGACCCAGCTGGGAAATTTATGGCCCTGGTTGTGGCTCTGACAGGACTTTGGAGTGAGATATCGTGGGCTTCAGGGGTGGAGGCTCATCTTAAACTTAAATTGGGGTGGTGGTAAGGGTGAGAAGCAGAGATAAAGCAGCTGTTGAAAAGCTTAAGCTGTGTGTCTGGGGCTAAAAGCAGCTCAAGAACATGCTTGTCGAGGTGTCAACCTTCTACGAAGTGCTCATTAATTGAAAAATACTCCAACTGGACACTGAAGGACAGACCAAGTCCCATGCTGGGGGGTCCAGGCACTCATAAAATATGCAGATTGCAGCCCTGGTAGGGGGAGGAGGAATAGTTTTGTGGGAAGAGAGGTTGTTCCTGACAATGTGCAGCCACGGGAAGGCTCGAGGTGGGGAGCTGTGCAGCACAGGGACCTTTCACTCCATCGTCTGCAGTCACTCAACTTATTTTCTCTCGGGGTTGGGCTGGGGGATTTATTGCCCCTTTTGGATTTTCAACAGCATCTGCTACATCATCTAAAATGAACTCTTCAAGAACTGGAAGCTAATCTTTGCCTAAGCTACGTGCCATGATATGCTGTGACCTTCCTGATTGATACTTAGAAAAACTTTCCTTAAAAGCTGAGGGCAAAAAGCAGGGTTTAAAGATTTACTGGGACATTTACAAGTGTGATAACGTTTTTTCAGCCTGTTTTCTTTTATGGTAAATCATTTTTTTTATTGCCCCAGGAAACCTGGGAGATGATGACCAGAAGTTGAATATTTTTGGCTTTGTCGCTGGAAAATCAGACCCAAAACCTTTTAGCTATGAATGGAAGGAAATTTAAAGCACACAACAACCTGAGGTAACCAGTAAAAACACTTGCTCTGGTTGTCCAAATAAAACCAAAAAATGCCTAGAAGTAAACAAAAGATGTATTTTGTAGGCCACTGAAAAAGCCCTTATTTTTTTTGTCCCTTTTGATCTGGAAGAATTTTTTTGAATTTTTTCCAAAGAAAGTAGTGAGGTCAAAAATTGATTTTTTTTTTCCTTCATTAATAAATATGAATGTTTGGAGAACAGCCAAGTACTCATGATTTGTTTGATTTGAAAAATTTCAGCCAGCTGTATCTATGAAACTGGAAACCAGGTAAAAATTGCCCTGATCTGGGTTTGGGGTTTTTTTTTTTTTTGACACTGAAAAGTCAACCAAGGTTCATCAGAATGATTTTTGAGTTTCCAACTAACGGTCCTAGACCTCCTAGACTCATCCTGGATAACAAAATCCTAGGGAACCATGGGGACTCAGCTGAGTTTCACTTTCATTTTTGCAGATAAACCTGAAATCCTGAGTTACTTGTCATTTGAACCAAAAGCAATCTGAGATTTATACAAAAGATTATCCTGGATAATTGGTACCAAAAAACCAAGTTGCACAGAAATGAAATTGTGGTTGCATCAAAGTTATCAGTTTTCTCATTGGACATTCACCAGAAAATCAACCTGACTCTTGATACAGAACTAGATATTTTCTAGAGCAATTATCTCATGTTTAATTCTTCCAAATCTTCCTCCTGAGGAATAGCTAATCAATACATCTCAGGGAACAGTAGTTTCATTAAACAAAGCTTTAATTTTTTTAAGTTTAGAGGAAAAAAAATAATTATATCTACTCCTTCTTTTCCTATTGGTAGCTTCAGAAAATTCCTTGGGGGTCACATTCTTCTGCTCTGTGTTAGCAGCACTTCTAGTGGTTAATTCCTGATCTGTGAGTAGGACAAGCATTAAGCAAGATGAATTAGGTGCATAAAAATAGCTGAATAATAGAATGAAACCAATTTCCAGGCTCAATTTGGTTGGAGATGTGTGTGGGTCTTTTTCAATACTCATGGTCTTGCAATTAGAATTTGAATCGTGGGGTCCCAAACCCCCAGCTGACTTCAGGACCCCCACTGGAGAGTTCACCTGCAGCAAGAAATAATTGCTATTTTAGAAATGCTACCAACCAAAATCAAAGACACCCAGCCTGTTTTTTCAGGCCAATCTACACCTATGCAGTAGTTTTCCTGGAATCTGAACCGTCTCATGCAGCACAGGGCACGGAATTCCTGCCAGGAGTGATAAACACATCCCATTTTTCTTTCCTTATCTGTTTGCATTTTGCTAATATCACCTCTCATCCCCTTCTGCCCACTTCCAGTGGCTTTTATCAGCAGACAACACAGAAACCCTGCCCAAGCAACTTTGGTGTGGGAAATTTTCTCACCCATGCTTTCTGAGCACGTAGGACATGATTTACATGAGTGGTGATATGGGGATTGATTAGAGAAGTTTAATTAAGATCAATCACGTCCCAGGTAAAACATTAGGATGGAGGATGGCATGACTTCTTGAAACTCTGATTACAAGAGATTCATCAAAATATATTGCCACTGAAACTGATAAAAACATTCCTTTGGCTTGCTATGAGGAGGTTTAACATGAGTTGAAAGCCCCATGCTAATATTTGCTGAAGCATTGATGGTGATTGCTAAACAGGCTGCATGTGTTACACTAAAAATGAAAAATCAAGAGAGAGAGAGACTAACTTGCCATAGGCTATTACTGGTTTTCAATCCAAGTCCATTTGTTTTGTATTTTTTTTAATGTTTATATGTGCCCCAGAAAAAAAGAAAACAAAGAGTTTTATGTATTTTGTTCTATCACGTGCCTGATCAAATTGGAAAGCTCTTGGGTAATCCCTAGAAATAAATTTAAATGAGTAAACTTTTTTTATGTAGTCACCTCTACTTTATGTCCTGTGTGGAAGGAGGGAATTTGTCATCAGTGCTTCTTTATTTAGTGTGCAAAATTAATTTGATAAATGCAGCAGTTTCAAGTAGGATAGGTTCCCAAGCTTAAGGCAAGCTATGAAGTATATACATCATTCATAGTTACATATATATATGAATAATGCAAATTTTTAATGCTACAGATGCCACAGAGCTCAGGTGGGAATAAGAAGAGTTTAAAATAGTACACTCTAGACAGAAGCCCAGCTCAATAATGTTTGCTACAAACGTGGGAGTTGCTGAGGGAGAAGCCAATATTGCATTCCTCAGGTCTAGGGCAGAAAAAGTGGAGGAGTTAAGATGAAGTACAGATTTTCCTCTAATCAAATCCAGAAGATGTGCTGTAAACCTTATTCTAAGAGATCCGCTAAGTCTGCAGCATGAATATGACAGGCAGGCAAAATTGTGGATTTGATCATTTAAAAACCTGTGGATTCCTGGGGTTTTGGCTACGTTCAGGACTCTGAGAAAAGACATGCTGAAAATTGCTGAGGGGTGTTACCAAACCCACTTGCCAAAGGCTTAGTCTGCCCCAGTAATACAGAGAGCAGCTGGTTGAGCTAACTCCCAGTTAATTATCTCTTCATTTCTGCAATCACTCCACAGTTTGTTTAGGGCAAGGTAGACTGGGGGGGTTTGGTGTCCAAATCGTTGCATTTATTCATTTGCTATAGAAAAGTCGGAAAATAAAGACCTCATTATTGTACATATTTTTTCATTTAATTCGTTATGGGCATATTACAAAATGGCTTTGTAATTTGGGTAATCATGCACAAATGTTGGGTTTTGCTGCAGCATATTCAGATCAAATACTTGTTTGGCTGAAGCTGGCAGGCAACGCTGGTGCAAGCCCAGCTCACTGAGGGTGTAGAGGTGATTGATTTATGCCTCCCATAAATCGTACAGAGCCAGATCCTGATGTCTTTTCACACTCTGAATGGGGTAAAACTTTCAGTCCTGTGATACAAAAGGCATTTTTGACATAGAGGGAAAAATGTCAGAAAGAACATGGGGACCAAAGTGCAACCTATCCAAGGGAAAAATTGAAGATCAGGCACATCTTTTTCCTCCCACTTAATGGGATCACTGGAGGACTGTTTCATACGGTGACGTTTTCAAAACCATGAAGTTTTTTAAGTCCTTTGTCCCATCTACTTGATACAAAAATCCCATTGTAGGTCTCAGGGTAACAGCAAAGTGTGACAGAGTCTAAACTTCCACTGGTCAGTCTGATCACTGTAGATTATTTTAAATAATTGCTCTTTTTCTTTGTCATTTTTTTATACAATACCAACTTGCAGTCTCCCATGGTGCCAGCCTTGTTGTAACTCTGCAGCACATCTAAAATCAGCATTTAAGGAATGTTTAAGCTGTAAAGTCAAGCTTTGAGACGATTAGGAAGTGCTTGAATCCAGAATACTCAAGCAACCTTAAATTGGCCCCATTCTATAAAGCCTTTAAATATCCAATTGCTACAAGTTCATGCCCCTTCCAACTACTGTGAAAAGAAAGAGGCAAGACCTGCAAAAAACCAGTCCATTTCTAGGCACAGCCTGGATTCATTCCTGTTGTTTTTTCCATCCAAGGCTTTGAATGAAGCAGGAGGTTGTATGGAAAAAACACAGTGTGTTCATGTAATTAACATTTCCTTGTGTGGAACCACAGCCACTGGGGTGAGCAGATGGAAGAGGGTTCACACCTCTGCTTTCTCACCTTGGGGGAAATGAGCCCACCCCTCTCTCAGCAAAAAATCTTGACAGGTTGATACGAATTTATTTCGTCTTAGTGATGAGGAGTTGTGATGGGAGAGTGAAGAGTCACTTGAAAATCTGATACTCCATTGAGAATTTCCATCTCTTACCCATTTTACTCTTTCACCTGTTATTTCCCTCCTAAAAGTCAAGCTTGAGCTCCTTTAAGAAAACAAGTCTCTTGGCTTCAAAGCATACAGATGCTCTTCCTTTTACCTTTTCTAGTCTACACTGAGATGTAGACCAAATATAATATCACTTCTCATATTCGGAGCCACTTGTCCAAATCATCAGCTGCTTCTCCAGCCCCTGCCTTTTGCATCCCTTATTTTAGCTGTAATTTTAAAACCAAACCAAACCCACACAAAACCCCTTGCTTTGCTCTGTTTTGTTCTCAACAACTTCTTCTAGCTGGGGTGGTGAGGAGGTCTTGTCTAGCCCTTCCAATACCTGCCCTGACATCTGTTTTCTGAAGGACTTACTGCAATAATCTGCCCAATGAATGATCCAGCTGGCTTCAGAGTCTTGCATTCTGGATTAAATTGTAACAGAGAGGAAAGACATACTTGTGGGTTTGACATCAGCGTGGAGGCAGAAAATACCATTTACTGTGAGCTGTTCCAGTGTGACTTTGTTTAGGAAACCATGCAGGTCATTGTAAGAAGATGACTATTTTACACTTCCATCTTTTCTGTGTTCTCCAGAATCCTCCTCCCCAACTCCCCAGAGAAGATAAAAATATGCAGAATAGAGTAAGATGCTTTTTGTGATGCATCTAGCTATAATCCTTGATAATTCCAGGCTAGGGCTGTGGAAGAAATGACCAGATTTTATTCACTTTATGTTGTGAAGTTTTTTTTAAGTATGTTTGCAGCTGACTTTCCTACTGCTGCACTCCCTTTGCCTGCAATGTTTTGGCTCTCACAGTCTGGGTAGGTTCAACATGGCCACGAGGGGTTTGGAAGACCTCACAAGGAAGACCTCCTACAGTCAGTGATAAATGCTGTCCCTTCAGTTAGGAAATAGCCTCTTAGCTGTGAGTAGGTATTGCATCAGTGTCCCAGGAGAGGGATCTGCTCTTGGAAGGGTCTGCTTTCCTTGTGCTCTCAAGATCTTGACCATTCTTTCACCAAAAAGCTTTATGTGAGCGTTGTGCCTGTTCACTCCAATATCCTGTCAACATCTGAAGGTGTTTCTGTCCAGAGCAGGGACCTTATTTCCAAAGCTGAATGTTCTTTACAGAGAAAGGCTTACTCATTTCCCTTAACTCAGAAATTATATTTTAAAAAAGAAAAGGCTTAAGCCATCTAGAGCTTTAAACATCAGAACTCCAACTGGAGCACAGCTCACTGGCCTCTGGTGTTAATATACTGTTCCAGTGATAAACCCAACTCATGAAGTGGGTTGACCAGCTTCCAGTTGATTAAAGGTGTTCTCCAGAAAGAACAGTCTAATATGGAGTTGACAAAGGCATGGAAACTATGTCTGCTTCCAGTAAAACTCCTTGCCTCCTTGCCAGGCACAGAATTAAAAAGATCTGCCTTCAAAATCCAGCCCATGAACTTGCTTCATGTTTTAGTGTCGCCGTTCTCCTTACCTCCATGTTCCAGCCATTGCTAAGAAATTAACAGAATATCATCTGCATGCAAACCCAGCATGTTCTTTGACTTTTTTTCTTGTTTCTTCCCTCATCCCAGTAGCAGCACATCAGCCTGATCCGGGCTGCAGGCTGCCTCTCTTCTTTTATGTTGGTCCAATAAACCCCAAAGGCACGAACCGAAGAATGATTTGGCCAGAGGTGTTGCTCGTTCCTCTGTAGCCATCCCTAATTGCTCTGCATGTTGGCCTGACCTTTGAAAAATTCTTAGAAGAAGGTGGACCACTGAAGTTGGTTATTGCTTTCTGATGACAGTGCTGAAGGTGATGATGGCCCTGGAGTGCAGCTCATCGTGTTGGATTGATTTAGCGCATGTTCTGTACCCTGTGGTCTGTGATTCATTCCCTGCATTGCAATGTGCTTTTTGGACTCACACTCCAGCAGTGACTTTCAAATACTCATTTCTCTTCAGCCCATACTTTTATTACACTGAGTGGGTCTGTATATAGCTCTAGACTGCTGCAAATTTCCAAGGGCTGCATCCCAACAAGTATCACTTTCCAGTTTCATTCCCCTCAAGAAATTCTGTCAACAGCTTCTCCCAGTTCCATTAATCTTGTGTTTTACCATCTCAAAGCCTCCCATTCTCTCAACTCCCTTAAAGATGTGACCAGTGTTTCTCCTTGAGTGCTGACAATTGCTTTCTCATCCTGATGTGGAGCTGCTCTCCCTGCTAAGAACCACATGCAGCTTCCAGTAATACCTATTCATCAGTGAAGAAGGTAGTGAGCCAGGTCTGGATTTCCACACTGAGGTACTGATGTATTTTACATACCTTTCCTTTCTCAAGAGGGATTTTCTGTCTCTGAACACTAAATATGAGAAGCATTTTTCAAATTCTTTGACAGAATGCTTTTAACATATCAGCAGGGCCAATAAATCTTCTCCATTCATTCTCTCCACTTTCATTCGCAGTGAAGTATTGATCAGGAACAAGCAGGGATTGTGAGGACAGTTCTCAAATGGAAGTGATGTGTGGTGCTACCAGTACACCAAGACCAACAGCTTTGCTTGGAGCTCTGGGCTCTTGGACTCAAGGATTTTCTCTCAGCAACAAAGAAACCCAGAGAGACAACATTTTAGCCACACCAGAGCCCAAACCTGTCAGACCTCTCCACTGCATTCAGTTCTCAGCTTTGCTTTCCTTCACCCCCTCTTTCCCTGTGGTTTTTTTGCTTTTTTTTTTTTTTTTTTTTTTTCTCTCCAAAGTGCAAGAAATTGATGGGGTCAGAGTGTCTGATTTCAAGCAGGGGTGGGATGACATAAAGTACAGTAATACTGGTGCCAAAGGGAATCCCTTCACCTTCTGTCAATGCATCATGCTTGGAAAACCCAAGGGTTCATCCCTGTTTTGCTCTACATCCATTTTCTTTGTGCCACTGTATGGCTGGGAGATGTCTCTGGAAGAAGTAACCCTCTAGGGATTAGGAAAGTGATCAGAAAAGAAATAATATAATTTATAGGAAAACCCCAAATATAATTCACAAGGAATCCAAGAGGGTTGCAGAAGAGGTCAGAGGAGCAAAGGGAAGGGACAGCTAGGTGTAACACAGCTGTTTTCAAAAACAAAGGGTAAAATTCAAAAAAATAAACAACTAAACCAAAAATCAGCAAATCCTTTAGAAAAGTGTAGTCAAAAGAACAAATAATCAATGAAAAGGAGAAAAAAAAATTAAAATAGCACCATTGAAAAAATCTGACAAACAGCTGCTGACAAACAGCAAACCAGTCAGGTTTTGCAAGTGTAAATTAATATTTGGAAAATGAATTATTGTGTTGCCTATGGGGGATGCCATCCAGGAGACCATCAGTTCACAGGACCCCACTGTCTGTCCCTCACTACCAGGAGAATGCTGAGAGATGTGAGATCTGAAGGAGCCACCAGGATAAAGAACAGTGAAAAGCCAAGGAAAATTGAAAAGTTGAAAGCTAACCTACCCCAATTACCTCATTTTTGATAGAACACCAAGCAGAGATATTACTCTACAAATATTAATTAGAAAAGGTGCACATTTCTTCTGAAGAAAGTATCAGTGTCCCAAGTGTTGATGGAAAAACTGGTGGTGTTGGTGCCTGTGATGTGGAGGGACAGGATGCTGTTCGGAAAGGTGGAATTCAGTCAAAATGTCAGAAATACTGTCAAGTGTCTTGGGTTGTGAAAAGTCCTCTCAGACGCTGATAAGAACTCTCTCAATCAGGGCTGCCAAACCAACCAGTTGCTAATTCAATCCTGAATTAGCAAAAAACCAGCCTGGGAGACCTAATCAATTTTCCATTTCAAGTTTCCGTGAGTCTGTAAATCTGTGACGTTTTTTTTTCTCTGTTGCTCTTTATATGAAAACGTTTCTCCATGCCCTATTTTTTTGGTGGGTTTTTTTGGTTGTTGTTGGTGTTTCGGGGTTTGTCTGATCATTAGAATTCTTCCTCAAAATTCTGGTGACATTCTGTGCTTTTTGTCAGCCTTGGCAAGGAGACAGAGACGGTGCATGTGACCCACCAAGGCGAATGGAATGTCAAAATGTAGTTGTGGCTCAAGAAGAGTCAGTGAAATTTGGTGTGGGGAGTCTATTTTTAGTGGCTAAAGATTGTTCCAAGGTTAAAGGAAAATACAATCCTGGGGGGAAGGTGGAGGGAATATTTGCCCTCCCTGGAGGGAATCCAAGAGGGTTGCAGAAGAAGAGGTCAGAGGAGCAAAGGGAGGGGAGAGCTATCTGTGACACAGCTGTTTTTGAAAACAAAGGGAAAGAAAAAAAAAAGTTGGATGGTAATCCTTACATCGTATCCCACTGAAGCATTTTTCAGAGTGGTGGAATGGAACAAATGTACAGTCATATTTAAGGCATTGGACCACCTACATCTTAACAGATCTGCAAATTGACGTTAATGAAGCCATTAATGTTTGAAAAAAAAAAAAAAAATGGAAATTCAGCTGGAAAAATAGAATGAATGCTGAAACACTGGCTTACTTGTTCAAACCAGCTTTCTAAAGCAGGATTTCATATGTTTGCTGGAGAAAAGAGCAGAAAAGACAAAGCAGTGTAAAGAAGATGTATCCCAGGCAATACTTTCCTCCAGCATGTTTCTGACCAGTGTAGGAAGACCTTAGGTTGTATCAATGACAAGTCCTTCCATGCACAAAAAGAGAAACAGCAGTTTATTTTTTGGCAGAAAAATGAACAAATAGGCAGTGTAGGACTTTTTTGGAGACATTTACTGGAGCTGAAAATTGCTAATGCAGCAAGGTCTATTCACTTTAAATTAGTGATGCCTGAACTGGGAAAATATTTTGATTTTATTCTGATTTTTTTTTTTCTAAAGGCACTTGCAAACTACATAAATCTTGTGTCTTTTTTCCCATGGGTGTATTTTCAAAGATTAAAACTATACTAAATAGTATAATTACTTGATCAGACACACTTGAACTGTACTATTTAAAGTATACTAGAAGCACTTTTTCTTGTGGGACTATTTTATTTACTCTTTTTTTTAAAAAAAAAGATAACTTGTAAGTTAAAACAGGAAAAGGCACAGGAGCTTCCTAATTTCTCTACATTTTGCTTCCCTCTGAAGACCTGCAAGCTTTCTCCAAGGGAATGCATGGTGGATGATTAAGCTACATATAAAACCAAACCAGCTTGTGTTATCCAGGGTGTGCACAAGTCAAACTGCTTTTTAAACGGGTTAAGGCCGTGCTCAGAATTATTTCTTTTCACCTGCCAATCCCCAGTTACCCACACATGTCTTGGATGTACATCCAAGGCTTTCAAAGGTTGTCCTCTGTATTTTGAGGATTGGAGCAGAAAGCCAATATTGTTCATTTGAGGGCTATTTTTAATGGCTACACACAGAGAGCTCTCTAGAGTTGCCATAAATATCCTGTTTGCTTTCTTTGTTTCTCTTTCATTTAGCTCCCTCGGTATCAACCAGACTATTCTTTCTAAAATGTTTTATTATGTCCCTGCTGCTCCTTTCGGAGGAGGGAATCAGGGAAACGCATTTGCGGGGTTGGGGGAAATTCTATTTATTCAGCAAATGAGTGACTTTTAAAAATAGTTAAATCCATTTAGAACAAACTTGCAGCAGCGAACGCTCACCTTTGGACAAGGATCAAGAATGGAAAGTCTCAGACCAGAAGGAATTCGGGCAGGATGTAATGAGGGAGAAAAAAAATGCGAGAGGGTCTGAGGGGTGCCAGGACCGAAATAAAGCCAGGTCACCCCCAGCTGCCTTTTCTCCAACATTTCGCTGAGAGGGTGAAGTGCAAATCCAAGAGTCCACAAGGATTAATTTCCATGCCTGAGCAGGGTTTTAGCTGTGCTTAAAACATGAGGCGCTACCCTGAGGTCCTTCAGTGCATCACAAATCCATATGCCTACAGAGCGTTTTCTGGTTGAAAACCTGTGATATTGGGCTCCTTAAGATGAAACAATGGGAAATCAGATCTTCCTTTCTGTCTTCTCTCTTCTTGCCTTCATTTCTGCTGAGTGTCAGAGAAGCAGATTGCATTTGCCCAGCCCCTGCTGAAGCTCATCTGCATCTTCTTTGTGGCTGTTTTTTTTTGTTTGTCTGTTTGTTTGTTTTTCAAATATTTGGCTCTCAAGTTCAAGCTTCTGAAAGAGAGAAATTCTCCTAGTGCAGAGAAGCATTTATGCACTGGAGTAGAGGGTTATTTAATTTTATTTTTATTTTTTATTTATTTTACTTTATCTTATTTATTTTACTTTATCTTGTTTATTTTATTTCATATTTATTTTACGTCATATTTATTTCGTTTTATTTTATATTTTATTTTACTTCTTTTATTAAGCAGTGATCAGCTTTCCCTGTGCCCATTCTCAAGGCTGAGATGTCTGGGCTCAGGGGACTGTGCTCACCACCCTTCCTTGCACTGGGGGATGCAGAGCCTGCCCTCACCAGGGGGGCTTCACATGAGCATCCCTGACAAGCTGGGAAAATGCCTTCCAGCAGCTCCTCTCACTTGGTAAAAGCCAGGGTGTGAATTGCAGGCACATGTGGGACACCCTGCAGACTCTGGGGACACCGAATTTCTTCTGTTCTCCCACCACCACTGCCCCAAGCCCTTAGGAAGTCCTTCCCATTGCCATCCTGGCAGCAGCAGCAGCATTGCCTCCTTGGGTGCTCCTCTCCCTCTCTGTCATCCCACAGTGGTGACAGGAGACAAAGGGAGCAGTCCCAGCTTCCTATGACTATGTAAAACCTTTGGTGCATGCAGCCCAAAGGACCATCAATTTTTAGGTTCATCCTCTTTTAGATTCATCCTCTGCACAAGGGGCTGACAGGGATCTGCAGAGAGGAGGTGGGTGATGGTTACATTGCCCCAACCACTGTAGGTACTCCAAGATCTCGGCATCTCTGAGGGAGAGCCAGCAATTTCCCCCCTGCAGAAAGGCTCAGGAAAAGCATGACCCAAAGTCATGGCAATGTCAGATGTTTGTGCTCCTCGGGGATGGATAGCACCTGCCTCCCCTGAGGAAAATCAAGGAGAATTGGAGATGCCTTTGTAGCATGTCCTGCCTTTTTAGGTTAAAGGACTTCTGGTCTGGCTTTTGCTTGTGGGTATCCTGTTCCCCCTGCCCAGCAGGTGCTGAGGTATGCTGAATTAAGATGATATATTCTCTGGACAGGTGGAGAAGAGAATCATTTCTTCAGACAGGAGGAGAGGGGAAAGAAAAAACCTGGTTAGAAAGTTTATCCTATGCTACAGAAAAAAACTTATCACTGGAGACCCGGGACCTCTACATTTGTTATTATATATGTTTTCTAATTATATGTTCTCTAATTTTGATGTCTAATTGCAAGTTTAGCTTGTGTTCTCAGTACAGTGTTGGCAAACCAGAGGTTTGTGGGTCCCAATGGTAATCACAAGGATTTGCACACCCTCCTTCGTCCAGGATGGACAGGGAAGGAAAGAATGACATTGCTTGAATGTTTTCTGCCTCTAAATGTGAGGAATCTCCACCCCCAGAGCTTGTAAATTACGATTCCATTGTTGCCTTTTCCATGATGCCTGTTAAGAGAGGACGTTCTTGGAGATCTGGGTGTTCATGTCCTACCTGGGAGAGGGTGAAAGAGGGGGTAGGGACGGAAGAAAAAAGGGGAAAAAACCTCAGGATAGTTTGACCTTGGTGTTTTATGGCTTCAGAGGCCAATGACTCAGGCGATCGTTTCAGACCTGGCTTAAAACATCTCCATCAGCTGCCCTGATCCCTGGCCTGAATGTCTTCAGAAAGGGAGGTGATGAAACAGCTGCTCTTGGCCTTGGATGGTAGGAGATGCTGATGTTCCTTAAGGTTTAAGGCATTTTCTGCTTGGGAAACTTGAATTATCTGAAGATTCCCTGAGGGCTGGAGGAGTTAAGTGGGGAAGATCCATGCTACTTCAAGGGGGCCAGATGGCCAAACAGGAGCTTTTCTGGCACACCAAATGTCTTGGTCCTTCTCAGTGAGACCTTCATATTGGGTACCAATAGGAGATGCCCTACAATCTCCATGGCAACTGAAAATTTTCTCACTCTCCAGTCCCCACAGGGAAGCCTGAGAGATGCTCACCAGAGTCCGTGCATCACACGTGGAGGTGAAATGTTCCCACCTTGGATACATCTCCCCACCAGTGATAACCATCCCTGACAAACCAGGAGCATCCACAAGGCAAAACAAACTTTCTGACTTCTCATTGTTGCTGGTGGTGGCTCTCAGTAAGATCTGGGCAGCTTGTGGTGTGTTTATACACTGTGGGAGAGTAAAAACACCCCCCATGCCCCCTCCCCTCCAAAGCCATTAGCAGTCTGAGGAGTCAGCAGATGAACTGGAGTGGTTAAACTCATTAACATCAGGTTAACTCCCATTGTGAAGCTCCTGGCTCGACATCAGAGGGCAATAAAACACCAAGAGCAACATGATGACTGTTATGATCAGGAAATTTGGGACATGTGTCATTAGAGGGAACAAACAGGGCAGCAGAGGTGTCTGGCAGTGATGCTGCTGAGTGTTCACTGCCATTCGCTCCCCTTCCATCTTCCTCTTGTGCCCTTTATCAGCTTCCTCTGCTTTTGGATGCAAACAAAGTCTGGCTCTTACCTGAGGGTCAGAGAGATGAGAGACAGTGTTAGACAGGATATTCCCAGCATTTTCAATGCTTCCTCTTGGGTGCGTTGTGACTGTCTGACTGACACGGCCAAGCGAAAGCGCGGCGGGTTCCCGCGGGACCCCGTGGGGCCATAAAACTCACAAACATAATAATAACAAAGCCATAAATTCTGACCTGTGGTACAGTCCGAGTCGAATAACAGCTCCCCAGCTGTGGAATAGGTGCCCTTGTTGTGTGAAGGTGGCAGACCCGGGGCTAAAGTTCACCTCGTATTTGTCAGGTTGTGTAGAGCCAGGACTGTTTAATGAGCTCAAAGCAGCCAAAAGCCCCAGCAGCAGGACAGATACCCAACCATGTTTTCAGCCTGTTATGATTTACAGATTAAGCCTGCACAGATTTCAGCCTGTTAGTTTACAGATTAGGCTTAAAAAAATACCTGATGTAGGATAGATAAGGAAGCCAGGGCAACAAGTGGTGGAGATCCTATTGCAAAGGATGGGTTCATCCCCTTCAAAACATCCAGGATCTTTTTATCTTCAGAGCTTTACCCAGTGCCTCACTGCCTTCAGGGCCTGAGGGATGGATGCAGTCCAGGAGGAGGGTTGGAAGAGCCCATGTGTCTTTTTGCTTCTTTCTGCAGTGATTTTCTACCAGTCACAGCCTTGCAGCCCCAGAACCATGCAAAACATTAGGAAAGCTTCAGACTTTACAAAGAGGCAGGGAACTGCACTGGACAAATATCAGGGATGCCTGACAGAGGTGAGAATGAATTCAGATCCTTCCCAACAAAAGAAACAAAGTCTGTACACATGGAAAAGCCCCCAGTAGCCCATGTCTGCCTCTGAGGTGTGCTTGGCTGGGCTGGTGACAGGGAGATGCACATAGGAGAGGTTGATTAGAAAGCTTGGTAGCATCAGCCATCCTCAGGAGTGGATTTTCCAGGGAAAAAGGACACGGGAGACTTCTTGTTCATCCCCCCATCTCCTCTGTCAGACTGGGATCGTGTCCACCTCAAGCTTCAAGTGACAAGTGGGAGCGGGCGGCTCGCCATCCGGAGAAGGAAGGACGAGATGATTTGTTTTTGTGTGTGTTTTTCTTTCCATGTCTGCTACTTGGAAGGAAACATGTCTGCTTTTAGAGAACAATGCTGCCCAGGGCCGTGGGAGTCAGTTACTGATGTGTGCGAATCCTAACCCAGAGCCTGTTCCCAGGCCAGCCCTCAGCAGCTGCTTACATGCTAAATGAGGGATGCTCCAGAGCTGCTTGAACACCCCCAAGACCCCCAATTTCCAGCCTGTGCTCCTGTCTCTGATTCCTCCTCTCTTTGCTACCCCAAATGTTTTCCTCTGACTTCCCTTACAGCTTTTTCTTCTCTGCTTCCCCATCAGATGGACTAATGAGGGCAATAAAATAGGGATGGAGCAGCCACCAGATTTCTTTCCTTTGACATGGAGCTCTTGGAGGGAGTCTAGAGGAGAGCCACAAAGATGGTCTGAGGGGTGGAGCAACTCTCCTATGAAGACAGGCTGAAAGAGTTGGGATTTTTCAGCCTGGAAAAGAGGAGGCTCCAGGGAGACTTGTACCTGAAGGGCCTACAGGAAAGCATGGAGTGATAGGATGAGAGGTAATGTCTTTAAACTGGAAGAAGGGAGATTTAGATGAGAGATTAGGAAGAAATTCTTCACTGTGAGGGTGGTCAGACACTGACCTGGGCTGCCCAGGGAAGCTGTGGCTGCCCCATCCCTGGCAGTGTCTCAGCCCAGGTTGGATGGGGCTTGGAGCACCCTGGGCTGTGGGAGGTGTCCCTGCCCATGGCAGGGGGGTTGGAACTGGATGAGCTTTAGCCTTCCCATCCAAACTGTTCTGTGACTCCTCTGCAACCAAGAACAGCTCAGTCAGATCTCACCTTGAGACACAATGCTCTCAAAGGTTCTAAAATTCCTACCACACTTCCCATATCTCTATATAAATCACATCAAGTAGTGTCCATCACCCTTCTCCAGAACCTGCCCTTGGAAGCAGGTGGGTCTCCACATGCTACTGCAGTCATATTTAGCTCCTACCAGCCAGGTCACGTTTTGGGCTGGTGCTCTTCAGATGTTGAATTTTGGAGTGAAGCAATCTGGGCTGCAGCCTTCTAACTCCATGGGTAATGATTGCTTTGCTGCAGTTCAGGGGTACAAAACACAGTTTTAAGGAATTCATCCAGCTCTCCAAACAGCTCCTCTGGCTGTAATTTTCATCTAAGCCTGAGCAATGCAGAAATGGGAGAGCAGGAGATGTTTTAGAGGATTCTTTACCAAATACAATGAAACTGGAGGTGAAGGGGACTGCAAAGATATCTTTGGCAGAGTTTAGGGCAGTACCCATAATCTCCAGGCAAGGGATGAGTTGGGAAAATATATTCCAGCACCACTCACCAGGTATTTGATGCATTTTATGGCATTTATCATCATCTCAGAGTTTCCCTGGTCCTCTGAACCCAGCTACACCCAGGGGTGGGACACACTGCAGAGGGAAGCTGCCTCCTCTCCCAGCAAACTCAAAAACCTTCTGGGATCCCTCACGGTGATCCTTGAGCTCTACAGATCACCTTTAATAGAAACCATGGCACTGAATGGGAATGCAGAGTCAGGGAATGCTGCAACAAGGCTCCTTAACATATCCCTCATCTTCACCCTGCCACTCGCCTGCCCCGGCCCGACTGTTGCGGTGTTGAATGGGAGCTTAGTTTGAAGGATAAACACATCCATCACAAAGCTGCTTGGCATAGGCTGGTGCTGGCACTCTCATCCCTTCCATGAAATCCTTTTTGAGGACTTTCTGTCCGGAGACCTCATCTCTGCTACGCTTTCCATTCCCCAACCTGATTTTTTCCAGCGCTCCCCAAACCTTAATCCCGCAATTTACCAAGAGCACGGAGAGAAGTGGGAGAACAAGGGGCACTTTAACCCCTATTTTAAAAGCTGTAATTCCCTACTGGTTTTGTATATTTAGTTTGGGCACAGTTCTGAAACAAAAGGTATAAAGAAGCCAAGTTGTTGGGGCAGGGGGAGGGAAGAAAGTTGGTTTGATTTTGAGCCCCTTGGAAGATCATTAAAATTTCATAACAGGCAGAAGGGGAAAAAAAAAAGAAAAAAAAAAAAAAAAAAAGGTTGTTTGCTCATAAGGTCTCTAGTGTTTAAAGAGCTAGAGACAAAACTGCCAGGGCAGAATATTCCAGTTTGTCCCATGGAATAAGGAGGAATGGCCCCAGACTTAATTACAAGTAAGTTGTGCACGGAGAGAGGGGGGAAAGCTCAGGAAATCTGATGTCTAAGAACAGTCTTTTTGCTGGAGTGTAAGCAGTTTGCCTGCTCGTTTGTTTGTGTGGGTTGTTGTATTTTTTTTTTTAACATGATCTGCCTCAGTTGTAGCAAATTGGATGCGGGATGGATGGGGAGAACTTTTGCTCCTGAAATTGGGTTCAGCTTAAAGCAAAACCCGGGAACAAGGAGAGAGGAGGGGGGAAATGTGAAGCTTGTTTTGGGAGTTTACTGAGCTGAAAGCCAATGTGTGGGGTTTCAGTGGTGGTCTTGCTGCTTCTTGACTTGTGAGTTTTTATCCACTGAACATGCAACATGAGAGAGATTTTTACAAAAGCAGGGAAATGATATCTCATTAATATTTCTACCTAGGAAAAAAAAAATAAAAAAGAATAATAACATTAGTGGTTATAAAGCAGCAGGGAGATGATGATGAATGCAAGGCTGTGCATGAAAACTATACAAGGCTGTATAGTTTTCAAAAAATATGTGCTATTTCTGGGGTTTAGCTTCACTCCTTAAAAATACATTAGCATTGAAATGGAATTTAAAAACTGAAAAACAACGTTGGCAAAATATTTCTCAGAAACACAGGGCTTGAAAAACAGTATTGGTCATAAATCATTGAACACGTTAACAGCTACAATATAGAAATTGAACATTGTAAAATAGCCTTCTCAGGACATTATACAAATTATACAAAATAACAGTAGCAGCCAGTGTGTTATAGTGATAGGACCACTAGCAAAGGTTTTATTTTAGTGTTGAGGTTGTAGATATCAGTTTCATTTTAAAATCACTGCTTAGGGCTTAAAAAAATAATTAACGGTGAAAACCTTTTTCTATCTTACATCACACGTATTTAGGAGAGGTAAAAACTTACTGCACTGTGTTTTATTTCAAACCTCTTTTTAGTTGTCTATAATTTGTACAATGCTTTATATATTGGCATATTTCTTACAGCAAGTTATATATTTTTTAAAAAAAAAAACCAACAAAAAACAAAAAACAAAACCCAAAACCCCCAGGAAAAAATATCCTATTTTCTGTAAAAAATGTAAAAATGATTTAAAATGATTAAAAATCATTTAAAATGATTGCTAGGTAACCTGAAGATAGAAAACATGTGGAATTATTTCTTTAAAAAGCATAATATTTTCTTGTTGTTTTAATGAGTATAATACATTACACTTCATCTGTGCGTACTAATATGCACACTTCAAACCCGTAAGAAGGACTTCATAATTAGGGGGACCATTTTTAAAGGTATATAGCTAAATTAAAAGCCAAGTCTTATTATCTCTTGTGGGATTCCTGCTCCTAAAATCATTAAGTGAATTAAGTTGGTCTTCTGTTTTCAAATGTTCATCCCACAAGGAGATTTAATTTTTTTCTATTCGGATACAGATTTCTCTTTTGGTTTTTGTTTTTTTTTTCATCTCTTGGGGACATATCATCTTTCCTACTTTTCACCTTTTACCTACATGAATATACAAATAAAACACTTGGACTAATTCTGTAGATTGCACATATGTAAAAACTTATTGTTTTTTTAAGGAGTTTCCCAGTTAGGAGACTGCTCCAAGCCGTGCTGAAGTTAATGACTCATTTCTATCTGTTGTAAAGGGATTTGGATCTGAACACTGGACTCCTTACAAATTGGAGGCTGTCCTTTCATAAGAACATGAATTTTATAATTTTGCAAATTCAGGAATAGTTTAGACTACAGTTGGAGAGTGGAGCTTGGTCTGATAATGATATTTTCCTCCATGTGCTTTGGACTTATCACTGTCTTTGTGGCTAACACAGCACGTGGCGGCTAATTCCTCACCCATGTGTTAATAAATCACTGTGCTTTGGCATAACATTTGCGAAGTAAAACATCAGGAATTTTAAAGCTGACTTTGATTTTTTTATTTTTCAAAAGTAGACAACGATGTGACTTACCTAAGATTTAATTCTACATTCTGGTCATTAACAGAGGAACCCAAAATCCCATTACCTCTATTAGAAAATGGAGAACTCCGAGGGGAATTCTGGAGTGAATAAAGGTTCAAATGCTTTTGCATCCTTTTCTCTCATGCTTTTATACTTTTTATTCCTTGCCACGGCCTCCTCACAAAGCTTGCATTGGGAGCAGGGAGGGAGGAGGGTCTGAAAAGGGTTAGCTCAGACTAAACACAGGATGGAAACAAGGACTATGTTGTCACATCAGGCTTGCTCAACACTTAAAATCTGACTTGGGTCTCCATGTCCTGCCATAATGCAAATGAGAATGTTCTTGCTGGGAACATGTCATTCCCGTGAAGGTTCAATGCTGTCATGCAAGCCTCGTGGGAGCAGCCTGCAGCAAGTCCTCCTGATTTAAGAGCTATTACTGATGCTGCTATTATTACTTTACAGGGGTACAGCGGGGATGCACAACCTCAGTTCTCAACCTTATTTCTACATGCGAGGAAGCAAAGTGGCAAGGGTCCCAGCTAGATACATTTCTTGCCTTAGTGTGTAGGAGAAATTGGGGGTTTCACTCCTATAAGCAACCTCCTGATCATTTTTTTCAGAGAGAAAGCTTTAAAAACACAACTCCTGTTTAAATGCCCAAACCCAGAATCAGTGGGTGCACTTGCTTGAACACTCTAAGGATGTTTATGAGCTCAGAAATCTTCTGCGTTTTGGCCACCTGGACAGCTGGGGATAGCAAAGTTGGGCACAAATCAGGTGAGCCACCCCAAACAAGTCATTTGAAGAGAAGGTTGAGGATCAAGCTTGTATGGGATAACAGAAAAGCTGGATTCTCTTTCATTTCTCATCTTTCAATGGGTTAATACAGGCGTATTTCACAGGTTCCCAGTGGCAAAGAATGCAATTAGAGGCCAGAAATGTCAGGGGCCAAGTGTGGTGGACCATTCCCAATGACATTCCCAGTACAAATGACTTCCCACTCAGCTCCCACCCCAGCACAGAAATCTTTGCTGGCTCAGGGGTGCGGTTTGCAACCTCTCTGCTCCAACACTACTAAATAAAGACCTTTTTATCTCTGGGTTTTCAGAGTCAGGAGAAAACAATCTCTAGCCATAAAAAAATGCCACATCTTTCAGTAGCTCTGCTGGGGGCATACGAGCCCAGGGCTTCAGCATGGCATGGAAAGTGCTTACTGAAGGTTTGGAGCCACAGATCTGTCCTTTTTCTTCCCTTTGTCTGTTACTCTTGATCCTGACACAGCCAGTCATATTATGTTGTTCTTTCGCGAGGGCGGCAACTCAGAAAATGCCAAATATCTGATTTATTTGTGGTTAAGAAAACAGTCCCCAGCATGAGCCCAAAGCTTCTCTCCTTTTTATTACAGTACCTGCCAAAATCCTGAAACTCTCAGAAACTTTCCTCAGGGCTGGCATTGTTACTGCAGCTCCAGCAGCTCTGGAGAGGTTGAGGCTCCTTGTCCTCATGTGTGCCCGAGCACAGCCACTGCCTGCAGCAGAGGCAGGAGAAGGGATGGGGATGCAGCAGATAAATGAGGTTGTAATAAGTTGGGGAACAGGTATAAAATCTAAATTTGGCTGAGAATCATCCTGCCTTTTCCTGCTCCTGGGGTAGGCTTTTGCTTTTGACAGTTTGCTGAAAGGGCCTCCATTGTGTGTTACTTAACACGTCTGTGGATTTATTGCAGGCTGATGCTTTCTGTTTTGTATCTCAGTGGCACAAGAAGAAGATGAGGAAAAACTATTCATCCCAGATCTCTGACTCCACGTTGCATCCAAATGTGGTAAAACCCTGAAATGCACTGACGTAGGAGAGCCCTGCTTGTCCCAGCCTGATCCTGAATGACACTGACACCCACTGACTTTTCCCTGTAACAGATGCTTAGGGAAAAAGGAGACAAATTGAATAAACTGTGGAAAAAAAGCAGGCTTATTTCCAGACACATCTTTTCAATACAGGGCATGTACAGAGATTGAATACAACACTGATTCCTCGTGTGTACAAACCCACTTGTACACTTTATCACCCTGCTTTATCACTCTGACTTTATCACCCTATCGACTGCCTGACGGAGAATAAGGAGCAAGGAGAAGAATAAAGTCTTCCCATGCAGTAACAAAGCTCAAACCTCACCTTCTCAAACCCCATAAAAGAGCAAGGAGAGGCGGTGCACCACAGAGAGGTATTTTCCTGGATGGTTATCCCACCTGGACTCTTCCACTGCCTGCTGGACCCCCTCTTGGGGCTGCCTGGCCAGGAGCAGTGTAGATGGGGACACTGGTGACAGCCTGACCCTCTCGCCCTCGACCCCCTGCACTTGCACTGGAAGGCAATGGCTGTGTTATCCTCCAGCACAGGCATTTTTTTGGCTGGACAGCAGGCTGCCCACCATAGGGTGTCCATGTCCTAATGCCTTCCCCTGCCCTTTACCTCATTTAGCCCTTTGCAACAAGGCCTTAATGAAATAATGCTCGCAACAAGAAGAACACAAAATAGCTCATGATGTGCCTCAAACTGTGAGAAAAGAGCATTCGATCCTCCCCAAACACAGACCTGCTCACTTCAAAGGGGGCAATATTTAGATAGCAAGCAGGATCACATTTTATTCCCCCTTTTGGCCCAACGTGGCTGTTTGCTTGGCCACGCTTTCTGCCCATCAGGAAAATCTGACTTGACCGATGAGCAGGGTGGGGTGAGTAGGGTCTGAGCAGTGATCCCAAGCAATGCCTGGATCCCAGGGACCATCCCAAGGGCTTGGCTGCTAAGGGGCTGCAAGCCCTGCCAGCCCAGTGCTGGGGATTTGCTCCTGACTCCTTTTCTTTCTTACCACCAAGCTTGGGCAAGGCCGCTGGTGAGGAAGGTTTCTGTGTTTTCCACTACATTTTCTAAATGAGCACTTTCTCCCCTGTAAGTGAACAAAGAGACATCCTTCCTGTCTCCGGGATGGGGAAATAGGAGCAAACAATCAAATTTCAATCTGAAAGTGAGATCTACAACCCCCAGGAGGCACAAGATATCCCTCTTGCTGACTTCAACATCTCTGACTGGGGAGAACAAAATTTCTTAAGTTCTCAGATGCTGTGATAAATAAATATTTAATAAAGAATCAGATTAAAGCCGAATGTTGCTTGTAGTTTTTTTTTTTTTCCCTTAGGTTGGCATCTGTAGCTTCTCGTGCTGTTATTTTTGAAACAGCTTTATTAACTTATTACGAAAGCGGGCATTCGTTATGCAGTAAATTTAAGCTTCAGAGTCAATGGATGTTTTGTGGCCTGGGAAAAAGTAAACAGAAACTGAAAAAGTCACTTATTCCTATTCTTGTTCTGGCCCAACAAGAATTAACATCAGATGTGTAAAGAGTGAAATTCCTTGAAGGAAATGCATCTCCTTTGTTAGTGACTGTTAACTCCAACGCCAGAGCCTCAGATGATGTAATCGCCAGACGTCTGCAGACTTTAAGAACAATTGTAATTTATTTCCAGGAATAAGAGGAAATTACTTTCTACTTCTCTCCCCACATCACTCATCCTAGCTGGGAAAGAAGCTTTCCAAGGCATTTCAGCGGTCACTAATGCTATAGATCTATAGATCCCTCTTCTCTACAGCTAGATTGGGATCCAAAATCAATCCTAGGAAAAATGGCAAAGAATTCTTCATGTGAGAATGGAGACAGACTGCTGAGAACATGCAGCTGATAGTATTAAATTATTTGGGGACTACAGATGAAGGCTGACTGAGATGAGATGCTCCAAATCCTTCTGGAAGTACCTGGCTGTGTGATAAAACATCCAGTAAAATTCAGGGTGGATAAATGTCAAGTGATGTACATGAGGGTCCTGGAAGTCCTCTACATTATCTCTGTTAGGCTCTAAACTAACTAATCATTGAGGACAGTTAGAACCTAGCTGCATCTCTCACAAAGCAAAGTGAATGTTAGAAAATACTAAGAAAGAAATGAAGGATATAATAATAAGGAAAAGAAATTAAAACATTATTATTAATTTTAGGTGCGTCTTCACCTGACATACCTGAAATGTTCCAGCTTCCAAAGGAACTAGTGAAACTGGGACAGGCTTAGAGGAGGACATCAAAGATGATTAAATGCTTCAGTGTGAGAGTGACTTGAAAGGACTAGGTTTCTCCAGCCAAAAAAGAGATGACTGAAAGGATATGATGGTGTTCTCAGGAATTATGAGTGACAAGGACAGAAAAGCAAGCAGCTGTTTGCTTTTTTTTTTTTTTTCTTTTAATACAAAACCTCAAAAGCATGAAATCAAGCTGGTAGCTGGCAGTCTAAACTGAGAGGGAGGAATGCTTCTTGACACCACACTTAGTCATCTTGTGGAACTCCTTGCTACGGGATATGGGGAGTGCTAAAAGTTTACTGGATGCACACAGGAAAGAAAAACCCATTGGAGGTTTTTAAAATCCATCCGGGTTTTGCATTGAAAAGAAAGATGCCATATCTGGTTCAGAAAGTGCCTGAGCCAGAAATCTCTGTAGGTTGGGCAAGTATCTGGGGGGAAATATCACTGCAGAATCAATCTAGATTTATACACTTTCCTGGGCTCTCACCAGGGTTGCAGATGGGTGGTTGTTTTGTCCTGCTAAAGCTGCTCATATCTTCCTCTTGTGAGCCTGGACTTGGAAGTGATAAGTAATTCCAGACAAATGCATTCCTTATGTTGTCTCTTAAATCTAATAGTAATGTTAACTATTAAGTCAGGTGATGACAAGCCAACACTTGGTGGCCTCAGGTCTTGGATTTCTCCTTTCCTGGTCTCTTTTGCAATGGGCTAAGATGACCCAGAGCATCCCTCAGGTGTTGTGAGGGCACTTCTGCAGGGCTGGGCATCAATGCCTTATGCCAGACTTGATCCCACAGACCTGTGGCAGAGTAACCAAGAGGTAAAGTGATTTAGGAAATGCACAGCAGGACATGAAGAAGGGTTGATATGGTGTCTACACTCATTTTGGCTTTGTATCTCAGTATTAGAGGAGCAGTGGTTGGATCTGTCTGGTCAAGGAGATATACCCAGATTTTCTCCTACTATTAAACTATTCTGATGTGCTGATACAGCAGTTGGAGCTCAGAGCCTCCTAGCATGGAGGAAAGCTAGTTTAAAAACATTTATTTTGGCTCTACAATTGCAGAAGACCTCCACAAGAGGTATTGACACCCTTGTGACCAGCTACACCACCTTTAATTGCCTGGTTGGGAAGTTTAAAATAGTTGCATTGGTTTCTGGACAAATATATCTGTATTTTAATGAATCATTTGATGGCCTTATAAAATATTATTTGAAAGACTGACTTAATCTGGCCTGGGTATAAGTACTTATCTGTGGTCTCTGCATTGGCTGAAATATCATAAAACATTTCCATATCAGGAGCCAGAGAGCAAATACTTCCACTCTACAGCCTGGGCCATGGTGTGATGTATTTAAGACCATCTAATTGAGGTGTCCTTGGGCATTTCCCTCCCAACAGGACCCACGCAGCTGATTGAAGGAGAGATCTTCAACTAACATGTTGCACTATGATTTGATTTTGGACATGAACAAATGAAAGAAGTTTCTTAGCACTAAGATGTTGGATTAAAAAAGAAGCAGATGAGATCTTAGGGCTCCTCCAGCAACCAGGACTTTTTCTTGCTAATGTCAGCAAGATGAAGATTTTATTATAAGAGCCTCCAATTCCTATCTCACTGCTTGCTTCTGAAGATCATCACTTTGGCTTTAAATGACCTGATTTTCTCAAGAACTTGAAGTCTGGGCATTTCTTTTGAAGATTAAGCAGGGAAGTAGGAAGCACTCAGCACCTTTTTGAATCACTGCACCACTTGTGCCATTTCATTATCACCTTCCAAAGGCAACTCTCTTAAAAGTGGCCTTTATCTAATCCCAGGATTGCTGTGAGCTAATCAAATACATATAGGTAGCTGGCATCAGTTCAATAATATGGATTGTATCAAGACTCGGGATTTTCATATTTCAAAGAATGTTATGATTTTTAAAATCACAAACAGGAACGTATTTATGCACAGCCCCATGCTGCGTGCTCCATTATCCACTTAGACTCATATTACAAAAATAAGCTGTAAACACTTCTGATGAAAGGATTGGACACTTCGTTTACACCCTGAGAATGGACTTTTGTTTTAATGCCCAATTTCACTTTGGTATTTAACCTTTCCCCTCTGTTTAACATATATTCTGTCATTTCGTTCCAGCTTGCTATTTATTTATCTTTGTGCAGAGAGAAAAAAAAAAAGAAGGATAAGTAAATACATTTACAAAAAAAGTGTTCACTTAGCTCTTAGCTAAATGTATGCAGCAAATCAGAGCCTGTTTACTCCAAAAGTGTTTTGGCTGGGGTCTTGGGTGATTTCCATTGGCGATGAAGGAGCATTAGCTAAAAGCAAAATGAAAAGGTTTTTTACCCGTCAAGACATTAATTAAAGTTTAATTAGCTCCTGTTTGCTTAGTGCTTTGAAGATGTGAAAGCGTTTTGGAAATCTTCTGCCTGTAAAGGCCTACGTTGACTTTTTCTGGAGTAGTTTTTGGCGTTAGAAAGATCCGGGATGGGATCAGGGCTCACAGCATTGAGTCGAGAGCGTGCTGCCTAATGTCTCTCTGGGGTTGTGATGGCAACACAGAAGAAACACACATCTTGGCAGCTCCATAAAAGCAGGTTTTTCACATATTTTTTTTTAAAGACTGGAATCCACCCTAGTTGGCTAGGGCTTCCCATGAATTAAACCTTGCCTCGAGGCCACGCTGATGCCAGAAGCATCATGTCTCACACTGAATGTCCAAAGCCATCTGAGCAAGGATGAGGTCTTCATCATGAGGACCAGCTTCTCAGCCACCTTGTGTAACAGAGCTCACCCTCAGGGCACTTAAAAAAAGGCAAAGGATGGATTTTTTGGCATATTTCATGCCCTTTGCTCTCTGAGCAACCACACTGAAGACTTTCCTTCAAAGCCAGCTTGTACAGAGAAAGAGGCAACTCAGTATTGGTCAGAAATATTGGCAAAATTATTTCCTCACCCCAGGAAGCCCAAATTTTTATGGATTTTATTGTTCTTCGTAGGCAATGTGGTAGTAGCAAATGTTAAAGGAGAGCTTTGAAGCAAGGAAATAAGCTAGCTGGGTGGATATTTATGGTAGGATGTCCCCCCAGCTCTGAGGAGCAGGGTGTGAGGAGGAAAATGTATGAAGTGGGTTGATGGATGGTGCTGTCAAGAGTGGGTGGTTGAAGGGGTGGGTGCTGGATCATGAGAGAGAGACATGAGAGTGCCAGGCTGTGAACTGCATGGAGAACCAGCACCTTGGGCTGAACAGTTTAGAGAAGGGGAATCCAATAAAAGAATTTTTAAAATAGGGTGACATGTTCAGAGCAGGACCTTTTCAGAAGCATTTGCAGAAAGCAAAGAGTATGAGAGCCTCCTTTCATTGTCCAGTCTGATTTCTAGAGAGAGTTTACATAGATTTCTGATAATCATCTGAACTCTTCTGATTTTTTCTGAGCCACCAATCCTTTTTTCTTCTTCCTCTTCTTCTTCTTCTTCTTCTTCTTCTTCTTCTTAATGCTTATCCAACACTAATTGTAAATGAGCACTTTGGCTTCCTTTTCTCCCAGACCTTTAAACTGCCCAGGCACGATTAAACAGTAAAAAAATGTCACAGAATTCACAGAGAGAGAGAATAATAGTGAAATCTGTTCCTCATTTTTTTTTTTATATTTCATATGGGATGCGAACCGTTTACTCCATAGTAATTGCAGATGTTAGACTGGGACTGTAATAATGTAGCTGGCAATAACTCTATTGCTTTACCACAAAAAGCTTCCCAGTAGCATTAAAAAGACAACAGAAACAATAGTTTCAACACATTCATATGTACTAGTATTCTGGAAGCACTCAAGCTACTGATTTATCATGTAAACTTTTGCTGGTGTACGTATGAACTCCAAATATTTTCTCATACTCATGTTTGAGAGATGACCATCCCCTATTCTATGCAATCATTTAATCTCTGAAATTTGCAGACAAGTTTTGCCTTCCCATGGATTATAAAGCTCTTTAATTTATCTTTTATATAAATATATTATATATATTTTTTTAAATCTTTTTTTAACCTTTGTGCTTTCTGGGTTTTTTGCTCAATGCATTTTTGGATCACAGTTTTGAATTAAAATCTAAGATTTATTGCAGTTTGTCAAAAGGCTCTTACAGGATGCCTGGACTTTAACCTACCCTGGGAGACATGAATTTAGGTGGCAAAGTCAAAATGCCCTAAAATCAACTCTTCCAGGTTACGTGGATGCTCTTATCACACATTTTCACGTGCAAGACAAGGCCAGGCACGTATCACTGGGCCTTCAAAGTGCCACATTTTTGTCACAGATGTTTTGCATAAATAAATGGTGTCATACAGGCCGATTAAATCAATACATCTGTATCAACTTGCAGTTCCTGACAGTGTGTTCCAGAGGATATCTTCTGCTCCCACTGTACCCTTTGAAATTTCAGATAGAAACAAATAATAATAATAAAACCAACTTGTTTTTTCCCAGGTTAGCTTTTCATCTTTATCTAACCATAACAGAAGGTGCTCAGATTATGGCAGAGAAAAATAACACAGAGATAATGGGGATGAAGCTGTTTTAATGCAAGGTTCTCCAGTCTGGTGGTACTGTAAACCACAGGAGCAGAGTTTAGCTCCAGTGTCATCAAATCCCCGAGCTGGAATGTTCTTGTGCTACAATTTAGGTTTTCCAGCCATTCCTTTCTAATCCAATGCTCATACAGAGAAACCTTATTTTCTTTCCATCCATTGTTGCATATTTGTGTGTTTGGTAGAGTAGTGTGAGATTAGGAAACTTCAGTTTGGAAAAGGGGCCTGGAGCTGTGGTTTCTGGTTATGCTGGCATTGCAAGGAGGTCACTTCTCCATTGATAGCTGCTGAAAGTTGTAGGATTTGTAGCCTGCCAGTAATGATATCAGGTTGTGTATCCGCTTGGAGAGTCTGGATGTCTTCAGAACCTCTATCTGTCATGTGTCTGTTCAGCAATGGTGTTAACAATGTGAGGCTGGGACTGAGAATTGGGATTTTGGGGACTTTACATCTACCAGGGGGAAGAAAACTCCATAGATAAAGTTCACAGGTTTCTATTTCATAGCAAGTAAACAGATGAGTAGCATATGGTAAAAATAACCTTTTTTTTTTTTTTTTTCCCAGAGGGCAGACTCCCATCAGAATTTAAAGATCACAGCCTCTGGTTGCCCACTTCTGCCTCACTTCCTGGGTTTACATCACTTAAGGAGGTGATGTCAGTGTCAATGTGTATCTGTGCCACCCTTAGGTGTAAAGTCAACACAAGCTGCTAGGAGACTGAATTTTGAACCCCTGCTTCCAGTCATGCTGATTAGATTTTTTTTTTATTTTATATATATCATTGTACTTGGAGTGGCTTTCAACAGCCCTATGCTCCCACCCTATACCACAATTATGTTGATGAATATTAGAGGTAAACATGAATACACCCAGGACAGGGCAAAACAAGGTATAAACACCCTTGAAAAAAACCTAGTATTAATTTTACCTCTGACTCTAACACATCTTCGGTGTCAAGTATTGCCAGGACCCCATTTTAAAAGGTAGAAGAAATTTGGAGTCAGACTAGACAGGTTAAAAATACAACTGGTCAGGATTTCTTAGCATTATCCTCCCACAGCTCCTCTTAGGTGGTTTACAGGGTCATCATCAGAGACAGCATCTGAGCACCTTTCATATAAAGCTAATAGCAATTTTATGCTATAAATGAGCAAACAGTTGAGGAAAGAATAAAGGAGAAAGTGTTTCTACCCTCTCTCAAGAGATAGGATTTTTTAATGGGTAGTTGGAATATTTCTGCATTCATTATCTGCATCTTGACTTGGCTTATCTTCAGCCCCCAAGTTCTACAGAAATGTATCTCTCTATCACTCTGACCTTCCACAGACATCAGTCTGGTTAGGAAATCCAGAGAATTTCTGGCATTGAGGGTACTGACTCACTCATTGTTCCTGTTCATTGTCAGTTCAGGAATTTCCTCTGGTTTGGTTGGAAGGGAAAAATCCAACCAATGGCAGTTGTTGGTATTTTGCTGTTGTTTGCCAGGAGTCTAAACCCCAAAATATTTTCTCTTCTCAACAGCATCGTGTTTCTGATTAATCAGGGTCAACTCTTCTTTTTCTCACCTGACCTCTAGCAATGACCCCAATGTTCCTTTTAATTTCCTTGATCTATTTGCTCCATTCCCAGCCAGGTCTCCAGAGTGTTCAAGATTGAAAGTGATTTCCAAACACCTTCAGCTGTATTCTGGTTCCAGTTACATTCATCTGAATCAAGACTTTGCAGTAATCACTGGGCAAAAATGATGTGGGAGCCAAACCATGGTTTATAACATTAGTGATTATGTCTTTCAAGAGGAAAAAGAAAGCTCTCACATCATTTCCACACTATTTGCTTTGCCTTACAAATCCAGATCTTTCCCTGCCTTCTTCATCAGCAGAATGTCCTCTTCATGAAGGTCCTTTCCCAGCTCCTTTGATCAGAAGATACCAGGACAATGGCTGTGTTGGATGGACCACAGTCATGGGATGCTGGATCTGCTCCTGCATCTTTGGGTGCCTCCATCCAGCCTCTCCCCCATGAATTCCAGGCTGACTACAAGGGCTATTTTTGAGACATGCTTCTGGGGGAAGATATGGATCTGCTCTTCTTATTTTCACTGAGAAAAGAAAGCCAGCAAGGGAATGGCTAACATTTTCATTTATTAAAGAACATACTTGGGGTTGGATAGCACCCTATTTCCAACGAACTGTGCCTTCTCCTGAGGATCAGTTCTGATAGATGTCTGCTGTTTCAGTTGCCTTGCATCTGGGAGGTATAAACTGTGTCAGAGATGAGATCAAGCTGTGAACTTCGAAGAGGCTGGCGGGGTCTGAGCTTTCTGAGCTGTGCTCAGGACCTCAGGAGGCAGATATTGCTCAGCAGGGTGTGGGGGAGCCAGCTTTGACACAGAGGGTTTCTGCACAGGGAGGCCCAGATGATGGATTTGGACTTGAAAATGTAACCATAATATATTTACACCATAATGTATAGAATGGGTGTGTGTGTGTGTTCGTGAAGGAATGCTGGAAGGGGGTTCATGCAATAAGGCATGATTAATGTTGGCTGCAGAGAGGATCTAACCTCCTTTTATCCCATCTGAAGACCCGTCTGGGAATTTCATCATAGTAGGAAAACAGTGAGGTGAAAAGGCATCCTCCCTTTAGGTGATCTAACCCTGATCCAGCTCAGTAGCATCTGAGAGCAGGTTACCACAAGCACAGTCCTGGTGCCAGGACTTAAACAGTTTCCATTTCTCCATAAAGACCAACTCACATCATCCAGCGGAGATGAACAAAATTTCCATTTGCCATGGTGGGCTCATTAGTTACAGGTAAAAGTTTGTTCTCCTCACTGGCCAAATCCCTTAAGGGTACTTTGGGTCCATTCCTAGTCCTGTTAAAGTCACTGGGAGTAGGGCTGGACTCCAGAAGGTATTATTCTTAATTTAAACATTAATAGTTTAACTCTCTGTTGTTAATAATAATAACCCCTTGGAAAATTCAGACTGAAACCCGTTTCCTTGCTGAATTTCTTTTCTCCCATCAGGCATGCAAACTGGTTTGTTATTGTTGGGTTGCTCTTGAGGGCTCTGGGTTGCACACACTGGTTTGTTATTGTTGGGTTGTCCTTTGGAGCTGGGCTGTGCACACCAACTAATTTGTTATTGGAGTGTTGCTACACACTCCGGTTTATTCCTGATGGCTGTTCAGTGTGTGCTGGGCTCCTGTCCTTCCTCTAGGATTATCCCTACTGAGGTCTTTTGTCAACCTCCCACCCACACAAATAGAAAAGCAGGAACTGTGGCAAATTTAATGCAATGTTTGGGGATTAATCCGTTTTGCTTAACTTTTAAAAAGGGACTAATCGAGGCTTTCAGAGTTAGGAAACCTTCTTTCTTTAATATGGTTTAAAATACTATTTCCTACCCTGCTTCCCTTTCTTCCCACATCCTTTTTTGAAACATAACTTTTTATAGGCATCCTATCTTCCATCTTAATGGTCCTGTTAGCTTCCCATTGCTCTTTCAGGAAAAACTTTTTTTATGGAAGATTTCCTTTCAAGTTCAGCACAAGAGCAAATACTCATGACCCTTGATCTTCATACTTACTTTCTTCCATAATGTCTTCATTTCTTTTTAGTTCATATGTTGATGATCATGAGGAAAATGGAAAGAAAAATTACTGGAAAATATAAGCTGGACAAGAATCTGGCATATTTCTGTGATATAAAATGGAACTTATCATTATTCAACATTATAAAATTGAGTCAAATTTTTATTTTCACTGTTCCACAAGCAGTGCCACTGGTGATCTGGTAATGCTACTTCGGTGAAACTGAGCTGTTTTACCATGACAGAAGTAACTGCACAAAAAAAAACCAAAAACCAAAAAAAACCCCAACATAATATAAAAAAATCAAGATCTTTGAAACTTCTACTGCTTTCCTTTGCTAAAGAGATTTTTTTGTTCAGTACTGTTAATCTTTTCTTAGATTTATTGAAAATAGGCTGAGTGGAGTAGGTATGTCATTCTTTGGCAAAAGTGAAAAAAAAAAGCTATGAAGTAAATAGGACTGCTCTCCACAGCATCACTTCTTTCACTGTTATATTAATGTATTTAAATAAAGGACAGCAACTCTTGGGTTAATTCATGCAAAACCCATCATGATATCTTTCTTCCTTGTACATGACTGTGTGTGTGTTTTCCATCCAATTAAATGTAAAAAACCCAAATGTGAGCAGAAGACAAAGGCTGGAGACCTCCTCATTGCTAAGTCTGCTGTCAGGGCTGACCACATCAGCCTTGTTGAGCTCCAGCTTGGAACCAGTCAGGGTTTGATCCTACATTCCCTGGGCACATCTGGACAGTGGTTTATCTCCTGGAGGAGGTGAACATGGAAATGCCCTTGCATTTTTTTCTCCACGATGCCCACCAAACCCCAGAGGATGGGTGTTTGCCTCTTTGCAAGGAAAGTGATTATGAGATTTGGTTTAAGGAGGGCCCAGCTGAGGCAGGGTCGTTCACCCCTCAAAGTCATGGGTTGATCAGGAGGAGAGGAACAAGGACTAAGTGGTAGGTCTGTGTCTCAGACTGGTTTTTCAGCACTGACCAGAGGCTGGAGAAAGATTTTCCACCACCCTGCAATGGAAAGGTTGGGCTGTTGGTGAGAAAGCCCTTGCTGGTTGGAACAGTTGCATCACATCAGGGCTTCCTTCTGGGAAGGGAAACACACCTTGAAGACAAATTTCCAAACACCAACAGCCCTTGCTCCCTGCGGATGCTGCCTGCTCCTCAAAATAAAAATAAAAATATCATTGGGTTTTCTTACCCCATACACCACTTCAACTCTTTATTTTCCTTTGGATAGAACTGGTTTTCTGAGGGATATTGGGGCATGGCTGGGGCTGGTTGCCTTCAGCAGCAAGATCCATGTCTGAATAAATGGAAGGGGCTGAGTGCCAAATCCTGCCCTCAGATAAACACTCCCAATGCTCATTGACTTCTCCACAAGCTGCTGGTGCATATCTGAGGGCAGTGCTTGGCCTGTGGATGTGTTTTTTTGGTTATTTTGCAATTCCAGCGCAGAAATGGATTTATTTTTTTTTTTTCCTCTCTGAAGGGAGGTACATCAGTGCCACATCCCAACTTGATGGTAAGTGAAGCCCAGTGGGTTTATCAGAGATGACTTTTAACTACTGGGCTGTGCTGTGATTCTCATGTTTTACAGCTGGGATATAGGATCTCCGATATGAACACCCAAGGATTTATTGGTCCCACAAGGACTCAAAGTTTTGCTGGCAGTGCAGTTCAGAGAGCCAGGGGGAGTCAAAGGTTATCTTCTGTAGGGTAGTATGGGATTTACCAGCTGACCCTCCCCCCCTCCCTCTGGTTCATCTGCTAAAATCATTAACGAGCTTTCCCTTACCCTCCAGAACTCTGAGTGTCTTTTTAGCACTGAGATCGAGTTACTGACCTCTGCATTGCCAATATACCTTGAGGATTTCAAGAGCTTGGGGGTATTTTCAGGGTTAAAAGGAACAGGGTGAAGAAAGATGAATTGGTGGGTGCTTTGCCCCAAAATGAAGCTTAATGTTTTTCTTGCTTGTTAAAGAGAGGTCTCGCTTGTTTATACATGGCCACCTCAAGAGATTTTATTTGTTTGAGAAAAAGCTTTGCTCCTGCAATGTGGTAGAAATAAAAAAACCCAACAGGGATGCAAGTGGGATCTGAAGATGAATGAATGGTCTTCCAAATGGTGAACTTGGGATGGGAGGCAAGAAGATGCTGCTGTTCCCACTCAGCAACAAAGGGGAAATAATTCTGTGGTTCAACCACACTACTGGAGGACTTTTAACAACTCTCCTGAGCTTCCTGCAGACAACCCCCCAATCCACCCACCAGGGCCTGCAAAAAGTCCTTCCCTCACTCCACCATTCCTGGAGGTGGACAGCAAGATTTGGGAGAAAAATAACAGAAGAGCATTGCTGTTCCACTCTCCTGATGGGCTTTTTACCCTTCCAGGTTCTCTGTTAGGTTTCTTTGGATAGGATTCAGCAAGTTTGCTCCCAGTTGAAGTCATTTTGGAATGAGGCCACCACAAAATTAGCGATGAACCTAAAGCCCACCCTGCATCATCTAGTTGGGCTTTTCTGGCTGTATCAAAGCTAGGAGAGGTCATTTAAGGCCTCTCAGTGATGTCCCTTCCTCCCTTCTCCCATCCCCTGCCCCATTCATCAATGATCTAATCACTTGTGAAACTCAAAGCAGGGGGCTCTGATCTTATCTCATTACAAAATCAAGATTTATCTGAACATGAGAACCCTAGCAGGGTTTTATGATATGCATGGCGCCATTCCTTTCTCTTAACCTATTTGTTACTTTTATACTCATTCTTGACACCCTTCCATCTGTTCCTCACCATTCAGTAGCTGGGACAGCTACAGTTTCAGGGGACAGCAAGGATGAAATCACTTCATCCCAGTAATGGGTTACAGTAATTATGTTACTGTTTGAACAGTTAGATTTTGATCTACTTTTGGGATAAAGTCCCAGGGCTTCCTTTTCTTCCCATCTTTCACAGAATTTGACACCCATATAGCTACTACTCCACCAATTATGGAGTTTAAAATTTAATCTATTTTCTTTTTTATTCTAATAACAGAAAGAATCAGATTATCACATTTCTTTCTTGTAAAAGTAAGGCAAGAGACAAATGTTCTCAGGCATTAGTTATATCCAGATCATCTGATCTCAGGATGCAGAATGTAGATTTTCAATGTGCAGTTTGAAGTGTGAAAAGAAGACTGAGGGGAAAAGAAGTCTCTTTGTTTTCACTTTAGCATCAAGCCATTTGGAACTTCTTAGTGAAGCAAAACAACTCCAAGATGCTCTTGATTAACAGCAATTTAAGTGATGCAGCAACCAGCTCGGTGACATGACTGACACCTTCTTGCCAGCACTTTTAATGACCTAGTTAAAAAGTTAAATTCTGCTTGCATTACATGGAACCCATCAGGAAATTGGAAAACATTGTACATGCTTCAAGCTCTACTGATTCCAGAGCCAGACCCTCCGTGCACGCTGCTTCTCTGCAAGCCTGTGTTGGCAAAATGCTAGGAAGAAGTTCCTTCGTGTCATCCCTTAGATGACAATACCCAGATATGCAAAGGAAAGCTTGTTGGATAGAGTTCTGGACACAAGGCATCTGCTTCAATAAATCTGGGTTGTTGCACTCAGCTCCAGCCCGGCAGGAGCTGGAGCTTTTTGTAGATGCCACCATCCCAGAGAACATCTCAATTGCACGTCAGTTGTCCTGCAAACATCACCCACTGCTCGTTTGGGTCTGGCTGGAGTTGATCCTCTTTGCAGACCAAGTTTTCTTCTCATTGAGGGTCTCAGAGGAATGACAGAGATTGTGTGCCTTCATCCCACAAAGCAATCTCTGGGGCAAGTCTTTGACCAGCAAATGTTTTTTATTGATTATGTGCATGTCAGGTATGGAGCTGTAAGAATAAAGTGTCTGTGAAATTGGAATGGTCCAGGGCAGTGGTGGGGTCCCCATCCCTGGAGGTATTTACAAGGTGTTTGGACCTGGTCCTTAAGGACATGGTTTAGTAGTTGGCTGTGGTGTTAGTCCAAGGTTGGACTGGATGATCTTGGAGGTCTCTTCCAGCTTAAACATTCTGTGATTCTGTGAAATGTACGTCAATGGGCTTTGCATACTCTTTGGGAGTATGAAATACGCTCTCCAAAAATGTTCTCCTGCCTTGGGAGGGAATATTTGTGACACAAAGACAGGCTCCACCTGATCGTGGATACAAATGTGCTCCAAACACTTGTACTGAGAGAAAACACCAGGAGTAAAAGAGAAGTTTAGTATCTTGCTATGATTACATTGAAAACTTCAGCACTTTTGCTAGGTCTTGGTAAAGTGCTGGCTTTAAAATTTGGTTTAAAAAATTATCATCTTCTGCCTTATTTAAAGTCAGTGCCCCAGCCTCGCCGAGCTAGAGAGCTGGGAGGCACAACCATTTAGAGAAGTTCAAATAACTAAACTGGCCGTGACCTGAACTAAAACTAATAGTTTGTGTTTGTGATGGCTACGAGAACGGCATCTGGCTTACATTTAAATAGAAGGCTATTCAATAAAGCCACTGCTTCTCCAGACTGCACAGAAGCAGAGATTAATTATTGCAACTAATGACGTTTTGGCCATTCATGCACCCGAGGGAGAAAGGCACCTCCTTGCCCCAAGAACCAATGACAACAATAACAAAATCTTATTAGTTTTCTATCTGCAGAAAGCCCGACAAGGGAGAAACACCAAGGAATATTGTTGTTCCTGCTCCTCTGCCCAGGCATCCCAAACATGGAATTAAATATAATCTTTACCAGCAAACCCTTTTTGCTTTTTATCCTCCCAAAGGAGAACCCAGAGTTTCAAATGGGCTTTTAATAGCAACACTCTGAGAATCCAGCCTCTGTGTCTTCCAGATTCTTAGGGAGATCGTGTTTCACATTTCACTCATTCCTCAGCATGTTGGCACAGCCTAACACTGCCTTCAAACATTTGGTATTTGAAACAGAAAATCTTGGTGTTTCATTCCTTGCCTCACTTCTCCTTGTGTTTCTCCAGCATCATATAATATTGACAGCCCCTGCCTGTAAAGAAAGGCCAGGTTCTCTCGTTTATTCAGCTGCAGGCTTTAAAAATGTAGAATAGGGGTTTTGTTCCTAGGAAAGAGCAACTGCCAGTGAACTTTTTCCTTCTTTACATAAAAGTAGGATAGCACAATAAACAATGGTAAGAGAAGTGGGACCCAAGGTATGTATGCATATATGTAATATTTAACTGGTTGGGTTTTTTAGTGCTCCAGTTGCAGGGTACAAAGCTGCTGCCATTTGTGTGAGTGATTTGCAGACTTCAATAATTTCAAAACTTGCACCTTCTTACATCAAAGTTAGTAATGAAAGATCTGGCCCTACACAGGTCTCGTTTTGGTGAATCACATTGTGAAGCACACCAGGGACCACTGTTGTGTCTTCAGAGCTTTCAGGAGCACGAGTAGGCTCAGGCTTGAGGGAAAAAAGGAGAGCAGAAAGAGGAGATACTGAAACAAGTCCTCTTCATAACAAATGGAAAAACCTCAATGGTAATGCCTATTGGGAGATTCCAACCTTGTGGCCATTGTTATTTATGGGATAATATTCCTAGGACCAGGAAGCACAGAGGTTTTCTAGCTTTTCCCTCATGTAGGTCAATTCTGTAAGGACAATTAGGTATGGGCCTTCCTCCCCTTCCTCTCAAACCACTTTCTCTGGGGCAACCACAATGAATGTTTGTGTAGAGACATAATATTAAGCAAATGTCTGCATAACTGTAGTGTTTAATACAGCCTTTCCTAATGCAGTTCTTCAGCATCAAGAGGCTGACTCCTGTTCCACCATGGTGAGAGGGGGAAAACCAGTGCCACTGCTTTTCTGTGGATATAAAATGGAAATCCACGGAGATCTGTTGCTTTCCTCCACAGAGGAACCGGCTTCATCTTCTCCAATTGCTTTGTTCAATCTCCCTGTCCCAGCTGTTCCCCTCACCTCCAAACCCTGACTGAGCCAGAACTGGATGACTGAAGCAGCCACCTGTTTTGGGCAGACCTTATTAACCCTTGCTGTTCCATAGACATGACTTTGGTGGGTGTAAGAGGAGGTTGAGTGGGTGCTATGGTCCTGTAGCTGTAGTCCCCATGGCTGGGCTTGACACCCTCCATCTGAAGGACAGTCCAAAGGAGGGAGGCAAAGGTCCTTATGGAGGAAAGGAGAGATGACACAGTGTTGCTCTGATAAGTCATGAGATGCCAGCAATGAGACAGCAAGAGAAAGAAATAAATAGCTGCTCAGCCATGAACACTGTTACAACAGCACTGAAGCCATTGGTTTGTGCACCCCTGTCCTCCTCAAGTGATGGGGAGCAGGGAGGAGGGAGCATGATGACATCAGCTCCCAGGCATTGTTACACAAGATTAATGGTGTTTCCCTCTGCTTCTGGTCCTCTGTGGGGAATTTTCCCACTCCTTCTGCCCGTAAGCACAGAAAGGATGTGGAGGGGAAAGTGGATTTTGGTTCGCTACTCTTTCTGTTGTGATGAACGTATAACAAAGCTGAGCTTTAATGGGAAGTGTTTGCTGGTGAGAGTGTAATAGCTCTGGAGCTGTCATCGGGTGTAGTGTTGTGTAAATATACATTCAGACACTTCTTATGGAAGTGGAGATGTGGCCCAGTAGGCTTTGTTTAGCTCTTTCTGTGGGAAATGCATCATTTTTGGCATATCCACGAGTAATCAGAGTAGATTCAGCCCTGTAGAAGTAAGGACCTCTCTCTGAAGGGTGTGGAGATAAGAAATGTCTCATCTAGAGGCTGGGATTTCACCCAAGAGGGAGGTGAAGTCCTGAGGTGCTGCAGAAAACAGGGGCTTGTTTTCTTCAAAGGAAGTCAAGTTTTTCCTTCAATGCTCAGTGTAGTAACATGATGGGATGCTCCATCCTTCAAAACTCTCTCTGCACTCTGGGTTAGTATGGAGACACCTGAATTTGCTTTGGCTGGGGGCTTCAAAAAGGGAAAGATCCTGTGGAGGACCACATTGCAACTTAGCAGATCTTTATAACTGCAGCAGGGTCTAGATGAGACACTGAGGTGCTCTGCTGAGGTTCTGGGGAGCTCCAGGTGGCCAAGGGCCCAGGGGACCAGTATCTGGGAGGGATGCAACAGCTTATCCAATGTGCCCCATTGTGAGGGGGAAGGATTTTGAGCACACACCTCAATCTGCAAGTGAATAACTAAATTTTAAAATGCCCAGCTAACGATTTAATTTATAAAATATCAGGTGAAGGTGGTAGAATTTTTTCAAGAGATTTCTTTCAGCTGAAAAATGCCTTTCTCCAAAAAAATCCCTAAGTTCACCTTCCACTGCTTTGGTGAATTTTTTGCCATCAAGACTTACACTCACACTTCAGGGCTGCAGAAAAGGTTGAGATTTGAAAATGTCAGGTATTTAACTAATTTTTAAAAACTGAATGTTTTGACAAAACCAGAAAATTGGTTTTCAATACCTTGAGCTGAACAGCGTTCTTTAGAAAGATGGTTGAAAGAATAATCATATCACAGAATCACAGAATGTTTTAGGTTGGAAGAGACCTCCAAGATCACCCAGTCCAACCTTTGACTAACACCATAAGCTAACTACTAAACCACATCCTCAATAATCACTCAGTAAAGGTATTAATTTTATGTGTTTGTATTTATTCAAAGCTTGTTTAATATTATTTTTTTAAATGTATCACAACTACTTTTACATTTCAGATGGTTCATTTTCCACTCTTTTCCTGAAAACATGGGTTAACTTCTAATTCTCCTTTTCTGATACCAAAAAAATATTTAACAGATCTCAACTAATCAACTACCGTCAGAGGAAAAAAAAAAAAAAAATCTAAAAGCTGTTACTGAGTTTTGTCCAAAAAAATCTGACTCTGGTGCACTTCCTTTCTTCCATCTGATAACTCAAAGTTCGAATTAAATAAACCCAATGATAAGCACATCCCAAAGCTGGGGACAAGCCGGCGAGTTCTTTAGCCTGCTTTCTGGAGGTCTCTGTCTCAGATATGGATCAAATTTCCTCCTGTTTACATGTAAGAAGGTTGTGAAGATCTGCAATTTCAAGATACATCTGGTTCTTGCATCAAATTAAACAGCAACCAAAGCCTGAGCGCTGGGGCAGATTTTAAAATGTAGGAATGAATGTGTGTTTATATAGTATTTGCATTAATGCTTCCTAGGGTTTATTTTGAAAGTGAAGAAAGAACATTGCATGGTAGGCAACTTAACCCAAACAATATCGGTTTAAAGTTAGGGGCATGCTCCTTGGAATATTTTTCTAGTGTTTTGAAGTGTCCACTTGAAGAGGGAGCAGAGAGGGAAGAGGAGGAGGAGGAGGGGGGTTAGAGGGGGGGGGGAAGAAAAGGATTGTTCTGTCTTCTGCTCTGTGTTTGGCCTGGCTCAGTAGGGCTATTGCTGTTGCTCATCTGGTATGGATTAGTCCTTCTCTCTCACACTCTGTCAACTTGGGTGTTCTGCATGCAGGCTGTTTCTGCAGGGGTCTTGGTTTTGCTTTTTTTAACGGCAGGAAGTGCCCCACTCAGACCACATGTGAAATTGTGTGGGAACAGTGGGGGGGGATGAAAGAGCCCCATCAAACATACCAAAAGTGTGGGTGGAGAGACAGGGAGCGTAAGAGGAGAGATACCAGCTGAGTAATTTAACCTCCTGGGCTGGCCAGGCTGGGGATACAGTGGAAGTTTGCTGCCTTAAAAGTGTCTCTTGCTTGTGACATCAATTTCTAGTATTTTATAATATTGGGGGCTGTTGGAAGTGTGAGGGATTACAGCTGCCGCTTAATTTGTTCTAAATTTCCTGCTAGCCTCACCAGACATGTACAGGAAATAGGCAGTAAATGTTTAATAGCTAATACCTAACTGGACAATTAACAGGTGCTGTCACACTGAAAATCCAAGCCTGTGGGTGCACCTCGAGGACATGGAGCACCTCCAGCAGCAATCCCAGCGTAGCATCCGCAGGGAGCGGCGCCAGGGGCCAGCTGCATCCCAGCACTGTGGTACCCAGGCTGAGGTCCCTCACATGCCAAAATTCACCCTTGTCCCCATGTCCATGCTGGACCTGAGAGTATTTTTCCTTTTTAAAGCACTCACTGTGGATTTTGCTGTTTGCATGAGTAAACATCATCACAGAAACTGGTCCAGCCTGCAGGGAAGGATGCTGGGAATCCTCCTTGCATCTGTTTTATAGTACAAACTCCACACTTATTCATAGTCTGGAAGAGGTAAATCCAATCCCCATCAAGTGGTAGAAAACTCTAACCTGTTATTCAGGGTCAGAGTAAATGTCTGTCTGTTCTGTCACCTCAGTTCTACCAGGGACCTGAGGATACCTTCAGAAAAAAAATTGCAGCGGGCAGGATGTCTTAAACAATCTTTCAGTTCTGGACTTGCTCAGCTTCTGGCAGTCAGCAGGTATGGGGTTTCCTGCTCTGGAATCTGTATCTGGATTTTAATTAGTCATTGATAGAATTTTTTTCTTTGTTTTAAAACTATTTGTTTTTTCTTCTGGTCTCTATATAATCCCGTGGCTACGTGTTCTACAAGTGAAAAACATGTTTTGTGAAAAGTACTTAAGATGGCTTTAAATCTCAATATTAAATGTGACTTCAATGCTATATTGTTGTTTTTTCTCAGTAGAAGATAATTCTAAAATAAAATTTTAAACATTTTTTTAAATAAAAATTTCCAGTATAATGAAAATTAAGCAGTGTCCATCGGACTTATTTCCTGGGATTGGTTTCTCTGCCTGAAGATGCCAATTAAATTAAAAAAAAATATTTTCACTATTACATGATTCCTATTTTTATATTCTTTCTATCATTATTTCTATTATATTCAATTACAAATATTATTACGCTGCAATTATTTTGCCACAATAGCAGCAATCCTTTGCCATTTTTCATTTATCAGCCGATAGAATATTAGGGAGTAACCCCTTTTCAACTTTCAACCTTCTTCTATAGTTCTAAGCTTGCAATTAAGTTCTGATTGTTCAGAATAATTGTATTTCCAATGAAGGTAGAATTAGGTTAATTGAATTGCTATTATTACCTCCAGAACAATATTGTTTTAATGTGTTTGGCCAACATAAAGCAAACGTCTCCTTTGGAATTTGCTTTTATTAAGTTCAAGTCCAATTGAGTTCAAAAGATCCTTCTGCAGAACTTTGCTGTCCCCTAATAGTGCATGACTAATGTCTTACACTTGGCTTTCCTATAAATTGCTCTCTTTACTGAGCAATTTCTGTGTCAATACTCAGACATCCTTATCAGCACTTGATGTTCATGTAAACCAACTCTTGTTAATGACTGCACGGACGGGGATGGGGGGAAAAAAAGTAACACTGCACAGACCCCGAGACTCCTGCTCCATCTGAACTTTGAAGTCCAGCTGTTAATAGCAGCGTTGACTACTCACATAAAAATGTGTAGTAAACTGAACTGACGTTGTCTGATTCCGAGTGATTGGTTTAAACCTTCACAAAGGGCTGAAGCTTCCACCCTCCTTTTCATCTCTCTGTCTCAGTGCCTTCACTCAGGATGATTAACGTTATTTTTGCGATAGGAAGGCTATTGTCCTCGCCTGAAAAAAGTAAACATTTTTACAGTTGGGAGCAAGAAAAATTTCAAAAAAGTTCCCTTTTGCATGAAAAAGGGATCCCCAGCTGCTGTTTATTATCTCTCTGTTTACATCACACATGTGCATGTGGAGGACAAAGTAGTTCAATAAATTACTTCTCTCCTATCGGCTTGGCCATTATGGAACAAAAGCATTTAATGGTTTGTTGAATGTCTCTGGATGTTCCTACAGTCATTTTTAACTCTCACCGAGTAGTTGATCTGATTTCATCTGCTTTACCACTTTGTTTAGGGTCCAGAAGGTTTTTTGCTGTTGCATGCAGTAAAATGAAAGTGAGATAAATTATGTCCGTGCTCTGACTGTTAAAGCCGTTGATACAGACCTGAGCTCACAGATCTCACTGGACTGTCTGAAATTAAGGATGTGAATCCTCACCCTGGATTTGCCTATGGCTTCCATAAAATTTTATTTATTTTTAAGATTTTCCACCTCACTTTTATATTTATTTACCCGATATCTCCATTCCTGGGAAGAAAACTACAAAGTGATAATAATTAGATAAGGGATTTTCCCATGTAACTGGAGCTACCCCAGACTGCTTGGTTGTGCAAACACAGTCATGTGCATTTGGCCATCTCTCCAACCTTGGCAATGGTTGGGAATTGCTTACATTTTTCATGCTCTAAGGTGATATTCAGGTGTGATTGTGGCAGCTCTTCCACACACAGCCTGCAGCAGGACACTGGGATTTCCCTGGTGGCCAGGGTGAGTCCGGCTGCCTGCTCTTCCTGGGCCCCTCACCTTCCCTCCCCCATCTGCTCCACGTTCTCTGTTTTCCTGCCAAGTCAGCCCATTGAGTTCCTAGCACAAACCCTTACAACAACCTACTCTATAGAGAAATAAAACCTGCTCTCCCAGTTATCTCAGCAGATGCCCTTCTGGCTGGGAGCCACATCTTCAGCTGCCAAAACTTCAGGTAGAGCTTTGGGCAACAAGGGCTTTGTGCCTTTATGTCCCCTTGGTTTTGTACAATGAGATGGGCAGGACATCATGGTATGTCTTCCTTCCACATCCCACCAGCCTCTGCCAACTCATAGAAGGTTGGTGAAAACTGTGGAGTACTTTGAATAGGGCTCCTCAACTCCCAGCATGACTTCTGGGTCCCTGCAGCACTTAGCAATGATAATTCTCCTTTTTTTCCACCTCTCTCAGGCCTCATGGGGGAGAGTTAACCTAGCAGTTTATTATCAGATGTTAAAAGCCAATTAATCATCAAGCCATGTCTTACTGCTCGTGGGGAAGGGAAGACCAAGAGGAAGAAGCTGATGGGTTCAGCTGAGCACAAAGCAAATGGAAGTATCACCCATCCCAGACACTCCACTCCCCTCCTTGCTTTGCCCATCAAATACTGAAGTTCTTTTGATATGGTCCAAGCTGTCATCAAACAAATGTTGTCTAAGGTGTAACCAAGCATGCAATAACTCGAATCTCAGACGCAGGCAGGGCTGAGCACACATGAAAATTCAAGAGTTTTTTTGGGCTTTTTTTTCCACTTTGTACTCGTGAGGATTTGCACTGAATAAAAACATTCAGGTTTTTAAGTTCAGCAAAATCAAAAAGTCAAAGCACTGCCAGAAGGGTAGGCAGTGCAGTGATATTGGGCTGACATACAAGCTTCCTTTCTCCTAATCATTTTTACAGACCTCTAGGGGTGAGAGGTATTAAATTTGCTGGACATGCTGGACCCAGCTCAAGCTCTGGGATCAGTTACAATAAATCTGCATCTTATCACACAGAGAGTCCCTCCAGACAGCAGGGTGTGATATTAACACAAAAAATCCACTTCCCCTCCACTTGCTGTCATCCCAGTAAAAAACTGGAAACAGAGAAACAGAGGTTGCTGATATATTTGGATATATATTTGCAAAATATATTAGGATATATCTGCAAAATATTTAAAAAACCCCTCAAATATACCTTATAGGAAATGTAAGTTTGCAGTATCACTGCAAAGTGGGTCAGATTATCATGAATCTGCACTATGTCTTTGCAAACATTCCCATTGACTGCTGCTGGGGGTGTTTCACCAACATGCAGAGATATATGTCCTCCCAGGAGCATCTTCAGAAGAGCTGGTGTAAGAATGGGAGAAAAGCCACAATTTGGAGCCCACCTCAACAACATCAACTCAAAGCAATGACAGGATGTCCAACCCCTGTTGTTCTGTTACAGGCAGAAGATAAAGAGTTGAAGGGGGGAAAAATACCCAGTTAGAACTGCCTGCAGGTTTGTTTAGGTTTTCAAAAGAGAAGCAGCAGTTAATTTTTCTGTCAGTCTAAAATAGTTGGATATCTTTCTTTGGCTTGTGTTTGGACTCAAGTAGATGTTGCACCACAGTGAAGAAGGCAGTTATCTTGGTAGCATCAGGAATGGAAGCAATAAGGAGCAGGAATTTCCCACAAACAGCTTGTTCTGGGTCAATTTTCCAGCCCAGGTTTTTTCACTGAAGAAATGTGAGTATTTATAAGCCCCAGGAACCAGATGAACTCTGGGAGGATCCTCTGACTGAAACCCAACATTTTTTAGACTCGCCGGTGACCGCGTTACACTGAAGTTGCACCAAGTCTGAAGTTACACAGTAGTTGTAGTCACTCAAATAAAGACACTGACTTTCTTGATTCGTTCTTGGCTAAAAGCAATCTCTTGTACATTCCTACCTTTCACCCCTTCTTCATTAAGTGGAAAATCCAAAGTTTCCTTTAATCAGGTTTGAGCTTGGACTGATGTGATGTTTACTGACTGAGACAGTGGTTTTCAAACGACGTCAGGAACATCTGGCCTCGTGGCTTGGCAGAGAGCCCAGCAAATTGCCAATCCAAAGGCCCAAGTTCACAAGCAGCTCTGGGGCTTTCATCCTGTAACAAGAAAACCCTGAGGGCAGCGGAGGTGGTACCACTCCTTGCTGTTTAATCATGCTGCTTTGCTACCTGTGTGCTCCACAGATGATCTCTGTCAGAGTCCTCAGATTAAAGTCCTGCAGATGTCCATCCGGACTATGCCATGCTGGCCTTGTTTCTCCTTACATTCCTGTTGTGTCCCACCACTTTCATCAGCTCCTTCTCCCCGTGGGTGGTGGGAATCATGGGGCAGATGGAGCAAAGCGAACTTGTCCTTCCTCCAAGCAGGGGCAACACATCCCTGTGCATACCCCAGTAGGTCCCACCCCATCATACTTTCCATGTTTCCATCTGCCACTCCTGGCTTTACAGACTCCTAGTCCCAGAGGAAGTCCATGCCATGTAAAGGGTTGAACCCAGGTCTCCAGCTTCCTGGCGGAGCCACCTGTCCAGAAGTCCAAGCTGACATTTGGTCAGTAAAGACTGACTGGAAAGCCCAGCAGCAGCAGATGCTCTGCATACGGAAAGAATTTGCATCTAGTGCAATTTATAGCAAGCTAATTCTCTAATACTTTACTGGTGTGTGTCACTTCTACTCTACTAGCAGAACCATTCACTCCAGCAAATGGATAAGTAAGACTTCAGATGCAACCTAAGGTTGGAGCTCACTGTGAAGGACCTTAAATATTATAACCTGAGCCCATCTGGTTCTGATTGCATCTTCTGTAATGGGTTGTTGGCTGGAGCATGAAAGTTTAACCAGTGCTGCTCTGCTGAAATATGCTCTGCTGTTAAAACACGAGCAGGAGGTTCCCATGTTCTGTCTATGTGTTGTTGCAACATCCCTTGTCTAGGGGAACCATGGTGCTTGTTTACAGGCAAACAAAAATTTCAGAAGGTAGAGGGTTCTGTGGCTTTCACTGCATGGAAAATGAGCGTGGAGATGCTCATGGTCAAATTCAAAGTTTGTTTGTTAGAAAACAAAACAATCCTTAAGAGATTAACACCAGTCGTCTTGAAATGGTTAGTGAGAGGTGAGAGGGACAAGCAGCCAAAGGGAAAAAAAAAAAACCCCAGCGTTTCCAAAATTCAGTGACCGATTGCCAAGAGAACAGCGCGTCTCTGTCCTGACCTCCCGTGAGCTCTGAACTCTGCTGGCACTGTCCAACCCCCTTCCCTGACAAATGCAGAGCTTGTGGAGAAAGTCAGCTTTGTTTCACGAAATATTTACATTAGAGAAGGGAAGGTCTTTTGTATATTGTCACTGACCTTTTGGGAGGAGGAGGGGGGAATCGTAATCAGGTTTCACGATCATCATTTTCACAGCTGCACATAATAATTTGATGCAGGTATTTGATTCGGGCATTGAAGCTGAAAACTTGTCTAGAACTAAAAAATTTTCTGCTTCCCCGTGGGCTGCTCTGCAGAGAGAGACCCTCTGCCTACCTACTGGCAGCTATCAAATTGGGCAGCCACTATGTGTAGAAATATTTTGCGTTGGACAGGATAAGAAGGAGAAAAGGAGTAAAGAACTTAAATGGAAATGCCTGTGCCTGGACCTCTCTTGTGTCTGGTGATTTTTTATTTTTTTTTTTCCTTCCAAACACTCACAAATGAAAAGGAAGAGCTAATATGAGTTTGGCTCCATCTCCTCTTCCTGAGACAGAGTGGGGTCTACAGAATTTCCTGCTCCTGTGCAGCTATCTTAGGCTTAAAAACACAGCAGCTGGGTCCAAGAAAAATCAAAGGGCCATCTCTGAAAAGGGATACAGAATTTCCAGATCCTAGGGTGGGAGCTGCATTGATGTGGCAAATTACATGGACGTGGAAAAAGGAAGCAGGTTCAGTGTAAGATTTCATGTGTATGGCCTTTAGTGCCTCAACAGCATAATGGGGAGATGGGGAGGGGGTGCCTGGATGGGGGAGAGGAAAGATTCAGGCTTCGTATTTCCTCTGTAACAAAACACAGTCACTTTTGATTTCAGACACTTCCTGACGCAACAAAAAACATGTGATTGCATTAGAGGTTTGTCTTCCCAGTGTTAAATCTATGGAGACATTACCATGTCAGCCTGCTTTGGTTGTAGGATCTCCCACTGATGCCATGCTGTCAAGGTGCTGCAGGTCAAAATAAGGTAGGATGAATCAGAGGAAAACATTTATTCCCAAAAAAAGACTACAGCTGCTTGCCCTGTCTGGAGAACTGCACACACATTTGTGTATGTGTACTTATTCTGTTTTCAGTCCTGAGTTAGATATGTCCAAGTGGGAAAATGCAATTTTTCAGGCTGTTTTCAAAATGAGACTAAACTGGAAGTCAAAATCCAGCCCTTCTGCAACCAGCTCTCATGTTCTGCTAACACTGCTTCAGGCAATCAGATTCACATCAATCAGAAAAAAAAAAAAAAATAAAAAAAAGATCTGAGCAGAAGTGAATGAAGTAGAAAGATGATCTGTGATTGCAAAATCCTCTCAAGGACTTTGATACACTTGGATATAGGTTGTCATAAAGGGCAGACACAAATTCCCAAGCATCACTGAATCCTGCCACATCACCCATCTCCAGCCCTCCTGCTATAGTAACATAAAAATTGGTTGGTTGGTTGGTTTTATTAGAGATGGGTCTGAAGAGGCATCCCCTAATTTTTGAAGAAACCCAATGAAAATTCATCAGAATTGGGAGTGGGTGGGAAGCAGAGAGATGAGGTGGCCAGCAGAGAGGTGCAGAAAAGCCCATGACTTCCCAGAAGAGAGTTTGCCATTTGTGTCATTGTCTTTGTGCATTTTAAGCACAGGGGAATAACCTGGAATGCACTCCTCCTACTTGGGAGACAGATGGCAGCGAGGAAGCAGGTTGGAAGAAAGGAATAATAAATATCTGAAGGTGAGTAACTGTCTTGGCTTTAGGCAGCTGTGCCTGTGGTTTTTCTCAGGTTGCACAAATGTCCCCACATTTACTGCACTGAGCGGTTCTAGTAACTTTTTTATTATGTGTTTCCTGTGCTGTCTGGCCAGGGTCAGGGATGTTAAGACCTGGGGGAAGTCTGGAGAGCTCTGCATGATCAGGGTGTGATAAGGCAGAGTGACAGGCTGGTTGGTGGCAGGGAAAGCAGGGCTAGCTTGAAAGAGCAGAAATATCTATGGAAAGTTTTGGCTATGCAAAGTTTCTTTGTTAGCAAGAAGGGGGCATTTATTCTAATTTTGGGGCTACTCAGAAGACAGTTTGCTTTTTTTTTTTTTTTTTCCCCCATTGCTATAGAGCACTGAGGACACAAGCTGAAGAACAGCTGGAAATAATACACTCCAACTATGTGAGATGTCCTCTTGCATCCAGGACTCGCTGAGCACCATGTGACTGGCTGGGAGAGAGATTTTATCTTGTGTGTTATCTGGTGGCAAAAGGCTGATTGCAGGTCCCTGATTTGGAGGCAGCCATGTGCTGGGAAATGCTGTTGGGAGGACTCTGAATGATGGCTTTTGCTAACAGTGTTACCAAGCCATCCATCAGCTGTAAATAGTTGGAACAGGGCAACCTACTTCCCAGTCTCATTCATCCTCTGTCAGGAGGCAGAGACCTAGTGGAGAAGTCATGTCTCCACTGTCTGAAGAGCATTATATACTGTGAGAGTCTGGGGAGACTTATTTGTTCTTTGTTTCTCTGTGGAACAAAGTTTGCATCACAAACTGGACAGCTATGATGTAGGGTACTTGCACAAAGTAGGACAGAAAAATGGAGAAAAAAATGTCAAAGCCAAAGTACACTTCCATGCAGTTAACGTAGGGGGCTGAAATAAGATAGGCAGTTTGTAATTACTTACATTGGGATTTGGCCAGGACATCGAGGTTAACATCACAACTTCACAAGGACTTCAGAAGCAGCTGTGGATCTCTCCCAGTTGAGAAGACACACAGGGAGCTTCCCTGAAACCTCCTGGCTCAGGCCATCACGTGCAATGCATGCAAGCTCTCTCCTGGGCCAAGGCCAGGGAGGAACACAATGGGTAGGAGAGAGATCTGATACATCTTCATTGACATGCCAGAACCAAATAAACAAACAGCAAGGCTGTTGCTCCTCAGCCCAGGGCTGTTGGTCTTCTGCCACGGAGTTGTCATTCTTCTTGACAGTGTGCATCTGCCTGGGACAGTCCACCTTCTGAGATGGGAAAGATTGAGAGGGCCACAAGACTACAAAGGGCACAGACAGCTGCAGGCTATGAGCATCCCTCACCACAGCAAAGAGAAGGGAGGATTTAAAGAAACTCCACACTGCCAAGACATAACCAAGATTTTTCTTCCTCTTTAAAACAAAGTTCATTTCAATAAACATGAGGGACATCCCTGGGCTTGTGCCATCTGTAAACACATGCCAGAAGCATGAGCTTTTGGGTACCTCTCCACAAACACGAAGGTATTATATGGCAGCTCCTAATTTGACCCTAACCAGACTCAGAAGCAACAATTTTTGAACATTTCTCTCCAGAAAGACCACACCTCAAGTTTTTCTTGGAACGCAGCTCCCTTAAGAGGAACCTTGTTCCTTAGGGGCTGGGTTTGGTTGGTTTGGTTTGGGGTTTTTTTTCCCCTACTAAGAACTCAGGTGTTGGAACCATGAACTATGATGCCAAATGTTCACCTTGCTGCTTTAATTGAAGCTGCACTTCATAGGAGAAACTCTGAAAAAAGCCAAAATGGCAGGTGGAGCATGACGTGGGAACAAGGACATTTCTTCTACCCATTAAACCTCGTGAGGAGAGAGCAAGAGAAAAGAAGACTTTGGCAAAAAGACCTTTTGCACATGTTAGATGTATGGATGAGCTCTGTACCAGTCAAAATAGGAAATACCACCTATTAAAGTGGGATGGTGAAATGACTGCAGAGCTTTGGGAAACTGGTCTGTGGAATGCTAAGCAGAATGGAAAACCCATCATTGTTAAAGTGAGTCTTTGGAGATTTCTGGGAAAATTGGCTCTCCCCATTAATTTTTGCTCAAGTCTTGATGAGATTGGTCCTAACCCTGGCAAAAGTTCTAATCTACTCAATCTGTCTGCAAAACAATGCCATATAGCAAAGAGGTGAGATGGTGTTTTGGTAATTTATCTTTGCTTTTTCTTCCCCCTCTTGCAAGCTGAGCCAGCCCTTTTTGTTCACTTGAATAACCTCTTCTTCAAAGGGACTGTGGAAAAGTCTTATTTCTTCCCCTCAAGTGACAGATTTTTAAGCAATCAAAAAGATATCTTGTCCAACAGAATTACCCTCCACAAATCTGACCCTGACAGAGCTGAGGTAAAGTGTGATTTTTAACCTCAAGCACTAAAACATGTCAGGAAAGTTGTAGTTGTGGCGGAAAGACCTTGAGGTGGCTAAAATTTATGGAGAAGAGATGTTAAAAGTTTTAAATTCCAGATGTTTAAAGCTCCAGCCATTTGGTGAGCGACCGTGGGATTTTGGACCATTTCTCAAGCACCAATTTCAGCCTCAGAAATCTGTTCAGAATGCCATCCAGCTCTTTAATTGTCTGCTTGTTTATGCAAATAGTTAATTCATATCCTGGGACATAAGGTACTCAGTGTTCCTTAGGATCACTGAAGGAGGCATATCAAGTGTCACATTTTCAAAGGCACACCCATGCACTGTTACTGAAGAATCCCCTATAAAATGTCACTCAGCTTTTTTTAATTTATTGAGGAAACCTGTGAGGTGACATGTTGCAGAGCTGTTAGAAAAGGCATGCTACAGTTAGAGTCACTTTAACCTCCTTGCTTCTCTTAGGCTAAGTATGAGGGATAAAGACTGCCATTGAGAGACTCTATTGATTTCTGCTTCAATTTTTGCCTGAAATAATTACTTAAAATTCCAATTCCTATGAGTGTTTTTAGGATGAGGGCCTGCAGCAGCAGATGCATGTGTTGTAAAGTCAAATCATTCACCTTCCATCTCAAACTGTGGGAAAAGGAGATCAGAAAATCTAATAAGAGGGGAATAGTCTGTATCTGGAGGGGGTTTATTAAGAGACTAAAAAGAGTACAAGAGAATTATATAGGCAAAGGAAAAAATAATTTGAGGAATGATTTTTTTAAAATCTTTTAATCATGGTAGCAGAGATGTCATTCTGCTGGGACTTGGGCCCTTTCCCATACCAGTGACTTGATGCTGTACATGATGAAAGCAAACTCCAGGGCATCAAAGGCAGCCAGAATTTTAGTTCTTGACTGTCTCGGGCTGTCTCTGCTACACCAAAGTAGTTTGCTTCTGGGTGATGCTTTGTCACAGATGGTTTATCAGAGCAACATGAGCCAGAGCAGCCAGATCTGGCTTTGTTTGCCACACTGGAAGGAGCTGAGGTGGGTGTTTTTTTCAGAGGGAGCTAAGATGGCAGGAATGATTTGAGATGAAAGAGACAAAAAAAAAAAAAAAAGTGCCCACTCTCTCACATTCTCAGCCTGTTTGGGGATGACAAATTAGAGGCATGAAAACAAGCAAGGATGTGACAGTAAGGGAGGAGGAGAGCTGTGCAGTGGATGTCTTAATAACAGGTTGCACTGATGGACAAATTGCACCTCTGGACCTGCCTCCTTGTGTCTGCGGAAGGATGCTTGGATCCTCGACAGGGAAAACTGAAAGATGGCTCCCAGTTGGACCATGCACATAATCAGTTGGCCCCAGTTGCCAACACCAGGCCATGGACCTGGCAGAGCCCTAACCTTCTCTCTCCCAGGGGCCTCATCAGTGGAAAACCAAGAAGATGCAAGGGAAAAGGGTCATGCAGGCTTCAAAGGAGACATGGGATTGGTTTTAAATTTAACCCCTTTGTAGTTTAAATCTCATCCAGATCTCCAGGTGGCCAAGAGTCCTTGTTGGACTCTGAGCAGCCAGTGGGACCATTTGGCATCAGCCTCAAAGACCCAGATATTGCATGTAGGGGATCCTGGATTTTTTTTTTCCTGCTGCTCCTCAATGTCATCGTTTTACCCAAAACTGTTCCCAGGGAATATTGCTCTGCAGACACAGGAGTTGCAGTGACACGGTGGCTGTGGGTGCTGTGGGGTTTCTGTGCATGCAGTTCTTATGCCAGTAACATGTTTATACCCAGCATAAGACAAGCTGTCATCATGAAACATCTCATCACTTTGTTAAACAAAGCTTCTTGAAGTCACCTGCAAGATTTTTACATGATTTTTACATTTTCCTGTGATACACAGCACTAACCATGTTCCAGCCTGATTCCTCCCAGCAGCTTTTGCTGAAGGTCTGCAAATATTTCTCTGGTCCTATTTCTGTAGTGCAGCAGTTGTGGTTGCTCTGTCCCCACTTTCTCCTTCTCCAGCTTCTCCCAAGGCATTTTGTTCCCTTTGCCTTCCTTGGTAAAAAATGTTGTGGCCTTACCACCAGAGCTGGAGAGAAAAAAATCAGAGGGTAAAGAGGAAATGCAAAAGGCAGATGGGTGCTCCTGGGGCTGATGCTGTTCCCTTCCTTGGGAGACATTCACACCACGAACCCCCTGGAGTGAGAAAGTTGGCTCTGAGCCCTCATGCAACAGAAATACCAAATAATGGTCATAAATTAAAATAAAGGGCTTGTGGACTGACCTCAAGTGGGTTGTGGGCTGGGGAGAAAAGATGCCTTATAAATTTCAAGGCAAATGAAAACACCCCCTTTTTTACTGAAGTCTTTTGCTGGATTGTGAGGCACATTCTTTAGCCTTCAGCTGGGCTTTTGGGGCAAGCAGAGAGGCCATCTCCCAGTGACAGCACTTTCCACTGGAGATACAGAGTAAATAAAAGAAGAATAATTGTTCTTGAAACTTCCCCAGAGGAGTTTCCTCCCAAACCAGCTCTTGTTAAAAAGTAATTTCCCAAAATAAAATTATTCAGCAAAAATATTTTCCATCCTTTTTAAACTGAGGCATCTTGGCTTTTTTTCTTTTTTTTTTTTCTTTTTTGGCAGCACTTCTTCCCAAGGATCCTGTAGATGAATGGGTTGATACCAAGGGCAGTAAAATCTCATGTCCCAAATAAACTGTTGTCTGGCTGCTCCTCTTGGTGAGTTCTTGCCTCTCCTACCTATTCCAGTAATTCTGTGTACTCAAGATGTATGTGTACTTAAGATGTCAGTGACTCTGCCATCTTAAATAAAAAATTGTAAGTTGTCTTCTATTACCTTAAAAATACAGTTAGCTCATGATTCTTTCTGCCTTCACCATTAATGCATCATTGAATTATTACTATTTTTAATATTTAATTGTTCACTGTCTTCATAAGTAAGGATCCTAATTATGAACACAAGGACCTCCATCCACTCTTCATGGCAAATCTGAGGTCATTTGGTAGAAATTTGAAAGCCATCCCACCCACCC